>CM055817.1:29644069-29661831 GCA_029582265.1 Zoroaster sp. YZ-2022
AGGACGTCATCAGAGAGATATGAACGTCATCCTCTTTTTGGTCAGTTTCCCTCTCAAAGCCGCCTAAAAACAAGAAGTTCCCTGAAATCAGTGTCCCCTCTTGAAACCACACTAAACATCAGTGAATCAAGATCCAACACGTGGAAGGCAAGGCTTACTGGTATACCCCCAAAGATTGCAACGCACTTAACACCTAGTGAAGAACTCCCCACTGGTGCAGATTGTACATGGGCAGAGTGGAAATGCCTAAACCGTTTAAGGACTGGAGTTGGACACTGCAAGCATCTACTCAGTAAATAGGGCTATATCCAACTCAGTGGAATGTGACTGTGGAGCAGAACCTCAGACAATGGAACACCTTCTCAGTTGTCCCCTCCTGGAGAGAGCATTGCACTGCTGCTGATCTTGCGGAATTCAATGACACCGCTAAGAGGTGTGTGCGGACGAGTATGAACTCGTGTATGGACTCGATAAGAAGACCGATTTTGAAGCGCCAACCTATGCCCAGAAACTGGAGACTTTTTTGGCTTAATAGACATGCATTGAGATTGTTTCTTTTAAAGCCACTCTTGTTTGACTTACTAAACAGCCATGATACGACTAAAAAAACATTTGACTTATTTTAGTTATAAAATAAACGTGGTTTATACAGCCATTCGCTGAAAGACCCACTCTTGTTTATGTATGCAAATCATAATGCGACAAGTCAGTGAAGCTTAAGTAAACACATCATGGATATAACGGCATAAAGCGTTATACGCGTTTTCATATAGTAAGTCGTCTGGCAGCAACATCCATCAATTCTGTTGTCCTCAAATGTCTTTGGGGAATTCTGTTTAAGATTTAAATTCAGATAACCTAAGCGTGTCTGCTCATCTGTGTTCGAGCCAGAACGTTTTGTGAAAAAGTTCCAGCCGGTCTTTAAAGCGGCCAGACGAGACGGTTAGTGCGCTTTGTAATTTATAAAACCTGATCGAACACGATTTTTCAAAATATTCAAAAGAAATAACTTCAGCAATGCACTTAATGAATAGTGCTAAATCCAGCATTCGGCTTAAGGAAGGATATGCGCCGTCACGACACTGAAAGCAGTCCACGCTGTAGGGGCGCTGTGACTGATGCAGTTAAACATGCATGTAAACAATGCATTGACAGACAAAATCATGCCACCTGACAAGTTCAACCCAAATAAAGCCGTCCTCTCGTAAATTAAGCCGTCCCGAAAACTCACTCGAAAAGTCACTTGAAAAGCAAACAAAAATAGCTGAAAATCACCTCTTTGATAATTTCCCATGTCAAATTGTCTATTGAATGGTTTAATTCCGTCTCCCCTGTATTGATTAAAATCATGAAATATATTCATGTGTGTCGGTAATCGAGCATTGTGGGAATACATTGTACACGTGCCACGGCCGTTTCCCACCGTATTTTGCGATGTGCGCATGCGTGAGCTTTTCATTGAAGTGAGATGTACTACAATAAATAATATGTAGACCATGTAACGTACAGTCAGTTGCTTGCTTACCTCTGTGATTTTGAAATACAGTTTGATGATTGGCAATATGTATCGAAACTGTTTCATAAGTAATTTTGAGTGACATTGATTTGTTTTAAACATTTTGTGTGAAGAAAATGTTGACACCAACTATATGACCAAAATTAGGATACAATTTCACGTCTTTTTTGACGAACTGCAAGTTTTTTGTGAAAAATAATATGCACAGATATGTTGCCCATGACATCGTGTGGCTATTCTGAGTTTAAAATATTTACTCCTAAATGTTTTTATGCACGAATTTCATACAATTTAAATGTTATTTTGCGTACAACCAACTACATGTGTTTATGTCATCCTTATTTGGAAGCCTTTCTTTGTGACTGTCTCGGCGCGGGGCCACGATTGTCATGTGTGGACAGGATGAACATAAGGTGTTCATTTGTAATGTCTGTTCCGAATATCTTCAATACGCGATTCTTCACACATAATCAGTTTTACTCTGTATTTTCCCCTTTTTTTGAACAACATTCTTTATGTTTCTATTCCCACAGACTTGGCAAAGTGCATGTGAGAACCGTGCTCCACTATATGACCTCTAAATTTGTTATTTGAAGGACAGACAAAAATCTGAGTAACAAAATTATTTTTGGGAACTTGGATTTGATATGTTTTTCCCTACTTCATAAAAAGTTGCATTCTCAAAAAAACTTAAACGAAAAATTCCTATTTTTTCAAGTTCAAGTACAACAGTTTTGGCGACCTAGTAACCAGTGATTTAGAATATCTCTTTAAATATTTCCTCAACATTTAGATTCATTCACCCTGAATCATAGATTAAAATTGATATTAAACATTACCATTAACAAAACATTGAGATAAAAGTGTGTTTCACCCTTTGTCTATAAAGTCGTAGATTGGCCGTATTTTGTCTGTGGGGATGCGCGCCGTTTCATAGCGTGCATTTTGAATATTCATGATCTACTGCTACAAACCGGTACGTTAGGCAGATTGTGAATGTGTACGTATGTATATAAAAGCATCTCTACCAGGGGCGTAGCGAAGGCATTTTCTTTGGGGCGGGGGGTGGAAGCCATTTTTTCAACTGACATAGCCGGGGGGATCTGATCTCTGCTATTGTGACTGGATAGAGGGTTGCCTATCAGTGCCTAACAAGTAAAGACATTCAGGGTCATGATCCTTCACTATACAAAGAAACATAAAAGGAATTCACAAAAGGAATACACATTGTTAAAAGTGGTTTATGTAAGGAATTAGCTCATGATCTTCTATCCGGTCAGTATAATACAGATCAGTGAAATAAAGGAGGTCTTCTCGAAGTTTTAATAATAATAATCATGGAAACGTCTTTCAATGTTTTGGGTCTCTCTTATTGGTCATCCCTACGGCAACTCAAACGTAGGCGGTCTTTGTTCTTGAATATATGTCATAATCAATACATTACGACTTATTCAAGTCTGTATCTTGTTGATGCGTCGTGACCGAGCGGTCTAGTGCACCGGATTCAAATAAGACTTCCATTATTTTTCTTTAACCCTTCAAAAAACCTATGAAAATGTACTTCGCCACTACCGCGAACGCGACGGCAGGAAATGAAACAAAAGCCGTCGGGGACACTTTCACGGAGCCTATTTTGAAGCCGTACATTTATGGCAGGGCGAACGCTATAACTGTTTACAGCGGTACGTTTTGTACACAAAGCGTATTACATCGCGTACAGGGCCAGAAATCCGTACGGGGTGGGAATACCGTGATTATTATGTGAGCGCTACGAAAACAGCCTTGGTCAAGGCTACTGGAAATTATGATTTTTTCAGCAATTTCTGATTTATCAAATGTTTTTTGGAATACCATATAAATAATTAAATACATACTGAACAATTTTGAGTACAAAAATCAAGGCACTTTCTTTGGTCTTTAAGATTTCTATCCTGAGTCGGCTGTCGCATCACTCTCTGATTTAGAGCCATAGACGAAGATGAGCATATACTGCCAGAATGATATGATATATAACATAAGTATACTTGAGGTAATTTATTAATGCTTTTTAATGAATTTGACGCATCAATTGCAAAAACAAAAATATCCTAACAACTTGCTCTGATCACAATAGGTCCAGCGTGAATGTTTTGTGTTAGTCGGAATGCTTCATCCATTCACAGTCTCCTATTTTTAGAATAATGATGTAAATTGTGGCTCTTCACAGATCACTTGCAGAATGGAATGAAATGATACAGGACGGGAACGTTTAACTTTAGGAATCAAAACAAAAAGTTGCAAATAAAATGTACTTGGTGTAAAGTCAAGAGTGCAAAGTTCTTGTTGCTGATCAAAAATCTAAACGCGTTTTTACTATTTTAATATTGACGATCAACACAACATATTAATCTGAAACCTGTACATATAGCAAGCCTTTCACGTGGTTGTACACAAAGTAGATTTATAGGGAGAAACTGACCTGATATATTATACAATTAAGAGAAGCGAGCAAAGAAAATTTGGCTGATGCTGGACTCGAACCCGCGACCTCTCGAATACCGTACGAGCGCTCTACCAACTGAGCTAAACAGCCCCTATGTTGGTGGGCGGTCCACTCATGCCAATTATATATATTGCTCTATGGGGCCAGGTCAGAGGCCAAACCACATCTGCCGAGAGTATAAATAGACGAACTACTCGGTGGGTGAGAACATATGGGTCTTAATACAAATTTGTTTCGTAGGCCGACATGATGTCGGTCCACTCATCAGTTAATCACCATATACACTGAAGCATCAGGGGCCGATTTCACAAAACTCTTCTTATCTTAGGATCGATCCTAGGATTTAAGAAGAGTCCCAGCTGTAAGATCGATCTTACCTAAGATTAATCCTAAGATCGATTTCACAAAACGCGTCTTAAGAAAAGACGCTTGAAAATCTCAATAAAGCCATCAAGATATTTATTGAACGAGGCTAAATTTGCTCATGCGACGGCTATTTTATATTTATTTTACTACTCTAATGAAACGGCCGTCGGGACGTCATGCGCTCAACACGATTCAAGATGACTGATTGGCGAGTTGACGTTGTACAACTTTTTGGCTCCAAACATTTTCATGATTTTGGGAAATGTCGTCTGCAAACTGTAGTGCGTGAAATGACCAAATGACGGATATAATGATCTGTAGCGTGGTTACGCAATATATGTACACATATCAACACACTGACTAATGGTGGCGCTAAACAAAATTAAAATAAAACGCTTGCGGGTGGTACGCTATATCATGGCATTAATAATTGACGGTCGTTAGAACAATAAGAAATAAATTACTAACGTCCGTTTAAATTATATTCTAATTACCCGTGTTTCATGTTGTATTTGTTCACCAACCCTGTCTGGCAGTTGTATTATCCCCTGCCCCGTGAATCATTATATACGGACAATTTCCTCGTCGTTCAAACTATCTAACGGATTCCGTCTGTCACGAAAGAGTCGTTCTCTTCTTAACGCCCGTCTGGCTTCGTGGTCGGCCAACATGTAGCAGCGCCATTATTGCATCAAGCGGTCAGCAACGTACGTACAAATATAACACAAGTGCATCAGCTAAGACGACCCACACACCGATCTTAAGTTAAGAAGGGTTCTGCCCCGTTGTCAAGGTAGTTAGGACCCGTTAAACCCTTCTTATCTTTTGTGAAATCGTTCTTAGGACGCGTCACAAGTTAAGACGAGTTACTCTTCCTAATGCCCCGTTCCCACTATCACGATTCGCGCCACGATTGAAATCGTGGTCTTAATCGTGGAGTAATCGTGGTGATCCTATCAGATCTTATCAGATCTTGAGGTCAGTCGTGGCAATCGTGTTGATCGTAGAACATGTTTGGACGGTTTAAAATTTTCTACGATCAACACGATTAAAACCTAATCGTGATCATCGCATGAGATCGTATTGGATCGTAACAAAAGCGCGACAGATCGCATCTAATTAGTGCTTCGAAATCGTGGTGATCGGGATCAACCTTGGACAAGAACAAACACCACGTTGTCATCGTTCTCAACTCCTGCCATCATCAATGATTGTGGGTTGTAGTCTTCACTCTGTAGAAGTTCAAGAAACAATGAAGTCCATGGTCAGTCGGGCTGTATATGTACCCGTCGAGGGTTCAATCGTGGCTCAAATCGTGATCACTCTCCATCCCGATCGTTTGGAAGACATCGCCACCACAATCGTATCCGATCGCAAAGGCGCATCGGTTCGTGATGATCGTATCGGAACGTATCCGAACGTATCTGCACGTATCAGATCGTCCAAAATCGGGGACCCCGATCGTGATGATCGTGTCAGATCGGGACACAATCGTGGACTCAATCGGGACAATCCTATCGGAACGTATCTGATCGTATCTGAACGGGAGACCAGATCGTGACAGATCGTCTCATCTGAAATTGACCAATCGTGCCTATATCGCATCCAGCGCACCGTCGTACCCAGAACGTATCGACTCGCATCAACTCGCATCCAAACGTGAAATTTCAGAAAAGGAAACATAAATTCCACGATCAGCTACGAATGGCCAATCGTGGCGTTCGTAACGGATCGCACGACAGTGGGAACCTAGCATAACTCGAGATAAGACGCGTCTTAGTGCTTTGTGAAATCGGCCCCAGGTGTGGTTTACAAGTATACGTATGTGTGTGTGTTTAGTGATGCATATCTAATTATATCTCAGGATGTGTTTTCGTTGGTGTCTGCATGTTGATATAAGTTCATTACGTTTATTTAAGGTTGCCATGTGCGGTTTGGTAATAATTAAGTGTTTCTCGGTAATGCATAAATTGCATCTCTTCGTGAGGTTAGTGTAGGGTTTAGCATTGGCAATGATTTTCCACGTAATTGAATATTCTTCTTGTGTGTCTCTTAACTGCCACAGGTATTTGCTGAGTTCTGTATCGTTCTTCCGTTTTTCGTGTGTAAATGACGTCTTGTGATTCCTCCATCTGGTCTTAAATTCAGTTGCTGTCAGTCCTACATAAGTCTCGGTTGTGTCTTTCGTGGTGATCGTAGCTTGGTAGACAGTCTCTTTAGTCAGGCAATCTCCCTCTAGTGGACATTCGTTCTTCTTCCTGCAGTTACACATTTTGGTGATGTTGTCATGTTCCGGTTGTGTGGTTTTCTTTAGGATGGCTTTGTTATGTCCGTCTATGATTTGTTTGACGTTAGGCATGCAGCTGTAGCTTAGTTTTAGTGTGTTTCTGTTAAATATTTTCTTCAGTTTGTGGCCGGTCGGAAAACATTTGTCGATCAGGTTAATAAATTCTCTTCCTATGTTATTCTTGACGTTTCTGTTGTATGGGGGGTTAAACCATATTACATTACGATTGCGGTTGTGATTTACTTTATGCGGCGTAGGCGTGTATTTGAGATTGTATGTATAACCACTCTTGTGTAACGCTTCTTGATATGGTGGTGTCGCTTCGTTGAATGTATCTTCGTCTGATGATGTGTCTGACAATCTTCTGTTTATGGATTCTGGGATGTTTTGATTATGATCGGGGTGGTTAGATTAGCTATGTACGTAGAGTGGTGTGCTTGTGGGTTTAGCGTATGGTTTGAATTTTTCAGTGTTCAGGTCAAATGTCACATCGAGGAAGTTGACGACTTTCTTGTTGGCTTCAATGGTTATTTTGAGATCATTATTTCGAAAGATTTTGCATATATCCTTCTTTATTCTCTCTACTTCTTTCGGGGTTCCCGTGTGTACTGCGAGTCCATCGTCGCGGTATAGACCGATATTGTTTCCGAGTATTTGTTTTAGCTGTGAGAGGAGGTAACAACCAACTAGATCACATGTCTCTGCTCCGTCGTGGCTTCCCATAGTGACGTCAAAGAGTGTTGTTGATGTTTTCTTTCCCCATGGTTCACCGCCATTGAATAGCAGGGAGTGTTTTGCTTGTATGATTATTCGTCGGTCATCGGTTGTAATGGCCTGTCACGTATTTAGATGCAAAATCAAGAGCTCGGTTAAGAAGTGCTTCGGATATTGAGGGGTAGAATTCAACCACGTCAAAACATATAAATGATGAATCGTTTTTATTGGTTAGTTGTTTGTACCATTTGTAGCACAGAGGACGTATTCTTCCACTGGTTGACTTGCGTGGCATTTACGAGTTTTTGGTTTATTTTTTCTAGGATTTGTTTACTTATTCGTCCAATCTCTGGTTTCGAGGGGTTTATCAGTCGGCAAGTGGGTTTGTTTGTGAAGTTGTCTTTGTGATCTTTAAGTGTTATGAACGCGTCTTTTGTGGCCATTGTCTCGACCCGGTCGATCGTCTATGTCTAACTTTCTGGTTATGTCTCTCGCTTCGGCGTCAATCATGCTAAGTTGGTTCTTGTCAGTTTTCTTATACGTCTTGGTTACGTTGGCGTTTAGTAGCTTATTATATGTCGAAGTGTCTAGTTTATAAAAGTTTGTAGATTTATCAGCTTTAACGAATAAATGGTTATCGTTTTTGACGGATGTGATGTCTTCCTTGAGGTCATGTTGAAACTGGCATTTGGCATCTTGGAATTTAGTGTGCTGTATAATTGTTAACATACCGTTCTCGAATTCTTTCATTTCTTCGATTACAGGAGGGCAGTTTCTTGTCTTGAAACCGAAAGTTTCTTTAGTCGCTGCTGGTCTAGGGTTCAGGAAGTGGTAGGCTTTCCATCTCATTTTACGTAAAAATGATTCTGTCTTTTCAACCATACGTATAGTGTAGTCCTTTCTTGATGCAACAGGGATGTTCTTCGTTGAGTAGTTGAACGACGTGCGTTCCATGTTTGATTCTTCAGTTAAATAGTGCTCTCATTGATAGGAGTTTCACGCGTTATGCGATCATCAGACAACTAATAGTCACCAAGTGATTACTCCTATATATATAGACACGTGCACGTACAGGTTACTCGCTCATTGATGCGTGGTAATTACCTATTGTTTGCGGGCCTTGTTTGTAAGCTTGTTTGTTGGCGGTGTGTGGTTTGTTAACGCGGTACTGTTCCTCGTCACGTGTCATCGCTTTTGAAGTTGCAGAGGTAGAACTTGTTTTCATGGCGGCATTTTGAGTTCAGGTAGTTTATTCAGTAGTATCCTCTTGTCGGCGTTTATGATGGAGAGCTTCTCTGTGAGGCAAAGGTTGCACCGTTTCGATTCGCTGTTGTATGCTTGAGATCTACAGGCTACCGACCAGTTGATGGTGAATGGTTTCTTGTTCCTTTTCAATTGCCAAATGTGCTTGGAGAGTTCCGTGCTGTTCTGGTACTTCTCATGCCTGAAAGACTGTGTGTGGTTGCCGCATCTTAGCTTGAATGGAGGCGCGGTGAGACCTATGTACAGTTGAGAGTTGTTTGGTTGCTTAACTTCGGCATTGTAGATGATGTTGCTGGCCTGGCACTTTCCTTGTAGAGGGCATAGGTCTTTCTTGCGGCAGTTGCAGTCCTTACGGTCGGTCCCTTTGCCGTTCGATGATACTGGCGATGTTGGGCCGCAAACAATAGGTAATTACCACGCATCAATGAGCGAGTAACCTGTACGTGCACGTGTAGGTCTATATACAGTATAATTATAGGAGTAATCACTTGGTGACTATTAGTTGTCTGATGATCGCATAACGCGTGAAACTCGGAGTTACAACTACCAGCGTTCCACTAGTTTTACTACAAGTATAATATGCTCTGTCTATGTGGCATTGAGCACTCTACTTCAAGATAGACCGCTACATTTAAGCATAAGTATATATATATGTATATATATATATATATATATATATATATATATATATATATATATATATATATATATATATATATATATATATATATATATATATATATGATCACATGAATGATCCGTGCCCAGTTTGTATCTAATAGATTTCTGATAATTAGCTACTGCTCCAAATTGTAAAAATACACATAATCATCGTGTCCAGGGTGTATTTCATTCCGCCGTCTGGAATTGTGGGGTCAATCTGCATGGACACGAGGTAGACTTGAACATAATTCCCACAGTCCTTTGTGCACGTATGCGCAGTTCAAAATACCTGTTATAATATCAATGACACACTTTATCTCAGGACAAAGACTGTAATCCGAGACGATGCATACACACGCATATTCCTACTAGCGATTAAATAAATGAAGCTTTGCAAAACATTGAATTGTATTGATCAATATTAATTAAATTTACAAAATACATTTATGGACAGTTTAAGATGCTACGGCGGTGGCCATATCCATCACATCTAGAGAATTTCAATATTTGCGGCTAAGGTGGACAATAAGAACTCGTTAAAATCAAAGATTTAGAATCAAACACTTATACATGTTTAAAGTACAACTTTATAATATCATCCTTATAACATTATCATGATAAAAACAATCGGCTCCAATTGGACCGGCTGTAGTGTATAAGTTATTCATTTAACTGGGGTTGAACTGTAAATATTGTAAAGGTTGGCTGAATTCGAAACACAAAATATGTTTTCTTAGGTGGTCGAGCTAACAGCATAAACACCTCTTGTTATGTTCGGGTAGGTGTTTGGGTTAGTGCTTGGATGTTTGGGTTAGTTAGTGGCTGAATTCGAAACACAAAATATGTTTTTTAGGTGGTCGAGCTAACAGCATGAACACCTCTAGTTATTGTTCGTTTTTTTATTTTAGGTGTTCGAGCGACAGCGCGAACACCTCTTGTCATTGTTCGGGTTAACCCAAACACCTCTTGATATTGTTCGTTTTTTTTTTCTTCTTCTTCTCAATGATTGTGAAATTTGTTTTTGTCTATCTCCTGACTCCTAAGATGCCCTAGAGTTCTTGTTAAGTGGTGTGGCCAGGTACAGCGCCAGGTGACGGGCAAGATTTCCTCTCTGCTCTCGTTACGATACAATATCTAAATATAATATAAAGGAAAATTCCTTCCATTGTGCCTGGAGTCATTGTTATGCACTAAGCATTACTATTAAGAGGATGATGTGATTGCGAAGTCTTACGTGACCCTCTTCTCTGTAGCCAGCGGTGTTAATCAATACACTGCTTCGTTGAGCACGTATGGTCAAGTGGCTGAATACTGTTTTGAAGTTGCGTCTACTCATCTTAGTAACACAAAATATAATAATAATGAAAAACACCGGTAATGTCTACCGGGGGTAATTTACGTGACAGCTGCAGAACAAGAGGACGAGAAAGGAATATTTCATGATGTGTGTCTTTAGGCAATGTGAGATGCATCATAAAATCACTCTTGTGCGATCAAGAGGCATCCATTCAATATATGCAATTTGCTATATGTAATTTGCTATATGTAATTTGCTATATGTAATTTGCTATATGTAATTTGCTATATGTAATTTGCTATATGTAATTTGCTATATGTAATTTGCTATATGTAATTTGCTATATGTAATATGTAATTTGCTATATGTAATATGTAATTTGCTATATGTAATTTGCTATATGTAATTTGCTATATGTAATATGTAATTTGCTATATGTAATTTGCTATATGTAATATGTAATTTGCTATATGCTATATGCTATATGCAATATGCTATATGCAATATGCTATATGCTATATGCAATATGCTATATGCTATATGTAATTTGCTATATGTAATTTGCTATATGTAATTTGCTATATGTAATTTGCTATATGTAATATGTAATTTGCTATAATGTAATTTGCTATATGTAATATGTAATTTGCTATATGTATATGCTATATTTATATATGCTATATAACTGTATATATAACTATATGCTATATGCTATATGCAATATGCTATATGCAATATGCTATATGCAATATGCTATATGCAATATGCTATATGTAATTTGCTATATGTAATATGTAATTTGCTATAATGTAATTTGCTATATGTAATATGTAATTTGCTATATGCTATATGCTATATGCTATATGCTATATGCAATATGCTATATGCAATATGCTATATGCTATATGCTATATGCAATATGCTATATGCAATATGCTATATGCTATATGCTATATGCTATGCTATATGCAATATGCAATATGCTATGCTATATGCTATGCTATATGCAATATGCTATATGATATGCAGTAATACTGATAATGCTGTAATATGATATGTAATATATGTAATATGCTGATATGCATGTATATGCAATATGCTATATGCTGTTAATATGCTATATGTAATATATGCTGTGCTATATGCTATGCTATATGCTATGCTGTATGTATATACTTGATATGCTGTAATGCATTATGTAATATATGCATATGCATAATATGATATGCTATAATATGTATATGCATATGTAATATGCTATGTCTTTAATATACTATATGCAATATGTTATATGCAATATGCTATATATGCTATATGATGCTATATGCAATATATATGCTATATGATATGCTATATGCAGTATGCTATATGTACAATATGCTATATGATATGCTATATGCATGATATGCAATATGCTATATGCAATATGCAATATGCAATATGCTATATGCAATATGCTATATGCAATATGCAATATGCTATATGCAATATGCAATATGCTATATGCAATATGCTATATGCAATATGCTATATGCAATATGCTATATGCAATATGCTATATGCAATATGCAATATGCTATATGCAATATGCAATATGCTATATGCAATATGCTATATGCAATATGCTATATGCTATATGCAATATGCTATAATACTGTCTTTATATGCAATATGCTATATGCAATATGCAATATGCTATATGCAATATGCAATATGCTATATGCAATATGCAATATGCAATATGCTATATGCTATATGCTATGTGCTATATGCTATGTGCTATATGCTATATGCAATTTGCTATATGTTTTGTTTTGTTTTGTTTTGTTTTGTTTTGTTTTGTTTTGTTTTGTTTTGTTTTGTTTTGTTTTGTTTTGTTTTGTTTTGTTTTGTTTTGTTTTGTTTTGTTTTGTTTTGTTTTGTTTTGTTTTGTTTTGTTTTGTTTTGTTTTGGGGTTGTTTTGTTTTGTTTTGTTTTGGGGTTGTTTTGTTTTGTTTTGTTTTGGGGTTGTTTTGTTTTGTTTTGTTTTGGGGTTGTTTTGTTTTGTTTTGTTTTGGGGTTGTTTTGTTTTGTTTTGTTTTGGGGTTGTTTTCAGGTTGGTCATCTAATTCAATTGAAAACTTGAAATGCAAGATAACGATTCTGTCAATGTTAACTGCTTCTACGACTATGCTTACTTTCTTTGAATCAAAGGTATTCCCATGAAAACAAAATAATTATGACAAAAATTAAATAGCCTAATGGTTGTTTGTTGACTAGAATGTGTGTGCTTCACACTTCAAATAATATTCTCATTACATTTCAAATACCATGTGCATTAATGAATGCCAGTTTATGTGTCCGTATACTCATTACAGTTTTTGTAGCCAAATCTTATAATGGCAGATCTACTGGACATGTAAAAATTATCGTGTAAATCGTTTGTAGAAATATTTCGCAATGGCATATTATGAATTTATACTTGCATGCAAACAAAATGGCTTCGGTAAATACAATGTGCATTCGGTGCAATTATTTTAAAAAGGAGTAGTACATTCATATCGAACCCAGCACGTACTGTGTGCGAGTTGTACTGTTGCGCTGTTCATGGATAAGCTCGGCTAAAAAAGGTTGCCGAGACCTCAGGGAGTCAAGACAGAGACCGAGACCGAAACCAACAAAAAGTGGTCTCAAGACCGGTCTCGATACATACAACACTGTTAGAGCGGCCTCAAAAATCACACCAACGTTCATACCCCTATGCGAAAATGTCGTTTAAAGTCCAATCGATGTTGCCAGCAATTTTGGCTACAATTGGACATCGTTTCATAGCCCCAAAAATGGGAAAAAAGAACAAAAACTAAAAATACCGACGCGCGGGTCTGAGGCGACAGGCGCGAAGACCAAAAACCGGAGACCTTTTTTGGCCTTAAAGAGGGTAGCAAAGTCATGTACTTAACTATGATATATTGCAGCCCAGGATATCCGTGTAATAATTTATATGACTGCTTATAAGACATATTATAACATTAAGAAGGTCGATACAGTTGAAATGTCGGAATTAATAAGGACAACACAACTTAATCTGAATACAGAGTAGAGCAACTGCCGTACTTGTTTAGGTTAACTATCGCGTGCTTCAATCAATCTCTGTGTGTAAGCGAAACCATCTGGAAAGCTTACTCAAAATACAGCATATCTGATAATCTGATACGGAAAGAAAGCCTATTTTTAATAGATGATAAATGATGGCCTAGGTATCATTTTCAAAATGCAATTACACGCTGATCGCTTTGATGAGCATAGCGTGTTTCAATTTAGTTTGTGCAGAGAAAGAACATGCGATAATTCCAGTAGTATTTTACAAAAACAAGTGTTGCAACGACCAATGAGCTCAGAAGGTGTAACAACCACACTCTTTCTCTTGCACTGCAATTCCTGTCTGTCAAAATCATCAGATGTTGCGCTAAGAGATAGTACTGGTATAGTATACTTAAGTAGTACACATCTGGCAGCGTCTATGATCAAAGTCTGGTCGGAGTAATTGGATACTGGTAAAAGTATCATCAACATTTGATCATACAATTGACAGCAGAACTGAATCATATCATTTGGTTAGCGGCCAGAGTATTTAACCAATTTCATCTTCAAGGTTGTCAGAATCAGACATGTTAATAATGTTACGATATTCACTGTTCTGGAGATAAGCTCATGCGACTAGGTAGCAGTGATACATGTAGCTGGTGGAGTACATGTCACCCTGCAAAATTTGTGTTCAGGGAAACAATTCAGGAACTCGATTAACAACATTACTTGGGGACTGTTCTCTATTCTGACAAGCCATTGTACGTCATACCATAGAGGAAGAACTTCATCCATGGTAGGACACAATCATCTTAAAGATCATTGGTCCGACAACCCATTTATACTATGGTTTTGACTAATGCACTGTTGGACTTATGAATTGTTGGAATATCGAGTGGTGTCTATTTCAAACAATACGTATAGAACCTTAGAAAGCAATCTGCTCAATGCCAAAACCAAACAAAATGTATCAATTAAAATGCTGAGTGATCTGTAAATAATAAATGATGAGTTGCTTACATTTTTGAAGAAAAGATAAAGTGATAGAGTCGGAAAGAAACTGTTTGTAATCGGGCCGAAATAAACTGCCGCACATAGGAGACACCCAGGGATTAACATTGAAGCATTGACATCCAAGTTATAATATGACAACAAATTTAACTGGTTTTCATGACCTCTAATTTTACATTATGGTTCTTGCTGTTTCGAGTAACCACCGTATTAGCTTTGTGATACACGCTCAAATACTTGCCTCAAACAAACTCTTTAGATAAGCAAAATTCATTTAATATATTTCATTTAATTAAATCGCTCAATTATGTGATTGGACCTGTGTTCTGCCTTAACTCTGTCTAATTATTCTACAAATTTTATCAGTAGGTTTAAGAGACAAACACTCTTTGGCACATTTTGCAAGAAATACTAAATACGTGATACCCTGAGGGTCATGTTTGCTTGCCGGCTTACTCATACTATTGTTCCGTTTTCATTTGGTACGAAGCAGCTGGTTTGGCTTCTGTTACAATATAGTAAAGTACATAGCACCCTGAGCAAAATATAAAAATTACTGGATTATCGGCGCAAAGGCAGATAATGAGAACATTGTAAATAACGAGAGAATGCAGGTGTAATTTAATACAATATATGTGCATCGACTTCCAACAGAATGCTATGGGATGGAATTTCTATAAAAAATGTTATCCGCGTCTTTGTATGAATCAAGTTGCCTTCATTGGTATACAGTAGATTTGGTGTTTGTTCTGTTTGAATGAATAGCTTTTTGATATAAAAATGATGATAAAGCCAGTGCAAAGAATATTACCTAGGCTCATTGGTTGGATGAATACAAAATGACATGCTACCTAACATTTAGAAATATTGAAGTTTTGTTGGTCAGCACGATTATACCAAGGAGGTATGCAATGTTGCGCTCAAATCACTTGGACTCATTCAATTTAACAATTGACTGAATTGATTAAAATATGAAGTGGCAGATTTCAGGCACATATATCGGTATATTGGGAAGGCGTCGGCGCCTGATTTTCCGTTACTGTGTCTGTATGTGTTTGTCAAATCTTACTTGGTGCGGCAGTCTGCATTTACATCATTCTGTTAATCTCTTCCCTTCCTCTCCCTTTCTCGCTATCTCTCTCGTTTTAGTTTTTCAAGGCTTATCACAAAAATCGCCCGTAGACAACTACGAAGCAAGCTAACCGCAGGGAATCGGTCCGTCTCACCAGAGAAAAGATGTGGATCAGACGTATCCACACCATTCACCCCATGGTCTCAACATACAGGAAGAGAATGACAATTAACAAAAAATTACCTTTATTCCTCCTTTTTTTTTCTTTCTGCGTAGGCATTTTTACGTTTATTAGGGTTTCGGCCTGGTCGCCGAAAGCCTATTGTTTTCATTATATTATTTTTCTTCTTGTTCCCGCCAAAAACCCCACGTGAAAGTTGTCGATGGATGATGTCATACTTAGCATCGTCACATCAATACAAAACCTGCAGCATATGAAAGCCCGTAATGTGAATTAGTGTCTAAAACAAAGTACGTCATCATAATGTCAGTAAATATCATGTTATTCACATTTTAGTGTGGCACTGCGGAGGTTAAGACGTCTCGACCCTTGTGACAACTCGGCACGAACAACTAGGATCCACGACAACATTCGAGCCTTGTGATAACTCGACCTACGCAAAACTTGACCCACGAGTTGTCATACTTCGCATTTTCACATAAATACAAAACATGCAGCATGGAAGCTCATAATGTGACTCAGTTTGTAGAACCAATTACCTCATCATGTCAGAAAATATTATTTTATTAACATTTAGTCTAATCTGCGGGACGTATAGATTGCCGAGAACGGACAAGTCGACCTAAATAAATAGTGTGACCCTGCGAGGGTTAAGATATCTCGACCCTTGTGACAACTCGAACTAAACAAAACTCGACTCACGAGTTGTCATACTTGGCAATTGGCATTTTCGCATAAATACAAAACATGCACCATATGAAAGCCCATAATGTGACTTAGTTTCTAAAACAATTACGTCATTATTACGTCAGTAATTATTATTTCATTAACATTTTAGTCTAATCTGCGAATATTATGATGAAGTCAATATAAACTTCGAAATTTTATTGCTCGAATTTACCAACTATGGTACACAAAACCCTTTATCACGATAGCAATAAAATAGTGCACGTTCTGTTGTCATTCAACTCTTATCGGTGGTGGTTTTGCAGAAAGGGAAATTTCCATAGGTACTGTACACGTTGGTATGATTACTTGACGATGTTTGTACATAGCGCAAGCTACAGGGTTTGTACACATGGGTTGATTATACAATAAGATATTCTTTGTTTTCGTATGTTTGAATCGTTTGAGGAAATCGTTGCACACGTTTAGTTCATGGAAGGGCATTAACATGATTCGTTACATCCTTTGTGGAGTGCCATGGTCGAGCGGTTTAGTGCATTGGATTTGTTTTCTGATGGCTGAGTCGTCAGAATATGTGTTCGAGTCCCAACCGCGACCATGGTGCTTGTGTCATTGAGCAAGACACTTTACCATAATTGTTTCTCTCCACCCAGGGGTAAATGGGTACCTGTGAGGGAAGAGTTGGTTGTTATTATTATTATTTACATTTATCCACATACAAATGGTCTCAAACGCCTAGGGGACAAACAATGAAATTTGTGTGTACAATATATCGTAAATACTAAACAAAGAACTCAGTATCCCAATAATTATCAATATACATGTAGCCGAAACCCCTGCGTTCGTTTTCACCGAACACTTCATTGCAATGTTGTACTATTGTTGTAATATCTGTATAGATAATACTGCAAACAATAATGTCAATTTCGAACAATAACAAACACCTCATCAGTCTCCTGCCACCTACTGTCCCAAAAAACTCCCACTCACAGTCTCATCTACCCACCCGTCCTGTCGATCGAGTCTTGCCTAAAATTACGTTTGGACGTGTTAGTACTACTTGGATGCCTAAGGAACACACAATGCAACTTTTGTATACAAGGACTACAATTAATGCGCCTTTTCAGTTTAGTTCAACATATCATAACTTTCTTAACACT
>CM055817.1:29662331-29696539 GCA_029582265.1 Zoroaster sp. YZ-2022
GTTTTGGGAAACTTTCCCAGGGGCAAGGTGACGCAAAGCAAGTAAGTGCGAGCTTCAGGCCAGGGCTCCAGGGGCTCCCTGTACCAGGTGTGTTGTTGGTGATCCTGGGACCCACTCTGGCTGGGAGCTCATCGAACATCTCGGGGGCATCCATGAAGTTCTTGAAGGATCTTTGGTCCTCGTTTCGAGCTCCACCAGAAGCTGGTCGTAGAGGCCAAACTGCCGTCGCCTGCCGATCCATGGTCTCACCCAGACTTCACGTCTTCTTTCTTCTTCTCCTCCTTCTTCTGATTCTGTTATCTTGGATCTGGTGAAGTGCCAAATCGATCAGATCATACTGGTGTTGGAGAAGAGCTACTTCCATCCTCTCTCGTCGGAGGTCCACGAAGAACTGAAGATGAGCTAGAAATGGGAGCCTATATATACACTTTATCAAAACGCTGGCAATACGCTGGGGATACGCTGGCCATATGCCAATAATACGCTAGTTGTACGTTAAATACGTTACTCAATCGTCAGGCATACGCCAATATGTCTATATACGTTGCAGATACGTCAGACATACTTTAGAAGTACGTTACTCATGCGCTATCAATGCGCTATCAATACGCTAGCTGTACGGTACACCTTCATGCCAACGTATGGCAACTTATGTCCAGCGTACTCGACCTATTAGTAACGTACCTATATCGTACCTCTAGCGTATTCAGCATATGCCTAGCGTATGCTTAGCGTATTAATGTGGTAGTAGCTACTTGCGCAGCCCTAGGGTTTGCTGAGGTGTAAACGTCAACAGGGGATGGGACTTGAATCCCTGGTTGGACCACGGCTAGAAGACAGGACTGGTACTAACAGTAGTCAACTCAAACCACTCAGGACAAAAAGTAGTTGCATCTGACATCAATGGTTATTTATTGGTACAACAACCAACTCCAAGAAACACCCTGTATAACAAATACAGAATTTCAAAATACATCTCACATTGCTATTGTACACATACATGTACATAACATAAGTACACCATACTTCAATTCATGTACAGCAACACATACACTATACATGTACATAGGTATTGTCATTATAATGATCCTAGGTCCCGACAAGACAGCTAAAATGCAAGGCAAAATTCACACAAAATCAACAATTTATAACTTGTATCTCAACTCACCCAGTCCTGGATAATCAAGTAGGACACTCAGTACGTTGTTTCACAACTGTCATATTTTATCAGACAAATATGCTGAATTTATACTTCAGAACTCAGAAGGTTAACAAAGTTGTCAATTGTGTAGAATCACCAAAAGCGCGGGAAAACATACCCGTCAAGTGAGGGCGCACTTGCGTCCACCACAAATTCCCTACTTTAAGGCACTTGGCCTCCAAGTGGTCCAAAATATAATAACCATAATACCAGAGTGGCAGTTATAGAGAAAATTTATATTAATTAAACAAAAATAGTTTCCGGTACCATAGCACCTTTAACCCTTCTTGGTTTAAACTCTTATAACGGTGTCAAAAGGTAACACAGCACAAAGTTGTACAAAGCTTGTAATTAACATAGAACATACATAATAAAGCACACAGAGACTCAAGGTAATATGGATCACTCTGAGTCTAATCCATTCCCAAACTTTACATACTGTTACATATCTCCATGACAGCATAGGTTCAAAGGTCAATACCAACCTTATACAATGTATCAATTATCATTTAATACAATCTAACTACACACACATTCCCTGTATTAAAGTCAGGAATGTCCCATGGTATATTGAAAGTTAAAATAACTGTCAATTAGACTAAACCCATCTGACACATATATGCATAAACATCAAGGTGGATGCACTACCCAGTACAACCATTCCAATATTGGAATTAAAAAGAACTGACATAGCTACATGTATAATATCAAAAGGATAGTAGTACCTGTCAATATCAGTATACTTATGGTAACAATTTGTAAACAGTACAAGCACACAATAGTCTCCTCCAAATCATAAGTGACTGAAAGATAGTGTAAATTGCCATCAATATTCTCTACAAACCCTGAATGTCCAGTGTGAGCTTTCTTACATTAGGAGTTCATAAAACATAGCTTCAACATGATTCATTACACTTTTACAGATAGATCCATAAAACACGGCAATAACCAACACTGCTTAGTTATCCCAGTAAATAAAGCAAAATATATAACATACAAAAGAAACAGTGCCTAAAATAGTAGGCATGTTATGAAAAATAGATGCAATCAACTACTTGCAAAAACAAACAATAGACTGTATAAGGAGTTTAATTACAATATAATGAGGTATACATCATACAAAATTTACTTTCAGATGGTGCTAACTCTTCCAGCAGCCATCAGACATGCACCACAGCTAGGTTACATTAGACACAAGACCAAAAAATCAAAGTTTGCATTTATAAACTGCTTCTTTAATTCCCTGAAAGTACTTAACCATACCACCTGGGTTAAGGTGACAACCATCTCCTAGATATTTTGGGTAATCAATCCTCCTCTGTACATACATCCCAATTCCATCTCCAACATTCATCTCCAACATTATCAGGTTTTGCAGAACTGCCAACAATGGGACCAGTTCTCAGGGGAACCCCAACTAAATATTTGGGAAAAACCATTACCAGTTCCTCATCCGAGTCACTCGAGCTGGAAGCATCAACGTCTGAATGCAAACTACTAGTATCAAACAAATCTCCAAGAGGCTCTCCCGATTTCATTTGGTCACCCCTGGGATCAAGTATCAGCATTTTGCGATTCAACCACTTAGTAGGACCTCCCAGTGCAGGTCTTACTTCGTACAAATCCTGATCAATATTGCATTTCACCACAATGTATTGTTCTTCGCTAAAATGATCCTGCAATTTATGCCTCTCTTTAAACGCACATTGCTTAGTCAATACTCTACTGCCAATAGGCAAAGAGCTAGCCATTGCACGCTTGTCATAGTGCCTTTTATTTGCTGCTGCTGCACAAACAAGGCGATCTTTTGCCAACTTATGCACACGTTTCAAGAAATCTGCTTGCTGTCTGATGAAATTCTCACCCCAATCATTATTGGTATTGCTGAGAATGTGGTCTAAGGGCACAGATGGCTCTCTCCCAAACATAAGGGTGTATGGGGTGAAGCCCGTAACACAGTGAGGCGTTGAATTGTAGATGAACATCAAATGGGGTAGAAGTTCAGGCCACCGCCTGCGGCTTTGGCGATCTAAGGATTTGATGAGATTGCACAGTGTCTTATTAAACCTCTCGGTTTGGCCATTTCCTTGGGCGTGATAAGGGGTCGTTCTTGTTTTTTCAATGCCATACAAAATGCAGAGCTCTTTCACCAGGCAACTCTCAAAATTACTTCCCCTATCAGAATGAATCTGTGCAGGTACACCATAGCGAACAAACCACTGATCACGCAGTACCCGGGCCACAGTAGCAGCTGTCTGGTCCTTACAGGCAGTGGCTACTGCAAATTTAGTAAATGAGTCCGTCATTACTAGTACATCCTCATAATTACCACGACCACTGTCTAACTTGAGAAAATCAATTGCTAACCTTTCCAGGGGACGGAAAGCCAGTAAGTGCCGCATTGGTGTACGGACAGTTGGTGTTGGGGCTTTAGTTAAAGTGCAGTGGTAACAGTTTCGAATATGATCCCGCACGTGACCATTCATACCCGGCCAATAGCAACGCTTCTTTATAAATCGCAGGGTTCTATCAACACCTTGATGACCCCATTTGTCATGGGAGGCCTCAATGATCACAGTACGCAAGCACTTAGGAACAAGAAGTTGCAAAACCTGCCCTAACCCTGGATCATCCACTGACCTACATAGCACACAATTTTTATCTACAAATCGTGACCATTCCCGCAGCCAAGGTTTAATCTCATCACCAGGGCACTCTGGGTTTCCTAATTCTTCCCCAGGATCCCATTTACGGTCCCACATATTCCACACTTCTTTGAGTACATCATCACTGCGCTGCATGTTTTCCAATTGTGCATGGGAGTAGGATGGTAATACAGACGGTGACACAGCAGATGTGTCCTTATCTGACCTAGCTTTGCAATCTGTGAGGGTCTGAACTGAATGCACTGTAACTCAACAGGCACACAAAGAGGAAACCTGTAGTTGAGCAGTCATTTCAACATTTGTTATGATTGGGGGGTTGCGGCTTAATGCATCCGCACATTTATTCGTGCGGCCAGCACGGTATCGTATGTCTATATCAAAAGCGGCTAACTGCGCTGCCCATCGCTGCTCAGTGGCGCCCAGCTTTGCGGTCTGCAAATGAGCAACTGGGTTACTATCTGTCCATACAACTGTGTGTCTGCCCAATAGGTACTCTTTGAACTTTTCAGAGACTGCCCACTTAAGGGCGAGCAGTTCCAATTTGAAGCTGGACAAATCTGAGTAATTCTTCTCTGCCCCTCTCAATCCCCAGCTGCTGGCATATGCAACTGGATGGAGATCCCCTGATTCATCATATTGGGAAAGGCATGCGCCAAGCCCTTGCAATGATGCGTCAATTTCAAGAACAAAATCTCGATCAAACTGGGGGTAAGCAAGGACAGGGGTCTCACACAATGCCTTTTTCAAGGTCTGAAAGGCTGTGTCTGCCTCTGAATTCCACACAAGGGTCCCCTTATTCCCTACTTTTTCCAGTGTCTTACCGCTCAGCGCATGGAGAGGCGCAGCAATTTTTGCAAAATTCCTAACATATCGCCTGTAGTATGAGGCGAGCCCGAGAAATGATCTCAGCTGCTCAATACTCTTGGGAATTTGCCAATCTCTGACTCGTTCGATTTTCCCTTGGTCTACAGAAATACCTTTGTCACTTACAATATGCCCTAGGTGGGACACTGACTTCTGAAATAATTTGCATTTGGTACCCTTAAGTTTTAACCCATGGCGTTCAAGCCTATCAAATACTTTATCTAGTCTTTCTAGATGTTCAGTAAATGATTTAGAAAAAACGAGTACATCATCCAAATACAAGACTAACTCAGAGAGATTCATATCTCCGAATATGAATTCCATGATCCTTTGGAATGTACTTGGGCTGTTGCACAGCCCTTGAGGGAGCCTCAAGAACTCATACAACCCCCAAGGGACCCTAAAGGCAGTTTTTGACACAGAATCAGGGTGCATGGCTACTTGAACGTAGCCATGCGCAAGGTCAAGTGATGAGAATAATTTTGCACCCGCCATCGATTCTAAGGTCTCATCTATCCGAGGAAGGGGAAAGCATCCTGTCCGTCTTAGAGTTTAGGATCTATAATCAATGCAAAGACGGAGCTGGCTGTCTTTCTTTCTAACCAACACCACAGGGCTGGCATACGAACTTGAAGACTGTATTTCTTATGACCTTACGGTCAAGCAAATCTTGTAAAGTTTTTCACCTCAGCCATCTGTTGGCACAATGCGCCGATAAGGCAGCTTTACTGGTTTGTTGTCATGTAAGTTTATCTCATGTGGAATCAACGCAGTATATCCTAAATCATAGGGATATTTCGAGAAAGCAGGCTCGTGTCTTTTATCACTTCAGCTGCCAATGCTGCTTCATCAGCACTCAGATTCTCAAGACTAATGCCGGGAGGGAGCAAAAACTCGGTTCCATTTGGAAAAACAAATAATTCCCTATGCTGATGACATGTACCCTGGGAGCCACCCCCATTAGAGTCCTGACCACAAGGACTAGGAACATCAGCCTCATTATCAGACACTTCTGACACATCGATTACCATGTTTTGCACCGACACCTCAAATCCATCGTCACAAGAATCTACCACTACTTGTTCTGACAGCTGAACTCTATGAGCTAATGCCACCTTGGTAAGTGGTGGAATTGTAATTTCTTCTGAGCCCACGTTCTCAACTAACACTGATATAAGTGATTCATTTACCCCTACATGAACTAAACCTTCCACAATCTGGCATAAAGCTGTTGTGTTACAATTATGCACAGTACTTACATTGCAACTGTCACCGACATTGGCCTTGTGAAATGGACATGGCCGTACTAATATAAGATTATCACACATATCACTAGCTAATGTACCACTAAGAGCACAGCAGACTTTCTTGGCTGTATTTGGGGCAATACTTTCCATGTTTTGTGTCAACACATTACATATACTGGCAGGAACATCACAAGCATCATCTGGAATTTTTAGAGACTTGACCCACTGAAGTGCAAGGCCCCAATTTGGATCTGCATGGCTTGCTTTCATACAATTTGGATCACGTGCTACTTGTTTCAAAACATTACATCCCAAAAGGATTGGATACTTGTCTCTCCGGTTTCCGGAGTTACAGTCTCCTGCACGCGAAACAACAAAACTAGCTAAAAGCTTACGACCAAGAATCTCCACTTGAGTTTCCAGATAGCCATCTATGGGTATTTCAAGATGATTTGCACCTACTAACCTGAAAATCCACCCACATCATCCAATTTCCCAACATTTTGGCTAAGTGTTTATTGTAAAATTCGAGGAAATTAGAGAAGTCTCAGCACCTGTGTCAATGACACATTTTGCAGGGACTCCACCAATAATAATCTCAGCAGTAGGACTACGTTCAAACAGTTTACGCCTATCAGCTTCAGTAAACACTCGATCAGCCACCACCGGATGAATAATGGGCTCTTTACCCCCCTCCGACATACTGCCCTCTATGACGGAGGTGTCAAGTTTTCCGAAGTGTGTATTTCGGCCACTAGTTTCTGTACACTAGGTTCAGCATCAGTTTCTGCACTGTCACTAGCCTTCTTTAGATCATATTCCCGCTTATAACAACTTTCAATAGTATGTCCCCTTTTGCTACAGTAGGTACACTGTACCTGGCTCTTTCTTTTCTGGAAATTGCCTTGGGATGATCCACTAGCCTTTTGGTTTACCATTACTTCAGATAACTTCTGAATATGAGCGTTTGTCTCAGCTTGTTGCTGTACAATTCGCTCCATTGTCGAACATAGTTGTTTTTGGCTATCAACCAGTCCACGAAGAAGTTCACTATCACTTGTATGACGTACAGGTTTACTTGCCGCCCGGCCAGAAGCTACTGTATCAACTGATACAATATCACCAGTGGTGGGCGGACAACCACCCATGTATGAGGCTACAGTGCCCTCATCTACATCTCTAAGAATGTGAAGCGCTTGCTCTCTAAACTGATAAAATGGCAAATTGGGCTCCTCATGCGTGAGCCTGCGCAGTTCACGTTTTGTCAACAGGTCCCGTGTACCCCTAATCATCTGTTCCTTAAGAGCACGCTGTTTGAGCTGACCGGGGGCTTGCTTTTCTTCGCTATCCGTCGAGGCTAGCTCCATGCGATCATACAGTCGCATGAGTGCACGGCTAAATTCCTCAAAAGTTTCCCCCTCTATAACTGACTCCTGGAGTAAAATGTGCAATTGAGTGTTTGGACAGTCTCTTTTGCACCAAACCTAAGCCTCAGAATTGATATTAGCTTGTCTATGTTGTCTTTATCCTCCTGGGGGCAGCATCTGATCTCCTCTTTTGCTTCACCCCCAAGATGATCAATCGCAACATTTAGTTTCTCATCTTTAGATAAATCCAAATGCCGAGAATATGTGTCCAAATCGTCCAGCCATTCTTTCAGGGTTTGGTCCCCAGATTTTTTTGGACGACCACTAAACTTAGCAATCTTCACAGGAGCTGCTCTCTGAAACCTTAGATTCTTAAAGGCCCCAGCAATATCAGCAAAGGCTTTCTGAGACTGTGAGAGTGACTGTGTAAGAGCCTCTGCTAAATCCTCATGAGGATGCATGCGTGGCCATAGTTACACAATTATATACCCTGTACGACAATAAACTTGAAAACTACAGCTAATAATAATAATAATAATAATAATAATAATAATAAAGATTTTTAGCGCGCACATATCCACCCTGCTGGGCGCTCAAGGCGCGGAAACAAAGAAAAACATTAATACAAACAATATACAATGATAGCATAGGGAAAACAAATTATGTACCGAGATACATGTACCTACAATGCAATTACAAATATACATCATCTTTGAAGAGTTGTGACATAAGATGAGTTTTAAGCATCGACTTGAATCTGGTTATACTATGACAAGATTTGAGTTTAGTTGGAAGATGATTCCAGAGTCTCGGAGCTGCGACAGAAAACGACCTATCACCCCAGTTCCGTTTTGAAGTTGCTTCCTTGAGGAGTGACATGTTGCTGGAGCGCAAATTGCGTGATGGAGTGTAGACTTTAAGTAGTTCAGAAATATAAATTGGAGCAATGTTATTAAAAGATTTGTGAACAATTAGCATAAGTTTAAAAACAATTCTCTGTGAAACAGGAAGCCAGTGCAGTTCTTTCAAGATTGGCGTGATATGGCATGACTTTCTGGACAAAGTCACAACACGAGCTGCTGTGTTTTGTATGTGCTGAAGACGAGATATTTGATTCTGCGGAAGACCGTAAAGGAGAGCATTCCCGTTATCAAGCCGTGATGTGACAAACGCATGTATAATTTGTTCAGCAGCACTTTTATTCAAGTATTTCCTAATTCGGCTTATATTTCTGATATGAAATGATGATATGCGAACAATGTTGGAGATATGTGGTTTTAAAGTCATTGTCGAGTCAAATATAACACCCAAATTACGTGCATGTAATGAGGGAGTTATCTGCGAGTCACCAATTGTAATAAATGGAAGAGAAACTTTAGACAATTGCTGACGTGATCCAAATAGAACAAATTCTGTTTTTTCATCGTTCAATTTCAGGAAGTTTTGTCTCATCCAACTTCGAATCTCTTGAATACATTTCTCCAGTGTTTTAATGCAGGAATCAGCAGGTTCTTGAGAAGATTTAAAAGTAATGTAAAGCTGCGTGTCATCAGCGTAAACATGGTAATTTAAATTATACTTCAAAATGATATCACGAACTGGAGAGGTATAAACAGTAAACCACTGTGGGCCGAGCACAGAGCCTTGGGGTACAGAATATTCAAGAGTAACAGGCTCGGAGATAGCGTTACCAATACAAACATGCTGAGGCCTATTTAAAAGGTAGGACTTACACCAATCCAGGGCTGTGTCATGTATTCCAAGATGATATTGAAGGCGGGAGAGAAGGATTTTATGATCGACAGTGTCAAAGCGGCGCTTAAGTCTAACAAAACTAATGCAGTGATTTTCCCTCATCCATGGCAGATAAAATGTCATTGTTGACGCGAAGAAGAGCAGTTTCCGTTCCATGAAATGGTTTGTAGGCTGACTGAAATGTGTCCGACAGGTTATTAGCACGAACATGGTCAGAGATCCGTGATGAAACAACTCGCTCGATTGTTTTTCCAAGGTACTTTAAATTCGCTACTGGTCGGTAATTTTGAAAACTTCCTTGTCCAAATTGGGTTTCTTTAGGAGTGGTTTAACATGAGCAACCTTCTGGCTATTAGGAAACAACCGGAAGAAAGAGATCTGTTTACAATAATTGTGATATACTTAGCAAACACATCAATATTTTTTTTTATTAGCGAAGTTGGCACTGGATCAAGTTCACATGATTTTGATGGCGATTTCATGATGAGTTTCTTGATCTCCGTAACACTAGTAGGCTCAAACATGGACAGTCTACATTGTGGATCCTTGCGTGATGGTGTTTGTGATAGAATGACAGGAACTGAGGGACAAGAACGACGGATATTCTCAATTTTTGTGACAAAAAAGTCTGAAAAAGCATTTGCGAGGTCCTGATCGAGTGTGTAGATGGAAGCACTGGAGCTTTGGGTTTATGAAGCAGCTTTTCAACAATGTTAAAGAGTTTTTCTGATCACCAGAGCTATCTTCCACAAGAGATGAGTAGTGAGTTATTTTTGCCTGGTTAATCATGTTCTTCACAATATCACGTTGGTTACAGTATTCTTGCCGATGTACTCCAAGTTTCCCATTGTCACGCCATCTTCGCTCAAGTTGACGGCGGATTTTCCTTGCAGCACGGATATCATCATTGAACCAGGGGATTCAGATTGTAGTTTAACAGTTCGAGTTTTTGCGGAGCATGATCATCCAAGATGTTACGGACAGTAGATTCAAATAGACTGACACAAGAATCCAGCTCACCATCTTCAAGGTTTACATTTTCCAGTTGAGATTCAATATCATGACATAAATCTTTAATATTTACTTTTTTCCAGTGGCGAGTAGTTACAGAAATGGTAGGTATGGGAGGTTTTTTAAGGTTCAAATTTACTCATGATTGCATAATGATCAGATAAGCCAGGATGAATAGTTATATTCGAGATAAGAGGTGAAGTATTTTCACGCGTTATCATGAGGTCAAGACAGTGACCATACCGATGAGTGGGTGCTGTGATGTGCTGTATAAGTCCATGAGCAGAGAGCAGATCTTTAAACTGATTTGCATAATTGTTTGAAATAATGTCCATATGAATGTTAAAATCGCCGGTTAAAATAATGTCAGATGGGTGTAAGAGATAATCGACAATTAATTTTTCAAATTCCTGCAGAAAACTGGAGAAGTTTACATGTTTACCATCAACATCCCTTTCTGGTCGATAAATATTAACAAGGCGAACAGATCTAGTGTTGCACGTTACCTCAGCATGCAGAGATTCAAATGTTAGGTAGTCAATGTTAACACTTTTCATACTGACAGATAAACTGGACCTAAAGAGTAGTGCAACCCCTCCACCGGTCTTTATTGGTCTGGGGATATGATGGAGAGAGTAGCCAGCAGGAGTACACTCACGGGGTGGCAAGTCATCATTAGGTTTAGGTACAATTTTAGAACATCACATATGTTCCACAATGGTAAACATGTACAAATATATGGTTCACCCACTGTACTGCCCAGTTCCACCAAGGCAAAAATATTATGAACCATAAGCGAAATCCACAATCCAAGAAATAATAATTAAAACAGTGGAATTACCCAAGTACAGTAACAAAGTGCAATGATCACGATTATATGACCATCACGGTATGGTGGACAACGAGGAAGGGCTATTGAAATACAAGGGATTTTCAATCAAACAACACGCTGTTCCACATGTGTGGACATTTCATGGCAAAAACGCAGCCACGACCAACAAAACAATAAAAAATGGAAACAGCATAAAATTAACCCAGTATTTATAAAATTAGTTCAACCTCACTGTCCAACATAAAAATTATAAATATATATACACTTGCATCACTGGCTTGTCGGTCCTCAATACGACAATAGGCTCCAGGTATGGGGTGTCTTGTGCTTACATGTTGTCATCATTAGTCTGTCTCCGAGTTGTAATCCTGTCTACGACGCCACTTGTGGTAGTAGCTACTTGCGCAGCCCTAGGGTTTGCTGAGGTGTAAACGTCAACAGGGGATGGGACTTGAATCCCTGGTTGGACCACGGCTAGAAGACGGGACTGGTACTAACAGTAGTCAACTCAAACCACTCAGGACAAAAAGTAGTTAGTTGCATCTGACATCAATGGTTATTTATTGGTTACAACAACCAACTCCAAGAAACACCCTGTATAACAAATACAGAATTTCAAAATACATCTCACATTGCTATTGTACACATACATGTACATAACATAAGTACACCATACTTCAATTCATGTACAGCAACACATACACTATACATGTACATAGGTATTGTCATTATAATGATCCTAGGTCCCGACAAGACAGCTAAAATGCAAGGCAAAATTCACACAAAATCAACAATTTATAACTTGTATCTCAACTCACCCAGTCCTGGATAATTTCATTTCATTTCATTTCATTTATTGATTTCACAGGTAGAAAAAAAACAAATAAACACAAATTTACATTAGATTAACAGAAACAGAAACAAAGGTAGCACCCCTGTAGGATTACAAAAAAGTAAACTAAATTACTGTCGAGTTGATCTCCTGATATTACCACTTAGGAAGTAAACAAACATTGAATCACACAAAGAACGATAAATGGCTTTAGGCACACTTTGAGATATAAAAATAATATTATAATAAAAATATAAAAACTTAAATACTACACAGTTTGAGTTAGGGCATCTGCTAGGCCAGGGACTAATAAATGTGTTCTAAGTGAATTAACAAATAAAGATAAACTATAAATAACTGTTTCTTTAACATCTGTTGGTAGCACCTCCCATAATCTAGGGAATCTATAAAAAAGAGAATGATGAGCAGCATTGGACCTTGCCATTTGATGAGAAAACTTAATAACTTCAGTATGTCTACGATTAACATGGATTAGATCAATAGGAATGTCAAATTTATTATATAAACATTTAATAGCAAACACAATTGAAAGGAAATGAATTCTATTGTTTAAAAAGGGAAGACCCAACTTGACACACCTGTCAGAATACACAATTTCACTATTGGAATTAATTAAAGCCTTTCTCGGCAGGCCTAAACAAAAACGGGTGAAACGTCTTTGTACCTTCTCAAGCGTTTCTTGCTGGGTAGTGAGGACAGGGCACCAGACGGGGGCTGCATACTCAAGTATGGGTCTGCTAATTGAGCGATAAAGTGAAATAATCAAGTAGGACACTCAGTAGGTTGTTTCACAACTGTCATATTTTATCAGACAAATATGCTGAATTTATACTTCAGAACTCAGAAGGTTAACAAAGTTGTCAATTGTGTAGAATCACCAAAAGCGCGGGAAAACATACCCGTCAAGTGAGGGCGCACTTGCGTCCACCACATTAACCATACGTCCGCATACTCACAAAATTTTTAAGCATGCTTAAAATTTTATTTCTGCCTCAGCGTATGCCAGCGTATGCCAGCGTATGCCACCGTGCTTGAAACGTATACAACCTATGCCTAACGTACCCCTAGCGTATGTCAGCGTATACCAGCGTATGAGTGATAATTTTCATACGCTGGCATACGCTAGTACGATACGCAACAGTGTGACAGGGCCATTAGTGGCCATTTTTGTGTTTTTTGGCCAATTCTGTTGTCCAGTTATATACCCTGGATTAAAGGAATTATTTCTGTGGAAGGTGCAGGTGCTCTAGAATTAGGAAGAAACAAAAACTCACTGCTGGGCTCTACCAAATTCACTGGTGCAATATGTGCTATTAATATTGATTGCTCGGAAATAATGAGATAATCTAATGCTGCATACCCGTCCATTTGTTTTCAATGCTTCAGATCATTTATTCACAATGATTTTGGTCAAAGTTCCATAGCGGTATTGAAGGGATGAAGAAACACATTTTCAATGACGCGGTATTAGCAAAAGCAGATGGCACAATCAACAGTTATCTTTACAAGTGCAGACAGTTTATTACTTGGCTAAAATAACTCAATATTGAAATTATTGCTGCGTTTTTAGTCAATAAGAAAGCAAATGCAAAATCAGATAATATGATCACTTCTACATCGGCAGCCAATGGTCAAATTCATTATTAAATGCAAATTAAAATCCAGTTGATTCACCAGTAGTTCAGCAAATCATAGTTAGTAGAAGAAGGCATTTGCATAAACCACCTGTACAGTAGGAGCCAGTGTCTCTTGAGTTAGTTAAATTGTTGATAAATTTGGAGGTCCTAATAACAGTTGATAGAATTGAGAACTGCTTGGTACATTTCACTAAAATCTCATTACCTTTTTAGGAAAGAGGTTCCAAGAGTTACCTGAAGTGCCTTGAGGGCTGAGCTCGATGAGCAAGGATATAATAAAATATTGTATGTATTAAATGTTGTCGAGATGAGAGATTCCGGGAAATACCCAAAGGGCTTATAGAGCCATGATTCAAATAATTGATTCAATTTTGGAATGGAAGACACTCACTTCAATATATTAATTGTACATTGCCTTTAATACAATATTTATGACTAAAATCCAGTAACTAAACCTGTATGTAACACTCATTGATCTAGCACCACTAGATAATTCTGAACCAGAATAATTATGTTTTCCAGTGTTGTGTCGTCCAATACAGTGTGAGCGCAGCGACGAAGCAACACTTTAAACGGTATAAATACAACAAAGGACTATAGCCAGTCTAAAATAATCTTTCTCATTAAGTTACGAGAGGGCGCTGTGTAAAATATTTTTGCTTATTTTGCAGTTACTGAATAAAGACGGTACATAGTTATACTATGTTCTTGGTTGATTGAAACTAAGTGATTTGAATGGCACGTAGAGTAACTTGAATGTGTTCAGCTGTGTGACTCTCGGAGTACTTTAGAGTCCCTCAACTAACCTATAGTCTAAACAATCGCCGTCGCTTGTTGAGCAAAAAACCATTGCATCTGATTTAACAACCAAACAAATCATGTCTCACCTCTTTCCACCTCGCAAAGCAAACCAACGGGCCCTTCGTAAAACTAAATCAATACCTCAACCCAAATGCAAAACTAACAGATTCAGAGCTCAGAGACTAACAAATTGCCTGCAGTTTTGTTTAAAACACGTGTTGTTGTTAATGTATACACCGTCAATTTAAATTTGTATATGGATATATATTTTTTGAATTTATTGCTAAGCTTTTTAAAAATTATTATGTAATTCGGCCCCTGGGCTGCCATGGAATTGAATTACACAAGTTTCTATTTATTTTACAGCTGAGGTTAAAATTGATGAAGTATTAGATACAATGTTTACGATATGTGTGCCATTGTTTTAATCTGTAAACGTACACACCATTGAATTACGCATTCTTGTATATCATTATTAAGTTTGTACGGAGTGACTGTGACTCAATTTGCATACTCACAATACGGGGCAGTTAAGCCAATGACCGCGCGTTACCCTAGTTTATCGCCCTAACTAGAGTAAAAGGCTAACACTTGAGATCACCAGTTTTGGGGCTTCGTCGTTCGCTTCTATTTATTTTTTTTATTTAAAACCATCTTTAATGAGGGTAACCCATCCAGCACAGCTGATCATTTGGGGCCCTCATATTATATAAAAATATATCCCCATTCAATATTATACAACAATTATTACAGGAGGTACAGATGAATTAATAATGATAAAACAGTCTTAACGGACAATTACGTACGAAATAAAACGTAAAGGACTAAATTGCACAAATAGACCCCCCTCCCAGTCTACCATACTGATTAAAGATAGGACATTAAAAATGGAGCAATAAACTAAAAAACAATAACAAAATGAACACAACAAAATTTAGAAATACGAGCGCCCTCCATCCTCCCCCAATAAAAACCATCAAAGCAAATTAATTATCAATTGTATACCAACATCTCGGGCAAGACACAAGGTAATCTATGACTACCGAGAACGAGCCTTGTGTGAAGCAAGACCAAGGGTTGTACCATACAGAAGATTGACGAGCAGTAGACTATAATAATTATGGTGAGCGCACATAGTACTTGTATACAGAGATCTGTGAAGACGGCATACAAGAACCGTGTATAGCACGTAGCTAGCTAGCTGTGTGTAGTGTACTAGATGCATTGCCTACATTACAATTACATGTACATGTACATGTACATGTACACTTGGATAGCATACAAGAGTTGTGCGTGCAGCAACTAGCATAAAAATCAGTGTGTGTGATAGCGAGGCGTTCAGAGCAGATTAGACTCGTCACAGTCCAACAGTATTAGCACTCTATCAATGCGCTTTCCTCAATCATTGCGAAGTTTTTTGATTAACTTGTTGAAATATAAAGAACTAGTTCCATTGTCTGAATATGATATACTTGTTCGATCATAGTCTGTCTGTGTTCAGTCTAGTTGTTTATGTTGTCCGACTGTAAACACAAACAAACATTTTCTTGTTTGTGAAGTCCTACTCCTGGCCTTGTCAACTACCTGCATGTTTGCCTGTTGAGTTGTTATAGCTGTGTATGTACTAGGCCTAGTTTATTATTATTGTTTTTTTATGAGGCATCATATAAATTATTATTAAGCTCGTCACGTCAACAAGATTTTATTTAAAGAGGGCTTCTCAGCACATATAAATAATTGGTATTCTCCCATTTTTAGAGTACGTGTGGTTATGTCATAAAGAAACAAAACGACATTATATTTTTCATTTTCATTCCTCTTTTGCTTTCTTCTATCAGCTATAAACCCTGCTCTTCCTAGTTGATATATTCATGTTTAATCTCTCCTTTGTCCGGTCCTAGGACTAGTATATGACACTGTTTCTTGTACCCTCTTCTTTTGTGTTCCTTTCACACCTGATAACTGCCCGAGTCCTGCGTTAAATTTTGGGACATGTCTGTATCGTTCATTTTGCCTTTTGAGAAAGAACCTATTCAAAACTTAAGGCCATTAACTACTATTTTGACGTTATATTTTTATTAGCAAAAGTAATTATGTCTAAGCCCGTTTTGTCTAGAATTAAGAAACGCCCACGGTCTGCTGCTGCCTTGGGTGGATACAAATGCACCTGTTACGTTTACACATGCAACAGTACTTATATTTTTGGTGTTTAACATGTGCACAATGTTTTCCCCAATTACTTGGGTGATTTGTTTTTACACTGAAGGGGTGACTTTAATCTGCAAGAGGCGACATTGGGAATGCATTTTAGTTACAATTTGTTTTTCCCAGTGACCTTAGGGTGTTCTGAATTCCAGACACTCGAAGTTCGGAGCTGAAAGTTATTTTACTGTGGGTTTATATAATAAAAACTGTTGTTTAGTTTCCTCTCTGAAAATGAGGAAAGGTCATTATTACATTTTGCTTAGAGCTACACTTCAAGTGTGTTCGATCGTTTTTCTGTTTTTGAGCGAGCACTTTGTGTGTGAGCGTTAGTTGCGTAGGGGGTCATTTGCCCCTGCTTAGGGCTATTATAGATTCAGGGGTTCAGTACGAAGCCCATAAAGAAACTCTTTTTGGTTCAGAGTACAAACTCTTTAAAGAGACTAAGGCTGCCAGAAACGTCCACAATTCAAATGCCCATAGAAGCGACAAGTGGCCACAGCTGGCCCAAACGCACATAGTGGCCACAAGCGGCCACAATTCGAAAGTCCGTAGTGGCCGCAGCCCAAACCGGTGTCCATAGCAGCCGGAACCAGCCACAACCTAAACGTCTACTAATGACTGCAAGCGGCCACTGACCCAAACGCCCACAGCGGCTGTAAGCGGCCACAGATTTTACCACAATGCTGTGCCGTTGCTATGCATACAACAAAATATTTTAAATTTCTCAAAATACTGCTTTATCAAATGTTTTTAGATATTTTTCACTTGAACAAAATATCAGCAAATTAATCTCAAATAAACACAAATATATAAATAAATAAGATGTGTGAAGATTCGTTCACACCCTCCCCCGGTCGCGTTGTCGCGTATGGGCGTGGTTTAATATCAAGCTTCAGTATAATAAAAAAGACCATAAACTCAGCTCAGACATGAACACTTGTTTTTATTCATACACTAATGAAGTAGCATCTCGGTCTAATTACCGATCACTATTCACATTATTTTATAATGACACCAAAGACTCAGCTCAGACATGAACACTTGTTTTTATTCATACACTAATGAAGTAGCATCTCGGTCTCAATAATTACCGATCACTATTCACATTATTTTATAATGACACCAAAGACTCAGCTCAGACATGAACACTTGTTTTTATTCATACACTAATGAAGTAGGCATCTCGGTCTCAATAATTACCGATCACTATTCACATTATTTTCCCGTACGTTATATTGTGTAGTTTTGAATCGAACGATCGATCTACGTAGTTGCGTTGTTAAACTGAAAACAAACACAATCATGTTTTAATGTTGTCGAGTGTATGTGCAAATGGTTGTGAAATTGATAATGGTAGTATCTTAATCACTAACTAGACCAAAATGCATTGCGCATTCATTCATTTTTATTTTTTATTTTTTTCCAACACGATTATACGATTATACATTATAGAATAATAATAACGCATTATTGTAAGATAAGAAATCTAAAGTGACAGTGATATCGACAGAGGGCGCTACATCATTTAAGTTCTGCAAAGTATCGCATATCGACTCGTGTCTGTTTTAATATTATGCCTTTTAAAGTTTTATGGCTCCTTCTTCCAACAAGAAACCAAACTTCGTCAAACCTGACGATAATCTTGGAACTGATGATTGTGTGCACATGAAAGAAAAGCGATAGTGAACAGAGTGAATGTACAGTGCACTGAGGTCTTGTACACCGCCAGACGAGCCTTAAAAATGCTGGCAGACGGACGTGCACGTTGTGTTGTTGCCGGGATCTGTTTGTTTCATGATTTGCTTAATAACTTATTGCCATCGGGAAGAATGAGTAACGATGGTAGTCTGCTAGCTGTTTTAGATTCTGGGATGAACGTGTTCAGTGCCATGGTTGCAGCCAGCAGACCAAGGTCCATGCACTTTTGATCGTTTGCAGAGAAAATTGTCAAAATGGCAAGTAGAAATGCACACTCCCTGGCAGTTATATTAACATATAAGTTAGTCATTACTAAATACTAAGTAATATGCCTATTAAACTTCTAAAGTTAACGAGAATATCGATCCCAACCACCACTTTTTCTCATTCATTATAACCAATGAATAATGTAATCTTACATGCTCAGCAAGGTGGAGAACATGAATGATGGACATACTTCAAATTATTCTTCAGAATAACTTCAGAATATTTGTTTTATGAAAAATCGGGCATTTATACTAGGCCTACAAGTACAATGACTTCCTCAGTCATGTCAGTCTGATATTGTTCAAATTGGTTAATATTTGTAATGACAATAATGTTATATGTACATTAATGTTAACCTAGGGACTCCTATACTACGTGTTACATCCGCCGGAGTCCGGGAGTTATCAAACCCACCACATTGATGATATTTTACCTGTTTTTGTCCTCACGAAAAAGTCACAGTGAATATTCGTCCCTTTATAAAGCTGGCCGGGAAGTTTCATTTAAGAAATGTATATTTATTTAGTGGAAAAAGCTGATTGAAATTACTCCGTGTGGTCAATGTTTCTGTTGTGATTTAGCTGAAGACATGGCTGTCAGAGACCTCCCGTGGTGCAACACGGGACCTCTAAACTTTTGTTAGCCTTTCACAAAGTTACCCCTTGACAAGTTATAGTCACCCCCACCAAACATTCCCCCAGCAAACTGGAAACGTGTCCCCCTTCCCCACCCAGTGCGCAAACTCGCCCCTTCGTCAAACTCACCCCCGTAACATTATTTGTGTTCAATTTACAGGTAAGATGTATCGGATGTGCGTTCCACTGGAAGCAAGTAGTTTGGAGACATTCAGTCAGTAGATCTACACAAGAGCGTACATGGAGACGGACACATACCAAAGTTTTTCCAAATGATCATCCCGGGTATGCTCCTATCCCTGAGACAATGTGCCACAACGCTGATACTTTTGGAGGTAATTTATTTTAGGTTTTTTTCACCAGTGATTTATATAATGTATTGTATTCAATATTGTATTAGAGATCAATCAAATTGACACACTTATTATTTTAGTATTAAAACCCCAATTATGTTAATTCAGTATTTTTAACAGGTCTTTGAGTATGTGGATAGGACATGGATCAGTGGACAATGGTCACCTACAGACTGGTCATCCTTCTTGCATAGCATCAGGACCAACAATGACCGGGAAGGTTGGTATTAATTATCTCCAATGTTTTGTGGACATTTACATTTGTTTTATGTCATATTTTATAGGTGTTAACAGAAGTCTATTACCTGCATGAAATGTGTCACTCATGTACTATCCTAGTCCACGGCATAGTACCCCAAGAACAATGGATTTGGGCCGTTCAGATGGAAACTGATACAAATTTAAAGCATAATTATATCACATTGAAGCTAATTCCTCTGATATGTAGCCATATTTTAAATATTTTGTTGCATATTTGTACTTGATCTCATAGTAGTAAACCTGTTGACAGGTGTCATTGATTCTTAGATGATGCTGATTGAAGTATGACCGACCCTTATGCACCAAAATAGCAGCAAAACTATAAATTGAAGTGTTCTTTTTACATGTATACACTTCCCAGGGAGCTGAGATGGTTTCAGGAATGATTGATGAGTCTGATGAGCAGAGGGATAATAGTAACCTTAAACAGCAGTTTGATGTATACTGTGCACACATAACTAAACAGCAGTTTGATGTATACTGTGTACACATAACTAAACAGCAGTTTGATGTATACTGTGCACACATAACTAAACAGCAGTTTGATGTATACTGTGTACACATAACTAAACAGCAGTTTGATGTATACTGTGTACACATAACTAAACACCAGTTTGATGTATACCGTGTACACATAACTAACAGCAGTTTGATGTATACTGTGTACACATAACTAAACGGCAGTTTGATGTATACCGAGTACACATAACTAAACAGCAGTTTGATGTATACTGTGTACACATAACTAAACAGCAGTTTGATGTATACTGTGTACACATAACTAAACAGCAGTTTGATGTATACTGTGTACACATAACTAAACAGCAGTTTGATGTATACCGTGTACACATAACTAAACAGCAGTTTGATGTATACTGTGTACACATAACTAAACAGCAGTTTGATGTATACCGTGTACACATAACTAAACAGCAGTTTGATGTATACCGTGTACATAACTAAACAGCAGTTTGATGTATACTGTGTACACATAACTAAACGGCAGTTTGATGTATACCGTGTACACATAACTAAACGGCAGTTTGATGTATACTGTGTACACATAACTAAACGGCAGTTTGATGTATACCGTGTACACATAACTAAACGGCAGTTTGATGTATACTGTGTACACATAACTAAACAGCAGTTTGATCAGCAGTTTGATGTATACTGTGTACACATATAATATTTAACCTCTATTGATGCACTTAAGTGAAAGTTGCTGTAGAGGTCAAAACCAGTCAACTGCCTGTTTTGACTGTTGACCCAAATGTGCACACAGGGCATTTTGACTGGTTTTTTACTGTCATTTTGACAACCCTGAACACTACCAGACAATGCTTTTTACCAGTTAAAAACAGTCGACCTCATTTGACCTGTGTAAATGTACTTACTACACGTAAAGTTTGACAGTGTTTGACTTTTAAGTGCACTAGATATACCTTGGGAAGTATTTCAACATTTTGACTGATTTTGACCCTTGTAGTAGTAGGAGGGTTTTAAGCTAGTTGACATGTTTGATAAAATGTCTGTGAAAGTTTCAGCTTATTTCATTGTGTCGTTAACAGAAGTGAAAATGCATTCAAATTAATTCATTCCAACATGGAATTTCTGTCTTTAGATAAGACGGATATCAGAAATTCAAATTGAAAATGATTTCACTATAAAACTATAGCAGCTGAGCCAGCAATATTTCAAGGAATGTTTAACATCATTATCAACTTGACACCAAGTGAGTTGTATATAACTCTCATCATTTATTAAGATAATCAAAAGTTTATCATAGGCTTTAATATTTCAAAATATTCCTCTTGAAAATTTGTGATTTTGAAAAATGTTTCCTCTCCCTTAACCCTGCACTTTAATTAGTGGGAAGTTGCTATAGAGGTCAAAATCAGTCAACTGCCTGTTTTGACTGTTGACCCAAATGTGCACACAGGGGCATTTTTGACTGGTTTTTACTGTCATTTTGACAACCCTGAACACTACCAGACAATGCTTTTTACCAGTCAAAAACAGTCGACTCATTTTGACCTGTAAATGTACTTACTACACGTAAGGTTTGACAGTGTTTGACTTTTAACTGCACTAGATATGCCTTGGGAAGTATGTCAACATTTTGACTGATTTTGACCCTTGTAGTAGTAGGAGGGTTTTAAGCTAGTTGACATGTTTGATAAAATGTCTGTAATTGCATCCATACTTGTTTGTAGAAAACCAACCTGTGAAAGTTTCAGCTTATTTCATTGTGTCGTTAACAGAAGTGAAAATGCATTCAAATTAATTCATTCCAATATGGAATTTCTGTCTTTGGATAAGACGGATATCAGAAATTCAAATTGAAAATGATTTCACTATAAAACTATAGCAGCTGAGCCAGCAATATTTCAAGGAATGTTTAACATCATTATCAACTTGACACCAAGTGAGTTGTATATAACTCTCATCATTTATTAAGATAATCAAAAGTTTATCATAGGCTTTAATATATTTCAAAATATTCCTCTTGAAAATTTGTGATTTTGAAAAATGTTTCCTCTCCCTTAACCCTGCACTTTAATTAGTGGGAAGTTGCTATAGAGGTCAAAATCAGTCAACTGCCTGTTTTGACTGTTGACACAAATGTGCACACAGGGGCAATTTTGACTGGTTTTTACTGTCATTTTGACCACTCTGAACACTACCAGACAATACTCATTTTGACCTGTAAATATACTTACTGCACATAAGGTTTGACAGTGTTCATCTTTCAAGTGCACTAGCTAGATATACCTTGGCAAGTATATCAACATTTTGACCAACATTTTGACTGATTTTGACCATTGTAGTAGTAGGAAGGATAGAGAACTTCCCATTTGATTTATTGATTGATTTTATTGAATGATTGTTTTATTCCTTCAGAGTTTCCTTGGATTCGGCCAAGGTGCTGATATTGATATTGTTCTGGATGATACAGCAACACGTAAACAAGCTGAAATCAAGACAGAGGATGGTAGGCCTAGAGGATGGCAAGAAAGAATGACTGTACCTCTTTTATGACGGAGAGTCAATCACGGTCAAGGTGAATGTTAATCTTAACCCTAACCACCCCAAACCATTCAAACTCCAATAGCAGAGTTTGTTGGATTTTGATGGACTGTGTACTGTATGGCCCAGACAGGGATACTTTGCATGGTGCTGGTTGTCCCAATTCCAGCTAAGTCCAACATTTGGATGGTGTTGTTGCATGGTGTTGGATTTTGGCAGATTCTAGCCAAAAAAGCTAAGGGGATTAAAGGTTAAGGGAAGGAAGTTAGAGCGTCAAGAAATCTGCATTGAGTTCATTGGACAAATTGGTGAATATTAAACAATTGAACTACATGTATTGCCATTCATAAACAATGACCATTTCATAAATTACTTGACTTTTATGGTAGCCAGTAGGACCAGTATCAACTCAATGAGTAGTCCTTTGAAAGGTCATTTAACAACAAAGAACGAGACTAAATAAATTAAAACAAAACAGTTATTATTTTAAGTTCATTTATATTTGTATGTCTCAAAACGGAGTCAGTTCCACAATTAGTTTCACAATTTACAAAATGATTCTACATGTAGGTAGACCTTTGGGATGAGGTTAGATAGACATGGGAGGCTCAGTGACACCAATTGTAAAACCATGGAGTGGCGTGGGATGGGTGGCTCAGTGACACCAATTGTAAAACCATGGAGTGGCGTGGGATGAGGTTGGATAGACACGGGAGGCTCAGTGACACCAATTGTAAAACCATGGAGTGGCGTGGGATGAGGTTGGATAGACACGGGAGGCTCAGTGACACCAATTGTAAAACCATGGAGTGGCGTGGGATGAGGTTGGATAGACACGGGAGGCTGAGTGACACCAATTGTAAAACCATGGAGTGGCGTGGGATGAGGTTGGATAGACACGGGAGGCTCAGTGACACCAATTGTAAAACCATGGAGTGGCTTGGGATGAGGTTGGATAGACACGGGAGGCCCAGTGACACCAATTGTAAAACCATTGGAGTGGCGTGGGATGAGGTTGGATAGACATGTGAAGCTCAGTGACACCAATTGTAAAACCATGGAGTGGAGTGGGATGAGGTTGAATAGACATGGAGGCTCAGTGACACCAATTGTAAAACCATGGAGTGGCGTGGGATGAGGTTGGATAGACACGGGAGGCCCAGTGACACCAATTGTAAAACCATGGAGTGGCGTGGGATGAGGTTAGATAGACATGGGAGGCTCAGTGACACCAATTGTAAAACCATGGAGTGGCTTGGGATGAGGTTGGATAGACACGGGAGGCTCAGTGACACCAATTGTAAAACCATGGAGTGGCTTGGGATGAGGTTGGATAGACACGGGAAGCTCAGTGACACCAATTGTAAAACCATGGAGTGGCGTGGGATGAGGTTGGATAGACACGGGAGGCTCAGTGACACCAATTGTAAAACCATGGAGTGGCTTGGGATGAGGTTGGATAGACACGGGAGGCTCAGTGACACCAATTGTAAAAACCATGGAGTGGCTAGGGATGAGGTTGGATAGACACGGGAGGCTCAGTGACACCAATTGTAAACCATGGAGTGGCGTGGATGAGGTTGATAGACACGGGAGGCTCAGTGACACCAATTGTAAAACCATGGAGTGGCGTGGATGAGGTTGATAGACACGGGAGGCTCAGTGACACCAATTGTAAAACCATGGAGTGACGTCGGAAGAGCTTCGATAGACACCCGAGGCTCTGTGACCCCAATGGTAAAACCATGGAGTGGTGGGATGAGGTTGGATAGACACGGAGGCTCAGTGACACCAATTGTAAAACCATGGAGTGGCGGGGATGAGGGTTAGACACGGGAGGCTCAGTGACACCAATGTAAAACCATGGAGTGGCGTGGGATGAGGTTGGATAGACACGGGAGGCTCAGTGACACCAATTGTAAAACCATGGAGTGGCTTAGATGATTGTTTGATAAATGACTGATGGAAGGAGGGAGGTTATGAATATGGACTCCATCCATGATGTTCCCTAATAACTCCTTTTTGTATTTATTTTCTCCAGAATTGTACTATGACAGAGGCAACCACCATGAGTTCACATCTCTTGTCAAAGAGTCTCGCCAGGCCAGGAGAGTTGACACAATCAACCAGCTATTCTTATGAGTTCTGAATGTAGTAGAAACCCTATGAGTCATATACTGGTGCCAACGTCCGTTACGGTATGTTCATTATGACGTTGCTATGGTTATACTACAACATCATTATAGATAAGCTTGTTTAGTTGTGACTAGTGTTACATGAACTGATGTAATCAGTGGCATAAATCCATGTCAAAAAGCTAGGGGGATGATATTGAAATTTGTTTAGTTGTGACTAGTGTTACATGAACTGATGTAATCAGTGGCATAAATCCATGTCAAAAAGCTAGGGGGTAATTTTGAAATTTGTTTAGTTGTGACTAGTGTTACATGAACTGACGTAATCAGTGGCATAAATCCATGTCAAAAAGCTGGGGGATGATATTGAAATTTGTTTAGTTGTGACTAGTGTTACATGAACTGATGTAATCAGTGGCATAAATCCATGTCAAAAAGCTAGGGGGATGATATTGAAATTTGTTTAGTTGTGACTAGTGTTACATGAACTGATGTAATCAGTGGCATAAATCCATGTCAAAAAGCTAGGGGGATGATATTGAAATTTGTTTAGTTGTGACTAGTGTTACATGAACTGATGTAATCAGTGGCATAAATCCATGTCAAAAAGCTGGGGGATGATATTGAAATTTGTTTAGTTGTGACTAGTGTTACATGAACTGACGTAATCAGTGGCATAAATCCATGTCAAAAAGCTGGGGGATGATATTGAAATTTGTTTAGTTGTGACTAGTGTTACATGAACTGACGTAATCAGTGGCATAAATCCCTGTCGAAAAGCTAAGGGGATGATATTGAAATTTGTTTAGTTGTGACTAGTGTTACATGAACTGATGTAATCAGTGGCATAAATCCATGTCAAAAAGCTGGGGGATGATATTGAAATTTGTTTAGTTGTGACTAGTGTTACATGAACTGACGTAATCAGTGGCATAAATCCATGTCAAAAAGCTAGGGGGATGATATTGAAATTTGTTTAGTTGTGACTAGTGTTACATGAACTGATGTAATCAGTGGCATAAATCCATGTCGAAAAGCTAGGGGGATGATATTGAAATTTGTTTAGTTGTGACTAGTGTTACATGAACTGATGTAATCAGTGGCATAAATCCATGTCAAAAAGCTAGGGGGATGATATTGAAATTTGTTTAGTTGTGACTAGTGTTACATGAACTGATGTAATCAGTGGCATAAATCCATGTCAAAAAGCTAGGGGGATGATATTGAAATTTGTTTGCATAATGTACAACGAAATACTGGATCTCGTAGTCGAACATCGCTCAACGGTGGAGAAACCCTCCTCCCCCCAAACACCGCTTGAAACATCACTTCCCCTTTTATGCACAAATCATCCCCCCTCCAGACCGGTCCAAAAAGTGGAGGTATACATCTCACCCATCCCCTCAGATCAGGGATTTACATATGTGTATGTAATGTCATCAAGTATCATAAAGTGGAGGTATACATGTAATATGTCATCAAGTATCATAATTAAAGTGGAGGTATACATGTATATCTCGCCCATCCCCTCAGGGATTTACACCTGTGTATGTAATGTCATCAAGTATCATAAAGTGGAGGTATACATGTATATCTCACCCATCCCCTCAGGGATTTACATCTGTGTATGTAATGTCATCAAGTATCATAAAGTGGAGGTATACATGTATATCTCACCCATCTCATCAGGGATTTACACCTGTGTATGTAATGTCATCAAGTATCATAAAGTGGAGGTATACATGTATATCTCACCCATCCCCTCGGGGATTTACACCTGTGTATGTAATGTCATCAAGTATCATAAAGTGGAGGTATACATGTATATCTCACCCATCCCCTCAGGGATTTACATCTGTGTATGTAATGTCATCAAGTATCATAAAGTGGAGGTATACATGTATATCTCACCCATCCCATCAGGGATTTACACCTGTGTATGTAATGTCATCAAGTATCATAAAGTGGAGGTATACATGTATATCTCACCCATCCCCTCAGGGATTTACACCTGTGTATGTAATGTCATCAAGTATCATAAAGTGGAGGTTTACATGTATATCTCACCCATCCCATCAGGGATTTACACCTGTGTATGTAATGTCATCAAGTATCATAAAGTGGAGGTGTACATGTATATCTCACCCATCCCCTCGGGGATTTACACCTGTGTATGTAATGTCATCAAGTATCGTAAAGTGGAGGTGTACATGTATATCTCACCCATCCCCTCAGGGATTTACACCTGTGTATGTAATGTCATAAAGTGGTGGTACATGTATATCTCACCCATCCCCTCAGGGATTTACACCTGTGTATGTAATGTCATCAAGTATCATAAAGTGGAGGTATACATGTATATCTCACCCATCCCCTCAGGGATTTACACCTGTGTATGTAATGTCATCAAGTATCGTAAAGTGGAGGTATACATGTATATCTCACCCATCCCCTCGGGGATTTACACCTGTGTATGTAATGTCATCAAGTATCATAAAGTGGAGGTATACATGTATCTCACCCATCCCCTCAGGGATTTACACCTGTGTATGTAATGTCATCAAGTATCATAAAGTGGAGGTATACATGTATATCTCACTCATCCCCTCAGGGATTTACACCTGTGTATGTAATGTCATCAAGTATCATAAAGTGGAGGTATACATGTATATCTCACCCATCCCCTCAGGGATTTACACCTGTGTATGTAATGTCATCAAGTATCATAAAGTGGAGGTATACATGTATATCTCACCCATCTCCTCAGGGATTTACACCTGTGTATGTAATGTCATAAAGTGGAGGTATACATGTATATCTCACCCATCTCCTCAGGGATTTACACCTGTGTATGTAATGTCATCAAGTATCATAAAGTGGAGGTTTACATGTATATCTCACCCATCCCCTCAGGGATTTACACCTGTGTATGTAATGTCATCAAGTATCATAAAGTGGAGGTATACATGTATATCCCACCCATCCCCTCAGGGATTTACATCTGTGTATGTAATGTCATCAAGTACAATGTATCATAAAGTGGAGGTATACATGTATATCCCACCCATCCCCCACAGGGATTTACACCTGTGTATGTAATGTCATCAAGTATCATAAAGTGGAGGTATACATGTATATCTCACCCATCCCCTCGGGGATTTACACCTGTGTATGTAATGTCATAAAGTATCATAAAGTGGAGGTATACATGTATATCTCACCCATCCCCTCAGGGATTTACACCTGTGTATGTAATGTCATCAAGTATCATAAAGTGGAGGTACATGTATACATGTATATCTCACCCATCCCCTCAGGGATTTACACCTGTGTATGTAATGTCATCAAGTATCATAAAGTGGAGGTATACATGTATATCTCACCCATCCCCTCAGGGATTTACATCTGTGTATGTAATGTCATCAAGTATCATAAAGTGGAGGTATACATGTATATCTCACCCATCCCCTCAGGGATTTACACCTGTGTATGTAATGTCATCAAGTATCATAAAGTGGAGGTATACATGTATATCTCACCCATCCCCTCAGGGATTTACACCTGTGTATGTAATGTCATCAAGAGAGGATTGCCCAATTCAGGTTTTGTTTCAGTCAGTATAATATAGATCAGGTATTACATTTGTTACCGACATGTTACGCTAGCTACAAGGTTTTAAATCACAGCCAAATATGTATACAGCTTGTTGTTATAGGGACAACCTGTGTAATTTATCTGTTATTATTTTCATGTAGTTACTTCCTTCAGGTGATGATAACAAAACGGTTGACAGACACAGTGAAAGAGATGGACATACTTGTACACACGCTGTCTCATTACCACGAAGTTAACTCATCTATTAAGATGGAGGTGGGCATTGAGGATTGCTTACACATTGAGTTTGAATACAATAAATCAAAGTAAGTACAGGTACCAGACATTTATTTTCACAGGATAAAAAACCTTGCAGTTTCCTGTTATTAAACTTATAATGCACACATATCCACCAAACTGATGTTCAATCCGCTTATCATTATTACCCCTGCTCATCAGGCTTATCAATCATTCCTGAAACCATCTCAGCTCCCTGAGGAGTATACAGCTCAATTGCTATCATTTTGATGCATAGGGCTAAACCCCTTCCTAGAAAATCCACATTAGAATTAATATAAATAATTTGAATACATTGTCACTATTTTCTCATCAACAATACACAGTTATAACCTGAAAGTTTCACTTATGTTTTAAATGCTTATCTTGATTCAAAGAGAGTAAGCATACTTGTAGAAGTAGTTATGCCAACATTACTAATGTTGTACCTTCCCTTCAATGTATACATGTATCTTGATTCAAAGAGAGTAAACATACCCATAGAAGCAGTTATGCCAACATGACCAATGTTGCACGTTCCCTTCAATGTATATCTTGATTCAAAGAGAGTAAGCATACCCATAGAAGCAGTTATGCCAACATTACCAATGTTGTACCTTCCCTTCAATGTATATCTTGATTCAAAGAGAGTAAGCATACTCGTAGAAGCAGTTATGCCAACATTACCAATGTTGTATCTTCCCTTCAATGTATATCTTGATTCAAAGAGAGTAAGCATACTCGTAGAAGCAGTTATGCCAACATTACCAATGTTGTATCTTCCCTTCAATGTATATCTTGATTCAAAGAGAGTAAGCATACTCGTAGAAGCAGTTATGCCAACATTACCAATGTTGTATCTTCCCTTCAATGTATATCTTGATTCAAAGAGAGTAAGCATACTCGTAGAAGCAGTTATGCCAACATTACCAATGTTGTATCTTCCCTTCAATGTATATCTTGATTCAAAGAGAGTAAGCATACTCGTAGAAGTAGTTTTGCCAACATTACTAATGTTGTACCTTCCCTTCAATGTATATATTAATTCAAAGCGAGTAAGCATACTCATAGAAGTAGTTTTACCAACATTACCAATGTTGTACCTTCCCTTCAATGTATATCTTGATTCAAAGAGTAAGCATCCTCATAGAAGCAGTTATGCCAACATTACCAATGTTGTACCTTCCCTTCAATGTATATCTTGATTCAAAGAGAGTAAACATACCCATAGAAGCAGTTATGCCAACATAACCAATGTTGCACCTTCCCTTCAATGTATATCTTGATTCAAAGAGAGTAAGCATACTCATAGAAGCAGTTATGCCAACATTACCAATGTTGTATCTTCCCTTCAATGTATATCTTGATTCAAAGAGAGTAAGCATATACTCATAGAAGCAGTTATGCCAACATTACCAATGTTGTATCTTCCCTTCAATGTATATCTTGATTCAAAGAGAGTAAGCATACTCATAGAAGCAGTTATGCCAACATTACCAATGTTGCATCTTCCCTTATAAAGTGTACGTATATTAATTCAAAGTGAGTAAGCATACTCATAGAAGTAGTTTTACCAACATTCTATAGGTATCACCTTAAAGATGTCATAGTGAGAAAGATCTACTTCCTTCTGGTTTGAATCAAGATTAAACACATGGAGCTCGCTATCATCAAAAGAGAAACCACTAGATCAGGTCAGTGTGTAGTCTTGGTGCAAGACATATGTAGCTACATTGACATTGATCACCATCAACTTGGGTCCCTCATGTATCGATCCCTTTCCAATACCTTATCCCTTTTTCATCAATTCAATATTCACTCTCAATAGTGACGTTCATGCCCATCAATTCATGAAATATCATCTTCCTTCCATTTGAACCTCTTTTGCTAAAAGAACTATTAAATATGAGGGACCAAAACTGTGGAATTCTTTGAAAGATTCATTGAAAAGATAAAAGAATTTATTTATTTCTTAAATATTCTCTTAAATGTGTGTTGTTAAACAGGTATTAACATACACACTATGAAAAACTTTACCCTGAAAATCCGTTTTACCGTGAAATAAACAGTTCACGGCAATTTCACGATGACACAACACCGTGAAAATGCCATGAACTTCTCGTGGCAGTTTTGGGGCAGCTCATTAATTCTCGAGAGCACCGTGAATTTGCTGTGAAATCACCGTGGACATTATTGCCAATATCTGAGAGGAAGAGACACTGTGAAATTGCAGTGAAATTACGGTCAATTGTTATTTCAAGGCAAAACTGATTTTCATGGTATTTTCATCAGGGGGAAGTTGTTCATAGTGATACACATAATACATGTGTGGGTCACTCCATGAACCTGGGACACATGGGTACATTGCTACATTGTAGTTATTTAACCATGTTTAAGTTGTTGGTGTTAAATGTTTCAAGGTAATTATTTTTTTATAATGAAAGCTGGTATAGAAAAGTAGCTTTTGAGGAAAATGGAGATTTTTTTGTTCTTTTTTTTTTTTTTGTATGACCGAAAATTTGTCCGTGTCCAGTGCCATTTTTTATAAAAAATTGTGACATACAAAGTGTTCCAATTTTATCTCCGTATTTTCAAAGAAAATCTACTGCGAACCCACACACAAACCATGCTTATCCGTTTTTTACTTTTCAAATAGCATATAATAATAATATAAATATTAGTTTAAAATTTTCAGATTTCCAACGCCATATCGGTGAATTCCTGCACGATCGCTTACATGGGGTGTCCGCGAAAATAAACACGTAGCATCGGTATTCTCCACTGCTCACGACTCTGAAAGATATACTTTCATTGGGGAATCTTGTTTCACGGCTTTAAAACATCCATAAATCACAATGAGAAGTAAAACTTGAAGTGTGATTGCAAATTTCCATGCGATTGGGAAATATACGATCGGTTGTTATTTGGGTGTCCGCGAAAGTGAAATGTAGGCCGGGTAACGAAAAGCTTCCAGATAAATAAAACACCACCCATTTTGAAATGGTACTGCCATAGGTTGACCTGGAGGTCATGGCACTCGCTCGAACCAATACCTGTGGCAAAACCGCTACATAAGCACAGTACGATTGACTGTGTGTGGGTGTCCGATAGAAGCGCCGGTGTCCCGGAACTACCACGAGGATTGTTCCGCCTCCGTATCACTATTTACGGCATTCGGGAATGTCGAACGTAGTCCCGCTTGGTTGCCTGCTTTCTGCACAACGTGCATATGTAATCACTACAACGGCAACCAACGAAACGATGACTCATCACCTGCCACGCCAGAATCAATTTTCCTATTGGCTCCTTCCATAGACTACGATATAACGAATTTTCCCATTGGCTCTCTGGTACACGCATGGCATAGACTACGATCTACGTAGTGGATTCTTGATGTCGCTGGCGCTAAACGCTTTTTTCAGAAGTTTTGAATAAATCTGTGTATCGAGGTCCGCTCACCAAAACTGACAATGACCAGACCATTTTCGCTACGAACAATAAAGGTTTTTAGGTTTCTGTTTCTGTCTGTTTACCAACGATTTTTTGCTTAGTTGTGCATTGTGTTTTGTTCTTCAAGATCATACCGGGCGTATAAGCCGCACCGCTGTATAAGCCGCAGGCAACTTTTACCGTGTCAAAATCAACGAGTAAGCCGCGGCTTATATTCCGGAAATTACGGGTACATTGTTTTTCAATTTTTTTACAGTTGACAGAATGTAGCATTTGTCCTCCTTAATCGAACGGAAACAAGTGGTAATTTCAACAGCAACAAAGGGTGATTTTGAGTGCAAAATTGACTTGGAGTTTTTAAGTATCGCTGATTTCAAAGTTCATCTCATATACTGTCATAGTTGTTTTCCCGGTCCGGATTTTCGTAGATTTAAACGATTTTTAGTTTAAATTAATCTTACTTTAGTTATTGTTCCAGATAGTCATTTATGACAGACATGGCGCATTATAAATGTACACCACTATTATTATTGTAAACATATTTTAACTAAAAAATAATTGTAAAACAATTGCACAAAAAATAAAAAATTATCTACTCTACATGGACATGGTTCATGGTGTCCATGTAGCATACATGTAGGTATTTGGGAAAAAAGGGTTAAGTCAAAATTTTAGTCTGATTAAGTCTAGCATTATATAACAATACATGACTAGTGTATGTTTTAACAAACTGATGTGATGCTATGATTAAACTTTTCTTTAAAGAGAGACAATTAGACAACATTTCAATAATGGTATATTTACACTACATGGACACCGTGTCCATGTAGCATAGGTATTGGGAAAATGGTTTGCACAGATGTAATTTTAGTCAAGAGTAAGTTTCTCATAACCATAGAACATGACTAGTGTATATTTTAACAAACTGATGGGATGCTATGATTAAAACTTCTTTGAAGGGGGACAATAGACAAAGATTTCTACATTATATACCTATGCTACATGGACACAGTGTCCATGTACATGTAGCATATAGGTATTTGGAAAAAGAGGTACTCATAATATCCGATTTTAGTCTGAGCAAGTCTTTATTGTTATATAACATGATAGTGTATGCTTTTAACAAACTGATGGGATTCTATGATTCACATTTTCTTTTTTCAGGGAACATGTAACAGAATTTCAAGTAATTATTGCCAAATTTTGTTAAAAACTATCAAAAAAAGCTCAATTGTCATGTCTTGTTAGGGTATTATGGTCAATAATAGTAATGTTAGTTTTATGTTATTATTACACTCCCCTGAAATGGTTATTAAACATTGGATAAAGTTGGAATATGATGAACTGTTTACAAAATAAAACACAAGAAATATGACAAAGGTGTCCATGCATGTAGCATAGGTATTTTCACCAGCGTCAGTCTCTCATTGAACAAGGATCACTGATGATCAGGAAACAATCAGCAATAATGTGTTTTGATTTTTCTTAATTGAATATTTGGAGAAACTAAAAATGGTAAAATTATATAAATATATTGATTTTGAAAATTCAACCCTTATGTCACACTTTGTGCCCCAACTTCATGGAGTGACCCGTATGTAAATGTTTTCATTGTCAATGCTTTCTTTATCTGTATCATGTGGAGTAGATTTCTGAGTATATTGTTCTATTCATCTTAAATAGTTGATTGATACATGTACATTTATTGATTCTGTTTTGTTTCTGTTTGTGTTCGTTCTTATGTAACATTTTGTGAAATGTAGCATGTGTGGGAACTTATTGTTAAACTTTATGTAAGTGTTGTTAATACACACATGCTTGCATTTAGGGACACATACATGTATCTTCAAGATACACTTTATGTAAGTGTTGTTAATACACACATGCTTGCATTTATGGACACATACATGTATCTTCAAGATACACTTTATGTAAGTGTTGTTAATACACACATGCTTGCATTTATGGACACATACATGTATCTTCAAGATACACTTTATGTAAGTGTTGTTAATACACACATGCTTGCATTTAGGGACACATACATGTATCATCAAGATTCACTTTTTG
>CM055817.1:29697039-29733423 GCA_029582265.1 Zoroaster sp. YZ-2022
AACTTGACGAAACGTTGGAGTTGTAAACAACACAAAACAACATCATCAAAACAAAAAACCTGAAAAAAGCCAAATGGAAATTGGGTACACCTGCTTAACTTTATGACAGGTCGTCAGCCTGTCGTCATTGGACGAGCTCGGTGGTCGAGGAGGTTAAAACGATGTCTGTATTATATAGTAAGCGTGCAGTGAAGTCAGTGGGTTTGTAGTATGAAACAGGTCCACCCAACTGGCCCAACCAAACCAACCTGTACTCACCTGTTCAACTTGTGCTCATTTTGGTCAACCCGTACCTGTGCCAACTGTACTCCAAACCAACTCGTACTCTCAACCAACTCGTACTTCAAACCAACTCGTACCTGACAATAAACTCGTACTTCAGCCAAACCTTGTGCTCGCGACTGCATGGTAATTTAGCACGAACAATGTAATCTGATCACTTTTATGTTTCTCTGCTCAATGTTAAAGTTATCAGTCATTAGTAAACTCATGCAGGGGTTTACCTTAACTTTTTTGATTTTCTAAAAGTTGACAATTTTCATAATACTCAGAAGCCTGGGAAACCTCAACTAGCTTTGACTTATTCTAATAATATCTTGTAATGTTTTCAACAGTTAATGGTAAAACGACACACCAAGATTCCATTTTCTCTACTCGTATTTTCTTCTGAACTCTTGTGAATTTCAATGTTGCAACACTTATGACCAGCGAGTGTAGGCAGTGCAGGAAATCTAGTGTTTGGTAGCCGGTACTATCCGAGACGCCTGTGATGCTTTTTCTCACTTTTTTTCACGCAGACATTGAAAGCTAATTAACTGTTATGAATGGCAAAGAATACACCCACACAGCCTGATAATCAAGCAGCACAGATAGACTTATATGGTTCCACTAAATACCTGAATCGTAGCTATTGAAAATTTTTGTCGTCACGCTTTCCAGGATACGTGGAATTCTTGTTATATCATCATGTAAGGAAGGACTTCCTCCATGAGTATATCCATGTTTTGTGTGAACACAAATATTAACAATTATTTGTTGCTACATAGTTTATCGTGAAACCCTCCAAAATGAAAGAATGTCCAACTCCAACCACCACTTGTGTGCACAATATTATGATGCACATTATGATGTTGTGCAATATTCATTGCTCTAATATATATTTTTTAAAAATATCGTTTGTTTGTAATCCTAACTTGATTTACACTTTTCTAAGTGTATCCTCTATCATCTTTTAAAAGAAAATCCGTGATACTTGTCAATATTTGATATTCTTTCCTCTCCAAAAATACTGTTTCTTGGCAGACTTGGAGAAATAAATGATATTCTTTTCATCATCGTTATCTAGCTGGCTTATTCATCGGGTCTGGTCGCGGTCGAGAGGTTATTAAGACGTCGTGCACTGCAGGGGGGTCGACTGTGGGTTCGAATCCCGCCAGAACCGACTGTTGTCTGTTCCTGTAATTTCATATATAATTTGTCTTCTATTCTTTCAGGACAGTGAAACATACTTTCCAGATTAAAAAACAGTAACTGCCGGGAGTCACCACGAGGGAAATATTAAAGACAAGCAGGCAATGCATCTAAGAATGAATAAACACGTACCCACGCAAGTCACTGTCGATGCCGCGAAGTTTACGAAGATACGTACACCGATTCCGTCTCCTTTTCTTACAGTCGGCTATTCTGCACTCATCAACATCCCACATACAGAGATACTTGCCAGGCGACCGTCATCTTCATCTTCACAGGCCGGTTGGGGGAACAGATGATACCGGTATAGTATAGGGAAGATCCAGCGTAACTACACTTTGGTTTTCGAGAGTGCTTGAATCCAGAGTTAATGTCTGCTGACAATCTCTGAACGAAATGAACAAGCTTTTGCTGACTTCCCGGTGAATTCAAACAATGCATGAGATCTACTGAACTCCACAAACCACAGTGACCACGTGGATTGACTGAAGGCTTATTTTCGTAGCTGAGTGAACAGACTTTTAGAATCCTTATCAAGCACACAGAGCTGACCAGAAAAGATTGCACAAACACTTGACTGTCACAAGTGAGTGGTGCTAAAGGTGCAGGAAATGCATCCCAGACGTGTGCTTGTTTCCCAATAAATATCTGAATATTCCACTTCCGGTCGTCAGTGGCTATCTAGCTGCTGACTGTTACTTCCTTTTGAGCCACTGATGTTGGTGGGTTTGTTTGTCTAACAACAAATTAAAAATAAAGATACAAAAAGAGAGGAAGAGAAGAAGAAAAAAGGGGCGGTGCATCATACTGTTTGTAAAACCGCTTCACTCAGTATGCGTACTTTATGCATTAAAGGAAGGTACAACATTGGCAGATTATCAATTAAATTAACGAAATATTACATAAAAACTTCCTTGAAGGTACATAATCTCCCGTACTTAATAATGGTGGTTTCTCATTTCTGCTTATGGAAGTGTATATACCATGGTTATACATTCCAAACTTAGTATACGGCTCGTAGAGAAGGTAAAGGGGTGGGGGGTATTAAAGCCAACTCCCTTACAACAAAAAGTTCTATATAAGTCTATAGAATGTTGTATAAAGACTATAGAGCTCTATAGAAATCTCCACAACCTATAAAAACCCTCAATAATAATATATATAGAGTTCTATAGACTCTTTCCATAAATTTCTATAGAACCAAATATCTATATTCATATATGCCATCCCCGCTCTCCTCTAGAATTATGCTCGTGCTTGAGTGACTTAAACAAATTAATACCTTCAAATTGCTGAATAATGAGGAGGATGATTATGTTACCTGCTGGGACATGTTAAACCGAAGCTTGCTGTTGATGGCTTGATTGACGTTGCCGTCGTCAGACTGAAATTCGATTTGGCCGACTGAGGCACAATGATTTAGTGCACGGATGGCTGGGCAAGGAGTAGATGTGGGGGAAGTATAGATGGGGTATCTAGGGTAACGATTCATGTGTCGATGGGTGTGATGAGTTGATTTGGTGGTCCATGATGTGGGAGTGCTTGACAATTGCCGGCATCTCAAAATCTCCTCTGCGGCTGTTTGCTCGGTGTTCTTTCAGTCTCGTTGGGAGATCCCGTCCTGTTGCTGGGAATCTGGTTTATCCTTGTGGGTGTGCAGAGGTCCTTGAAGTTTGCTGGGGGCAGAGTGGTAGACTTGGATGCCTGCTTGTTGGAGGATGCGCTGAAGTTTATGAGACATATAACCTAGGTAGGGGAGACAAGTAGGAAGGGTTAGATTAGGTGGAGAACCTTGCGGTCGGGTTTTGGGGACAGTGCTTCGATGTGTTGGGTTAGTAGCTGCTGTGCTGGAGGGTAGTCTTGATGCCGTAGTTCATTGGGTAGGCTTATCCAGGTCGCATATGTCAGTGAGGTATGCGTTCTACGAGGGGTGCGGTTGACCGATGACTCTGATACTAGGGTGGATGGAAGGAGTGCTGGTTGAGGTATCGATTTGTGTGGCATTGGCTTCCTGTAAACGCCAGTTGTTGCAGGGAGCTTCGCCTGATTTCTGGAACATCAACATCGTGACACGTACCAGATATCGTGAAAAGTGGTATCGTTACACCAATCTATGCATGCACCCACAACCCCTTTGGCTAAGGCCGCAAAACGTAGCTGTCAAGCTCTATGCTCCAACTTTGGCCATGACACCTTAATGGCGACTTCAAGTTATCCTTAATATTGGAAGGGTAAGTACCACCGCATAATGCACAACTTTTGCGAGTTTGGGATTTCTGGATATACTCGAGGGGTTATATGGCTCTTTCAACAATAAAGCAAGCGCCTATATGGATAGCGTTCTGGAATTTTAATATTTATTTATTAATCTTTTTCGACTCAATGAGTTCTCGCATGAATCAGTACTTCATACTCATGCAACTACTGGGAATGAAATTTCATCATTTTAAATCCTGATTAAAGGATTGCACCAATGCTGAGTGTCGAAATTTACCACTACAGTCCAAGAATAAAAATCAGAAAGCATGAGAATCTGAGCTTATATCGTTTGAGTTTGTTGAAGAATAATTGTTGCCCCCAATAACCTTAAGAATGATCTTTAGATGATTTTCGTGACTGGTGGTGATTCGAATTTGTTATTGGGTTGCGAGTTTATTTGCATTGATCGAAATTGTGTCCGTGAGATGCTCGACCAGTGTTCATGGCTGTCAAAACACGTACGACGGAGTAATTTGTATTATCATTGCTATACTATACATTATAGTTGCTGATGTTGTTGGTGTCCTTCAGTACTAAACGTTGCTGGCAATTTAGTAGATTTCATGCCGTGAAATGTATTACCAAATTCTCTGAAATATCCGAAAGTACAGAATCCTCCCCAACATTTATGATGATGAGGGACGGCAATGGCAATCTCCTCCACCGAATAGTGTTATGTCTCTAGAATAAATCTACCCAGAGCACGTATTATGCTGCCAGATTCGCGCACACCACATTAGCACGCGAGTAGGCGAAACCCTACGAGCCATACTCTAGTACTTTAGCCTTGGATCAAGGCGCGTCAGAACGGTTCTGACGCATAATTTTCCTGCCATAATTAGCTATCCAAACTCCATGCGCACATGCACACAGTACACGGATTTGATTCATATGCATATTACTGTATTCATAGGTACATGGTTATGCACATGTACATGTATTACGCACATGATACATGTATGTAGTACATTGTACAGGATATACTCGTACATAGAGAGTGACCATTCGTCGTCGCAGCTCTGATACTTCTGCACGTGCCAACATTTAAGCGCGGAGCCACAATAATGTCGGTGTAAGGCAAAATAAAACAACTCCTTACTAAGCTAATATACCAAATTCAAAAACGAAAGACGTATACTCATTGGTTATTGCTTCCTCTACCTCCCAGTGCGTGATCTTTTCAGGTGTATTGTTTACACTACGCCTGCGCGCCTTAACCAAAGCGCTTATATAACACGCATAACCACATTGCACATCTGGTGGGGAAAATAATATCCAGTTGAAGAAAAGGGATTTGGTAAGGGATTTGTACCAGTAAACATCATGCCGAAGCTAACAAAGAAAGCCACCGCTTCTGGGAATAGCCAAAGAGGAATCCACCTGAAGACGATCAGACCATAATGATCTAAATGTCGAGGTCTAACCACCAGTTCTTTTTGGATTTACTACTCAAAAGAGTAGTACTCTACAGTGCCACAGCAAACAGTATTTACTTAGGAACCAAAATAAAAATAAAATTAAAATCAAAATCAAAATCAAAATCAAAATCAAAATCAAAATCAAAAAAAAAAAATAAAATCAAAAAAATAATAACAAATCCTTGATCCCTGAGTTTGCAAGATAGGAGGCGAAGATCCCATTGCAACATAATAATAATAAAAATAATAATAATAAAAACAAAACATGACATTGACACGCATATGTATTCCATGATGGATATGCATGGGTTGCTCACTGCATGATTGCCAGCACGTAGTTTTTCTAGAAATACGTAATTTGATGATCTTGTAATTGTTTGGAAATATTGACTTGTATTACATTTCCCCATCTTTAATGGCAATGAGTGTGAATATAAGGTGACGATGGTTTGAAAACTAAATCTGAACCATTGCAAAATACATTCATGTCTTTGTCTCCTGCGGCTTCCCAAAACTTCCTGCGGCGTGCCATGCTAATTTAAAGTCCGTTTGTAAACAAAATTTAATTACCTGTTGACTTATCCCAAATTTCTCAAAATTCCAGTAAGTTCACTGGTTGAAGATACCCAAAATAGCATGGTTAATTCCTCATTAGCCTGCGTTTTTGGGAACCATTGACCCAAAAATCCTACCGTAAAAGCATGGTCCATAGGACTGTGTACAAATCCTCCTCCTCCATCTGTCAACACATTGGGGTCATTGAGTTCGCCTCCCAAGTGGCTTATCGTAAACGCTATTGAAGTTACCCTACCGTGTGTGTGTCAGGAACACATTTGATCTCCAGATAGGTTGGAGCCATCAGGCCAGAGGATGAGAGATGTTTATTCATAACTGCCATGTGGTACACATAATAGGTAGTATTTTATGTCGATTTGGGTAGGGTAAAAAAGCGTTAATCAAGAACTAAAAATAAACATTAAAACCCAAAGGGCCCATACATTGTTTTTGCTATCAGGAAATTAGTTGCCAGGGTCTAGAAGGACCCTTCTAGGCATCTGTTAAACCATTGGGAGTTGGTAGTTCAACACAACAGCGAAGTTATAGCGCCCTTCACACCTACTGAAAGTTTTAGCGCGATGCAAACCACGCTGTCCTTATAAGTACCTCATGGCACTTCGCAAACCAGGTACAAAGAAACAAACACTATTAATATAGCTTTCAAACAATCACGCAAAATGCCCTCTTTGACAAAATAGCTCGCTCTAATAATTTGTTCTTTGGAAACAAGAACCACACAATATTTCAGTATGTTGTATAAGTTACTATGTTTGAAGTGATTCCTAGTGAATAATTTTTTCATACTGGCAAAGTCTCCTTCATTACTTTGGTACCAAATCTGATGCGCTGTGCAGCCTCAAAGATAATGGTGATTTACGAGCGCGTATACCGGTTTTATTACGTGAGGGACATGAGGGACATTACGCGCCGGAGCGTCATGTAACCTGTTATGTTTGCATTATGGCTGACAGTTTATTATGGCTGACCGGTATTGGCCCCACCCTGACCGTACCGCCGATTACAGCTCCGAGACGAATTCAGAACACACACCGTGCGCCGTCCCCGGCCCCTAGACACGTACATCTAGCATGAGATCAATAACTAAGTCGTGGATATCGTTGTGCAATGCTACCTCGTACGCGTTCGTTCGAACTGAACAGCCTTTGATCCTGTCACCGAAAGTTTATGTGTTGTTTTTTATTTCAACCTATTGAATTCTAATGGAAAGTCGTATGCAGATGTGGGCGGTTCATTCTTTAATGTCATGGCCAACTGCACAGGACCTAGCTTTGAAGCGAATCCCATTTGAGCCCACACACACATCATGCATATTAACACACGATTATGTACAACGGCATAATCCTCCGAAATATAGGACTCCAGTCTCTACACATGTGAAAACGGAGTGAACAGGAAGGTCAGTTAACCTGGGCAAAAGTTAAAGTGTGTACAGTACAATCATAGTATCAGGATATATGCATATAATGTACCAGTGTATGGCTATACAGTACATTATGTATAAGGTATATGAGTCCGTACACGTGTGAATGTGTTTACAAGCGCGCGACGAAAGGTCACTGTTGTACATATACAGCACAGTATATACAGTGTACAGTTGTACTTGTATGCATATGGATCCACTGTGTGCATGTACATACAGAGGGGCAAAAGTTATGTGAACAAGTTCATCGTTCGTATGTGCCTTGGTCATGGCAAGTGGAGGATCAGTAACTAATTTTCTTATAATATCGCAATGGAAGTTTTAAAGCATACATTAAAAAATAAATGAAAACAAAGTGACGCATTATCATTTGAATAACGAGGTAGGCAAATAATATAGCAAAACTCAATCTCTCAATAAACTGAGACACCAATTAACATCGGTAATTACCTTCACTCCAAACACATTACAGAATTGTTATCAGAAAGCTTACCTATGAAGGTAGTAGTCATCCTGAAAATAAAATTTTGGTGCATTGTACAATTTCAGAGAAAAACACGAACAATTGTCGCTAGTTTTCACAAAGTAAAATGAATTTAGTCAATATTTGGACTTCAAATACTGTGGATCTTCATTCTCAACAATTTAAATCCTCAAAACTTTATGTTTCTAATTAAAGTAATGGAGTTGTTTGTAAAATTGAGCTCAATCGTGGTTTTAAGTTTTCACGAAGTGACCTGATTGCAGCCTTGTTTATGTGGCTGTTTGCATATATTTTATATGCGAACGGCATTTTTCAGGAGGTAGAAAGGTGCGGGTGGCAGGTGACACCACTAATCTCGATTTTGTTGGCAAATCGAGCTTCAGTTTGCAAATTAACAACAAAATCAAGCCATCTAAGCAGGCTTGTATGTGTTGTGCCAGAGGTGCCATTTTGTGAATGCTTTTGAAGTTTATGTACAGAAGTCCATTTGGCAAGGCAATAAACAAGCAACATTTCAGTCAGTCCGTCCGTCCGTCCGTCAGTCAGTCAGTCAGTCCGTCAGTCTGACAGTCCGACAGTCAGTCAGTCTGTCAGTCAGTCAGTCGAAGCGAGGAGCTGATCGTATTGCAACATGTAGCAAATCACGACAGGAGATGAGTACATCAATACGACACGCATATGTGCCTGGGCTACCACCGTACGATTGCCAGGGCACGTAGTTTTTCTAGAAATACGATGATAGGGTTCTGCAGTAATTTTGATGATCTGTGTAACCAAAGTTTCAAGGCAATATTGATTTGTATTACCTTCACGTAGTGACCGCACGTAGTTTTCTCTGGAAATACGTACCGACTGGGGCACGATTTGCCGACTAAAATCGATGTTGGGATGCCACACCCCCACACCATATATTTTGGCTACTGTCCTAAAACGTAACTTACACGCAACGTGCTACAACTCAAACAATCTGCTCCAATTTGCCGTGAAGTGAAGTTGCCATACAGATAATTCACGAAATGTAATGCCCAAAACGAGAGCTCAGGCAGCGTAGGCAGCCTTCTGTTGGGGGATACCACGCACGAGAGTGGCGAAGTTACAAGGCGTTGTGGGACTGCAACAGGTGAATTATTTTATATAAACCTCCAGCAATATGTGAATATTCATGTAAATTTATTTAAGTCACGTTAAGAAAAAATGTTTTGTTCATATTTTGATATAAAATAACAAATTAGTTACCTAATGAAATAGTTTATTAGCATTTGTCTACCAAACGGTAGAAAAGAGGTATAAAGCAAAAATCAGCAGACCACGGAACGGACTGGTATTAAGGTGCTCGTGGTTCAGGCATTCATGCGTGTGTGGTACTCAAACCAAAGCGGTTATATAAACATGCACAACCACATACATTGGTGGGAGAGAAAATAACATTCACCTGAAGAAAAACATTGAAAAAAGTGATTTACATTTAGCAAACATTGTGGTAAGGGCGCAAATACAGAAAGCCAACATAGTTCTGGGAGTAATAAAGAGGAACCACCTGAATCAGACCATATACTGATCTAAACGTCGAGGGTATAATCACCAGTTCTTTTTGAAACTATTTAATACTCAAAAAGAGTAGTATCTCCACGGTGTCACAGCAAAAGTATTTACTTAGGAACCAAACAAATAAAGAAATAAATAGATAATAATTATAATAAAATCAGGGAAAAGAATTGACAATTATATATATGTACAACTTGATCTGTTAGAAAATGCAATCAGGAGCAACTATAAATGTGATCACTGAGATTGCAGGATAGGAGGCGAAGATCACATTATACATACAAAAAAGATGAAGACAGAGATGAGTAAGGTACCAACATTGACACAGTATGCACTGATTCCATGATGGATATGCACAAGTTACCACTGCATGATTGCCTCGCACGTCAGTTTCTTTTCTGGAAATACATGTTAGGTTTGAGTAATTTGGATGACCAATAATAAATCAAGTTTAGCAATATTGGATTTGTAAGTAAGGTCAACATTGACAAGAGTATGTAATTGATCTCCATGATGGATATGCATGGGTTGCTCAATGCATGATTGCCTTGCAAAAATGTAGCTTCTTTCTGGAAATTACATTTTAGGTTTGAGTACCATTTGATGATCTAATAACCTGTTTACAATATTTGGATTTGTAATACCTTTCACTTAAGGACAATATAATGTAGCGTGAATATAATGTAACGATGGTTTTGAAAACTAATTCTGGAACCATTGAAAATATATCCATGCTCCTTGTCTCAACTGCAATAAACCACAACTAGGTACAAACATAAACAACATTTGTATCTTTCTAAATAATACACAACAAAGCTTTTTTTTGCAAAACAGCTCACATTACACTGTTTTTTAGAAAGAGAAGGTCCATACAATATTTCAATAGTGAGTTGTATATGATTTATAATAAATGTTGCTGTTTTTTATTGTCACTTCACACACTTGCACATATTAGTGTGGACCAGGATGAAACGGAAGCGCACCAAAATAGGATTGTGTATGTGACTTCTTTCCGCATTTTTTCGTAGGTTTGTCATCAGGGCAACAGCGCCGTTTCATAACGCACTGGGTATTATAATATATCGCGTCAACTGCCTCAATGCCACTGTATGTTTTGATAATAACACCTCATATTTTACCATATTTTGTTGAACACGAACACAGTATCTAAATTTAAGTTGCAAAAAGCTAAGCGAGTGATTTGTTTCAGAGCTACGGTTTGATATTTTTTAAGGAAAAAACCGTAAAACATGATAAATACAGTGTACAGTTGTACTTAGACCAACAGTTTGGATAGCGCATCAGGGCAAATGCTATGTGAACAATTTCAATCCGTTCGGATGTGCCCTGGGTTAGTGGCAAAGTAACCAAGTTACCATATATATCGCTATGGAAATTGTAAAGCATGGATTAAAACAAAAACAAAAAACAAAACCAAAACCAAACGATAAAAATACACGTTAGCAGCTTTTTTGATGAAAACGCTGACATGGGTTTCCTGGATGTATTGATACAATATTGGGCATTGATGTCGCTGGTTCTTTGTTTAGTGTTAAGAAAGTTATGATATATTGAAATAAGCCGAAAAAGGCGCATTAATTCGTAGTCATTGTATACAAAAGTTGCATTGTGTGTCTCCTTTAGTGTCCAAGTAGTATCTAACTCCAAACGTAATTTTAGACAAGACTCGATCGACAGGACGGGTGGGTAGATGAGACTGAGTGGGGAGTTTTTGGGACAGTAGGGTGGCAGGAGACTGATGAGGTGTTCCCGTTATTGTTCGAAATTGACATTATTGTTTGCAGTACCAAATTGCAATGCAAACGAACACAGGGTACAGGGTTTAAGCCATGTATATAGTGATAATTATTGGGGACACTGAGTTCTTTTGTTTAGTATTTACGATATGATATTTGAACACACTTAAAACATTGCACATGAACTGTAATCAGTTAATGCCCTTCCATTAAAATGCGTGCAACGATTATCAAACGATCTGAACCATATTGAAAACAAAGAACATCAATATTGTATTGTGGAATCTAACCCATGGCAGCTAAACCCCACGTCGTCACATGAACAATCATATAATGTACAGTCCCTATGGAAATTTCCTTACTCATCAAAACCACCACCGACAACAGTTGAATGCAACATAACGTGCACCATCTTTGTCGCTTTTGTTTTGTGTAGGATGAGAAAGATGCACTTATTTCACGAAGTAGTTGGTAAATTGAGAATCAAATTTCGTTTATTGACTACATCACTACATCATACCTTCGCAAGATTAGACTAAAAATGTTAATGATGACGTAATTGGTTTTAGAAACTAAGTCACATCAGCAGATCAGACTAAATGTTAATAAAATAACATTTACTGACGTAATGATGAGGTAACTGGTCTGACAAACTGAGTCGCATTTCGAGCTCATGCCGCATGGCTGCCGGTATGCTGTATTTATGTGAAATGAATGCGTATGGCAACTCGTGTGTCGAATTTTGCGTAGGTCGAGCGTACTGCAACAAGGCTTGAATGCTGTCGTGTTCCTATCATTTGTTCGTGTCGAGTTGTCACAAGGGTTGAGACGTCTTAACTCCGTCGGAGCGTCATACTAAAATGTGAATAACATGATATTAATACCGACGTTATGGTGACGTACTTAATTCAAATTATGGGCTTACATATGGTGCATGTTTTGTATTTATGTGACGATAAGTATGGCATCATCCATCGACAATATCCATGGCGGAAACAAGAAGAATAATAATCTAAGGAAATTACTATCATTTGAATATTGGTAATTACCTGATGACAACATTTTTCTCAGGAATTGACCCACATTGAGCTAAAAGACCATAGGTTTGCTTCCAGGTCCTAGCAAAAAGGGTGGAGGTGTAACACCACAATTTGATTTTCGGTCAAATCAAGTCACCCAAGCAGGCTTGTATGTGTTGTACCAGAGGTTTATTTAATTTCGCCATATTCTGGTAATAATAAAGAGGAACCACCTGAAAACGTCGACTTGTCACCACCAGTTCAAAACGATTTACTACTCAAAAGAGATAATTTTCGCATAGTGTCACCGCAAGCAGTCTTTACTTATGAACCACAAATAAATAAATAAATAAATAAATAAATAAATATATCCAGGGAAAACAATTTGACAATTAGAAAGGACAATTGGTCTGTTAGAAAGTGCAAACGGGGGAAACTAATGTGATCACTGATTTTGCAAGATAGGAGGCGAAGAGCAACATGACAGAGATGAGTTCAACATTGACAAGAATATGTAATTGATTCCATGATGGATATGCATGGGTTGCTTATTGCTTGATTACCTGCACGTAGGCTTGCTGGAAATGCATTATAGGTTTGAGTAATTTGATGACCTAGTAACCGTTTGGCACTATTGATTTGTCTTACATTTCACTTAATGACAATGTTGATATAACGTAACGATGGTAGGTTTGAAAACTCTGTACCATTGCAAAATATATTCATGCTCCTTGTCTCATATTAATACAAATTTATTCATGCTCCTTGTCTCATAATAAAATATATATTCATGCTCCTTGACTCATAATAAAATATATTCATGCTCCTTGTCTCATAATAAATTTTTAAATGTTCCTGTTCATACATAAAATATATTAATGCTCCTTGTCTCATAATAAAAATATATTCATGCTCTTTGTCTCATAATGAAAATATATTCATGCCCTTTGTCTCATAATAATAAAATATATTCATGCTCCTTGTCTCATAATAAAATATATATTCATGCTCCTTGTCTCATAATAAACCAACCAGGTACAAATAAACAACACTATCAATACAGCTTTCAAAATAATACATGAAGCTTTTGACAAAATAACTCACATTAAACTTTTCTTTGAAACAGAAGGACAATACAAGATTTCAGTAGAGTTGTATGTGTCCTATAAACAATACTTTGTTGTTCATGTATATCTGTAAAATGCCGGGCACTTTACAAATGAAGCCTCTCTTTAGCCCCCCCCCCCCCTCCACTAAAAAAAGTCTCTGATTTATAGTCTCCGCGTGCGTCGCCTCATACCCGCGCGTCGGCATTTTTATTTTTAATGTTAATTTTTTTAAATTATTTTATTTTATTTTATTTATTTATTTATTTTTGTTGCTATGAAACGATGTCCAATTTCAGCCAAAATTGCTGGATCGATTGGAATTCTGCCGTGCTTTGTTTTAACGTTTGAACGTTTGCCCGATTTGCGAGGCCTCTCTTAGCCACCATACTTTGTATATGGAAAATGTTGTATACATATATAACGTATTTCCCTGTTGCCCCCCCAAAAAAAAAATAAAATAGATAAAACAAATCAATAAATAACACGTCACCATACCGATTCTGAAGTCGACCGATGACCGGAAACCGGAGCCATTTTTGGCCTTATTCTGTAAGTAGGTCTATAGTATTTAGATACTGACTCAAACCGAGCAACATGTTGGCCATTGTATATACGACAACACAACAATGAGGTCTCATCACAGTAATACTAAATCCATACATAATGTAGACCATGAAATGAAATGTGTAAACATGAAATGTGTAAACATGGATGGTGGAAGCCAATTTGTGGCAGTTTATTTATTTGTTAACACATGCAACCATGCTTGTATAGCCTGACTCGGTGGTTTATTTGCAAACTGAAGCTCGATTTACCGGCTGAAAATCGACATTGTTGATGTCACACTTCAACCCCCACACTTCTGCAACTAACCTATGGTTGTTTTAACTCAATATGACGTCCAATTCCTGAGAAAAGTGTGAAGAAGACTCTGTTGAACAATGTATATATGTTTGTGTTTTCTGAAAAGCGAACATTTTAAAATAATATTTTCAGGATGACTAGTACCTTCACCAGGTTAACATTAGGTAAGCTTTCTGATGATTTTGTAATTTTGTAATCAGTTAATTACTAATGTTGTTAATTGTTTCGGTTGATAGAGAAAATGAGTTTTGCCTGTATTATTTGCCTACATGGTATTCAAATGATAATGCGTCTAGCACTTTTTTATTTATTTTTATTTATGAAAATAAAAAATGTATATACATGGGCGGATCCAGAACATTTTTAGGGGGGCTGAGAATCCAAAACAATTATATTTCAGTACTACAAAGGGTGCCACCACTTCCTACGCTCAACGGTTAGTACAATACTAAGTAGGTAGGGAATGGGAGTGCGTTCTCCCGTCCCCCACTCTCTTTCTTCCTCTTTCTCTCTTTTTTTTTAAATATTTTTTTAAACGATTTTAGGGGGGTCTACAGCCCCCTTAGCCCCCCCCCCCCGGATCCGCCAATGATATATACCTTTTTTGTTTTAATCTATAGAAACGTCCTTCTATTTTACCAAATCTAAAAACCAAAATACATATTCTCGTTGGTCTTTGGGTTGCCCAGCAGCTCATTGCGATGCCATGTACAATTGAGTGTGTATGCATTGTGTGTGGGATCATATACGTCGTCAATATCGAGGTCAAAACTAGGGGCCTGTGATTGGCCATCCTTTTTCAGTAAACTGCCCACAAATCAATAATGACTTTCCATCGGATTTCATAAGGGAAAATATAGAAAAACATAACTCCCTCGATTACAGAAAGATCAGTGCTGTTTATTGAGTTCGAACGTGTACGAGGTCTCAATGAACAACCATACCTACGACGCAGTTATTGATCTCGCCGTACATTTCATGAACGTGTGCGTGTGGAGGATACTGCACCGTGTATGCTGAATATCTGGGGCCAGAAATCGGTACGGGATGGGGTACTGTGGTAAGCGCGCACTACGACAAAACCTAACCCTACACTGCAATGCACAACTGTACACTCTTAAAACTCCCGGGTCAGATTTGACCCAAAATGGGTCAAATTTGACCCAAACTTCGGGTTGGATATGACCCGACACTTTACGGGTCAGAATGACCCGGAAAGTTGGGTCAAAATATTTGACCCGGAAAAGGGTCATATCAGCTGACCCTATTCCGGGTCAAAAGTGTTCTGACCCGGAATAGGGTCAGCTGATATGACCCTATTCCGGTCAAATTTGACCCAACTTCCGGGTCATTCTGACCCGTAAAGTGTCGGGTCATATCCAACCTGGCCCAGGGTCAAATTTATTTTAACCCGAGTTCCGGGTCAGAAAAGATAAGCATGATTTCCATGTATTGAGAAGCCTTATCTATGGCAAGCAATACTAAGATTTTAAAATAAAACAAATTTCAGGTTTATAAACCCTTACAAAAGGTTTCTCAAATAGTAAATTGCCATAAATAAGGGCATCTGTATAAGGAAAATATGCTTACCTTGTATGTCAGGATGGCCAAACTTAAAGGAAGATAACAATCAAATTTGAAGGATAGCTCTAAAATGAAAAGAAACAAACAATAAGATACCTGCTATTGGTCACATGTATTTATTTCTCTTTGGCAAAGGAAAACATGTATGTGTATAAAGTATATAAAGTCATTTTAAATTGATTATTAACTGAATAGAACCTGACTGAATTATTACCTTAACGTTTTTTACTCTAGTATATGATTCCAAACATTTTGTTCGACATGCTGTGACACTGTCAAACGTTACATGTACATATATATGTAGAAAATTCAAATCGGAAATGGATATCAGCTGATGTTCCTTTTCACATTAGAATGAATACAAACATTGATAAACATTTAGTTAACTGTACAATAACTGTGTGATCTTGCAAATTATAGTTCAAATACATGTACAAAGATATGAACAAGTGTGATTTATTTTTCCCGAAACAAGATGAAACTTGAATGGAGTAGTAATTTTGTTTTGACAGAAAACAAATGAAGTTCAATGTCTCAAAGGGTTCTCATACAAGATTTAAAAAAATACATGTGTTTAGGTTACTGTTACACACAGTTGAGGTAAGCACAATAATTAATATATTTTATATAACAAAATAAGATTTTAAAGAGCCCAAATTTCCTCGGCCCTTGTAGCATGTGAATATACATCCCCTGAAACTCTCTGACCATAACGTAACAACTTCAATGTCAATGCAGTTAATGCACACTACAAAAACTTCAGGTAAAACAAACAACAAGCATATCTCAAACAATATAAAAAAGTGGCATTAGCAAAACAAAAACAATCTAGTTTAGGCTGTTTGTCAAGTAATTCTTATATTAAAACTAAGTAAAGCTTATTTGTGGTGCCACCATGAAGAAATTTTCTTTTGAACAGTAAGAATCGATTGGTTACAACTAAACTTTTTCTATCAGTATGCTCCGAGCTCTAGTTGTAACCAACCGTTTTTTTTTACAGAACTATTTACTACTCAAAAGAGAATTTCTACATGGTGTCACCACAAACATTCTTCACCTATCCTTTTCACCATGGAAAGCTACTAGTCTTGAAACTAAAACTATTGATCAGCATTGAGGGTAATTTTTTTTCAATGTACTTTAAGTTAGATAGATGCTTGTTTTGAATTTAGATAAGCTCTTAGTGACCTTACACAGCCTGATGTTTGTGGTTTCCCCTTCTCCTCCTAGTAGAAAAATCCCTTCTGAATAAATTCCCATGTGGTGGCACACTGCCAGGGATAAGACATGTCAATAATATAAAACAATTTAAAACATACATCCAGTCCTTTGAGCAGGGAGTTAACCTCCACTGCTCGATGTTCAATGATGACAAACACCTGCTCTGGCTCCAACATCTCACCCAGCAATAATATGAAGTGTTCTTGCTTGACTCTCTCCAGGTATGAGGGTATGTTGGTACCAACCTGGATTAAAAGAGAAAGGAAAAAACATTTTTAAAATTAAATGAATAAAAGCGTCCATAAACTATATAAGTGACCTATTGGCTGATCATTGTTCTGTACAATTTCAATGGGAAAAAAAAATAAAATTACAGTGTAAATTTAAATGTGTGTATTTTGGCATAAAGTTCAGTTATTTATTAGAGGGTGTGTAATGTTGGTCACAACCTTCCTGCATCCGCCACTGCATATGAAGACATAACGAGGGAATGTGTTTAACAACTCACCTTGAACAAGATTGTTATATTCCTTTGGAACTACTATAACTGTACCTATTCAAACATAACCACTCTCTCAGCCATGTCAGCGTAGGACTTAACCGTCATTAGTAACACTAGTTTACCTTTTGGTAAAATAATTGAACACAATCATCTTTTATTTACGAGTTGACCACAATGAGTACGAGTTGGCTTTGGTACACCGTTACTTAAGCGTTAGGCCTACTTAGGCTATCGAGATCGGACCCCTCTCGACATCAATCCACGACGGCCACCAACATAAAAATCCATAACGTTAACGTTACATTTGTACAATATACAATGTATTACTAGCACCAATGTAAGTTGAACATACCCTTCAAATGCAGTCAGATACGGAGAAAGCTCCCATTTCTGTAACGTTTCTTGAACAAATTTATCCATGATAGTTGATACTGAAGGACTAGTTTTAACGTTACTTGCTCACTGCGTACACGTACACGACAAGCATTTAGAAAAGATGGCGGACACAGTACCTTCGAAAATGTAACTTGAGCCGCGCATACAGCACGTCATATACCACGTGCCAGTTTTTGTCCAATCAAAACATTGCATGACGTCAACCATCTATAAAATTGACCCAGAAAAGGGTCAATTTATTTTGACCCGGAAAAAGGGTCAACATTTTGACCCGGGAGTTTTTAGAGTGTAGTGACCTGGAGATTTGCACAACTTGAATTGAAGCCCAAAACCTTGATGTATCCTCTGGGAGGGGATTTAGGGGGTCCAGCCCCCACCCCCATGTGTCTGCTGAGTTTTAAAAGAAAAAAAAATGGAGAAAGAAACATAAAGTGTTGTATTAAGAGGTGTTTGGGAGGGGAATAGACCCCACCCAGGCATGGGTGGCAAATTTGAGCTCATATCGTGAGCACATCGCACATCGTTGTAGGTGTACAGTTTTCTACACTATTCTTGGATAGAGCGATGCGAAGGGAATATGGACAACATGCCAATCATGACCATCCACTGACCAAACAGAAATCTTCTGAAAATTAGATTAGCGATTGTAAACGCTTAATGAAATGCCAGTTATCATTGAAACCATCCACGTTTGTTTATGGTGTGAACAGAGGATCTCCTTTTGTTCCCCACTGTTGGTTCCTTTGTTGGCATTTTTTAGGCATCTGCCATTTGATTTGTATACGTTTATTAACCAAAGACATTCGCAAATAATAACCACCAACACAGGATACATTGTTCCCCTTTGTTATAGGTTCTCGGTTTACACCATAAACAAAGCTGCTGAAATTAGCATGGTTATATTAGCGTGGTGTTACTGCTAACATTGTCATTCGGTAAAACTGAATGGTACCTCGAAACAGACGGTTGAAAGTTAAATCTACACTTCACGTTAACTAGCTCCATTTAATAACATAATCGCATACATACAAACAAATACCCAAAACAAAAAACGGAAACAATTTCAAAATTGTTTCCTTGCTTGCGATTTCGATGGCAAGGATAGCCTTTCCCCTCAAGCCACAACCCCTCCTTCTAGATTTAGCCCCCGGGATGCGGCGTCTTGAATATCATGAAACGGGAGACAATAATGATATATCTCCATTGTGACGTCAGCCTATTAGCATAATGTGGTGATCGGGCGCAGCATTTAAGGTATCGACGTCGGGTTTGAAATTCATTGTGATCTTTTTCCATAAGAGTTTCGCACGGATAAACTAGCGCTGCCGTTTATGCGGGATAGTCTCTAAACTGGAAACGGGAAAAACATCTCACATCTTAACTCTTGGATATTGTCAAAGCAGAATATCAACAGTTTCAAGGTAAGTGGGCTGCTCCTGCTGTTGTTGTTGTTGTTGTTGTTATTGTTGTTGTTGTTGTTTACAATGCATTACAATGGATAATGGTTCATAGTATTGTGGAAATAAGTTTGTGTTTACTGAAGTATCTTTCCCTTGGGTTACAACTTTATTATTCCATGGTGTTTATATTGGTCAAGATGACCAATATAAACACTACTGACACCATTGACATCAACTCAAAGTGAAACTGTGAGTTATTTGATATACTCCTGAGTTTATTTTGGTTTTAAGATGGTACTTAACACCTGTTGTCATTCCGACTAACCTGTTGTCAATTACGACACAAAACAAAAAAAGTGAAATGTGTTTTAATAATAAACGAAATGTTTACACGTTAGAATAAACAAACAGATCGGAAAAAGCATTTGAAACTAACATTTATTTTTTTATAATGACTACGCAGATATATTTTCCCTCTTTTCTCGTTAAAGGGAATGGTCAACATTGCAAAATTGGTTATTACCAGATTATCAAATAAACTTATCATTTTCCATAAGTGTAGTTGGTGTAAAGTTAGTACAAGAATCAATCATCCCCACAAATTAAACTGTCGTGTTGAACTTACAAAGTTGCCGGCCGACAACGTTTTATTATACGTGAACACAGAAAACCTAATTGCAACAAATTCGTCAAATCGTCACCGTTTTCACAGGGGACAATGTAAATTGTTTTTCCAAATTGAATTTTGTTTTCGACATTCTGAATTACTTGATTGAAATCTACAATCCAACAAAGTTATAGGGTCTAAAACCAATTAATTATACTATTTAATAATAATAATATAGCTCACGTATTCACCAAACTGGTGCTCAAGGCGCATTATATTATTACCCCTGCTCATCAGGCTCATAAATCATTCATGAAACCATCTCAGTTCCCTGGGGAGTATACAGCTCAATTGCTGCCATTACATCGCATATAGGGCTAATCAAACACAACAGCCAATTCTGCCCTCACAGGTACCCATTTACCCCTGGGTGGAGAGAAGCAATTATGGTGAAGTGTCTTGCTCAAGGACACAAGCACCATGGTTGCGGTTGGGATTCGAACCCACATTCTGACGACTCAGCCATCAGAACACAAATCCGACGCACTAAACCGCTCGACCATAGCACTCCTATTTGGCAGTGCTAACAAGCAGTTTGCGTTTTCACGAAGTTTTTAACTACTTTATTGAATGTCACCTAAAAATGCAAATCTTGTGTACAGTGTGAAAGAACAAATTTTAAACTTCACAAATACTTAAACTTTCCAACAATAGGACGATTAATCACAATGTAATAAATTAATTAAGACAAGAGTCCATTCAAGAAAACGAGGAAAACGGTTCATTTTTCCAACACAACTTCCAAAATTGTCTCTTTGTGAAACGCTTTGAAGATTGTCCCTTCGTGAAAACGCCAAAAAACACCTTTTCCCAAACTTTCCCTTATAGGGTACGTCTTCTGCCCTCACTATGTGTTAGTATAAACTAGTGTACACAGCTATTCAGAGGTTAAAAACTTATCCAAAATTAGGCAGATATAATTTGACTTGAGTCGTTTTAATGGAAGCAGTGTGAAACTGTAAACAAACAATACAGAACACATTTTGAGTTATAAGAAATAAACCACTACACTGAATAGCAATAATATGCAAGAAGTCTTAGGACTAAGACAAGTCTATCCTAACTTAAATATAGGTGGGCACAGAATATGGCCCCACACAGGGACAAATGAACAAGAATTCTCTACAATTACATGTACGGAAACTAGATAACATTGGGAAGCAATATCCAGAAAAGACAGTAACAATAAAGACATGAACTTGTAAATTATCCCTAAGAAACTATGCATTGATGTGCCCAATAACCCAGTCATAATACTGAACGTTTATACAATGCAGGCATGTATTATACAAGTACGTGTACATGTGGTCATACGACATGACAAACACTAATTTTAGCAATAAACTAGCCTTATAAAAGTAGTAAACGAGCTAGCAAAACTATACATTAACAAATGCAGTATAAGGAACTTACAGATCGTGCTTGACAAGGGCATGAATCAAGGATTATAAGATGCAACTGCACAACTTGAGCAAGGTTGTTCTAACGTTAACCCTTTCATTACCAGCCAGTTATGTCAGAGAGAACCCTTCTTTACCACAGTAATTAGGAGCCCAATGTCACTTCAGCACCAGTGGGTTTTTCACAATTTCATTGAAGTGCGCCCTCACACGGCAGGAATAGACACTTTTTTAACTTTCTCATTTGTATGTAAAAATGATGGTAAAAATGAGTATACAAAAGGGAGGAAAACATTGTGCAAAAGCGAAATAATTAGATCAGTATTTACACTAAAGTAATACAAATGGGTGATATTTCATGCAAATACGGTACAGGTATAAGATTTTTTTTTCCATGTGAAAAACAATAACTTGGATGAGATTTGTTGTTTGTTTTGTACTTGGAAATGAACCATTTACTTGTATTCAGTGTAAATACATCACAATCCATGCTAACAACCCCCCCACCCCCCAATTCAATGTTGGTGTGGACTGTAATCTGCGGCTTGTCTGACCTTTCCCAACATTGAACGGGGGGGGGGGGTTGAAGGCAAATAGTATAGATTTACAATCAAGTGATGTGGTATTTCTCAAAGCAAGGAACTATGCACATAGGTTGTGTACATTGTTTACAGATCATCTTTGTTTGTTTTCGCCTGCCTAATTTTCGGTTACTGCAAACAATGCAGTCGCGTTTCTTTCCATTGGGGGTTTTGCCAGGATAGTGCTGTTGCCCTGTCAACTCACTCGGAATATGGTATCTCAACTGACTTGTTGCGTTACGTTCCCAACCCAACAGCAAGCCCTGTACAATCCCTATACGAAAATCAAGGTTACTGACATTTTTGTTCCCTGCTATGCTGGTGAATATTACTCTGCTATTGACAATACAGATATTCAGCATATGGAAACAAACTCTTTTCCACCATTTCAAGCTTCTGTGTGTATGATTGTAGTACTGAAAACATTGGTTGGCAAGATCAGTTCCACCCATGTTTTTGTTGTAATCTTCAATACAATTGGGCTTCATAACATCACAAAATCCACTTGTGCTCTTATTACATCGAATTTGCTTTTTGGACAAATCAGTGTTGCCTACATTAGTTAAAAGTGTTAAAGATTTTTTGTCTTGCCAAACGATACACAATTGCCCACCTTTCACCAAAAAAAATGGGTCATCTCCTTTCTTCATTTTATGTTTTTTTGGGTTTGCGGCCTGGGGTATTCCCTGTGTAGTGTAACGAACAGTTCCACAACATCCGAATCCTAGTTTATCAAGTTTAGCTACAAGAGCTGGGCTAGTATAGTAATTATCACAATATATTACGTCTCCCTTATTCTCAATTCCATGGACCAGATCAATGACGACTTTTCCTGCAACTGTTGGGTTTGGTGGATGGCAGTCTGATGACTTGAAATCTACGTCTGCATCATAAACAGTTTGGGTTTCGTTGGCTCCTGTGTACAGTTTCCAAGCACACGTGTATCCTGTTTTGGACTCGTTCAGGGAGAAGGCTTTAATACCCCGTTTGATAGGTTTGTTAGGCATGTACTGAACAAAACTTAAGCGTCCCTTGAATTTCAACATACTCTCGTCTGGAGACAGATTCTGCGCAGGGTTATACAAGTTGAGAAACTTCGGGACGAGGACTTCTATCAAGGGCCGAACTTTGGAAAGTTTGTCCCGTTTAGCCAATGCTCTACGAGGAATTTGGTTATTTGAGATGTGGAGGAACTGAAGAATTGAACTGAACCGATTACGGGACATGATCGACGGATAGAATGGGATGTGAAGAATTTCAGATGTCGACCAGTACATCTTGTATTGAGAGGATTTGTTTATGCCCATAGCAATGAGAAGTGCCACAAATGCCATCATTTCTGGAATGTTGGTTGGGTGCCAGGAGAATTGTTCATCAGGAATTGAGTCTATTGTTTGCTGCGCATGGCGATTAGTCTCGTCGACGAGCATATTCCACACAAGTTGACAAAAATACAGCTTCAAGATCTCTACTGCCGACAGTATGGCAAAGTCGCCGGTGGGGCCAGAATTTCCAGTGAACTGCACAGTCCCACACTCGTAATGGTCTCGTCGTTCCCAACCAGATCGGAAATCTAACTTTCCTGTCGTCCTCCTTGATCTCGGTCGGCTATCACCTTGGTAGGTCGGCTGCAACAGAAAAACAAGGCAAAGGAGGATTAATCTCGGTCATACATTTGTAAATACAATATCTCAATGCTACTTTGCTGCATGTGCACACAGGCCACAGGGGGTCATGCGCAAAATGAATATTGTGCTGAGAAAAGAAATATACTTCCATCCACTCTCCAAAACTCGTTGCCGATAAATTGTTGTTTTAATGTGGGCTTGTGAAAGTGAATTTCAACTTCTTGTGTTATATGACTTATAAATATAAGGGCCTTTCGAATACGAGGCTATTCTTTTGGAAGCGTGAGACAAAGAGTGCATTTTCAGCTTGTTGACGCTAATTAAATAGCACGACCGGCTCTGGGTGGATGCTAAAATTTCTATGCTATATCTATACTTCAAGTTGCTGTTTCAATGAACACAAATAGGCCTATTACCGCAACAAACTACTAAAAATTGTGCATGACTTTTTGGACCCAGTCCAGGGGTGGGGATTTGGTCAACCCTATTCAAGGGATCCAATTTCAAAATTTACATTCCTCATCTCCAACAGTTGTAAACCCCTTTGAGCATATACAAAAAAAATGCATCCAATATTTACGCTATAGCCTAGGAAAATATGTGAATTACATTAATTTGCATTGGGCCGGAAGAGTAACGACCAACGTTAACTGTTGTTAGTTATTCATTTTTACTGTGATTTAGGCCTACCTTCTTGAACGAATTCCACTGGTGGAAGTTGTACTTGTTCTAATGTACTTTCCTCATCCGTTTCTTCGTCATCTGATTCTGAACCACTGTCTGCCAAAATCTCAGCCAAAATGCCATCATTTATGTTTGTTTCCATCATGATTGCAACTAAAAACTGACCGTTGTGGAAAGCTAGTGGACGCTAGCACCGGGAAACCGCAAAAGATGACGCGCTTTTCTCTTCATGAACTTTTATACACTGCATTCCTGTCAATAGAGGGCGCCAAACCCCAAAAACCACTCAAGCATTTTCAGGTGGTGAATTAAGTAGCCATATAGTCGTCAAGGGCATGCCGATTCACGGCACCTTTTAGAGCCCTCGGGATCGAAGCGTATCACAACAAAGGCTCTTTTTAGAGCCCGTGGGATCGAAAGGGTTAATCACATGGATTGCAAAAACGCTAAGATGTATAAAAATCAATAACACGAGAGGGCGCTAAACTAACTAACGAGTGGCCCAACAGTCTCGAGAGCGGAACAGTACGTGCACATTGACTCAGCACGTGTCATTACTTCCGCACGGTTTATCACAGGCACTTTGAGGACAAAACGTCGCGCGTGCGGTTTTTCCGATTTCACGAAGAGACAATTTTGAGCTGTTTATGTTTGTCATAATTGTCGTGTTTTGGTATATTTAGTACATACATACTGAGGAAGAATGCATATAGCTTGATTGATGAAATCAATGATTTTAAAGTATAAGTTCAAGTGTACCTCTTACATCACAAATTATTATTATTATTTATTTTTTTATTTGTGTTTGCCACAAACTGCATTCCAACAACTGGGATGTTAAAAATACAACAGTGTTGTTCATATTGTGACACACTATGTCAGAATAAAGTTGCAACTACATTGTATTAGTGTTATTTTAACAAACCAGTTTTTTTTAGAAAACAACTTGTGACCAAGGTGCTTTAGCTAGGCGATCTCGACTCCAGCGCACATGCACACAGTGTACATGTACGCGGATCCATATGCATACACTCATGTGCACTCTAAAAACTGAAGTGTTAAAAGTAACTCTTGAAGTGTCATTTTTAACACTTACGAAGAGTGCGAGGAGGGACTACTGTCCTAGTGTTATACGAACACCCCATGACGTGTTACACCCCTAACACTTTGTGAAGTGTTACAGATGTAACCTTTACAAAGTGTAGCTGCAACACTTTCAGGGTAGGATCCACTCTTGGCAGGGGTTGTTGCAACACTACCCAAGTGTTAGTTCCAACACTTCTGAGGGCTAATTGAACACATTCTAGGGGTTGTTTCAACTCTTCCAAGGGCTAATTGAACACATTCTAGGGGTAGGTTCTACTCCTTCCAGGTGCTGCTTCAACACATTCTAGGGGTTGTTTCAACTCTTCCAAGGGCTACTTGAACACATTCTAGGGGTAGGTGCTACTCCTTCAAGGTGTTGCCTCAACCCTTTCTATGGGTTGGCTCAACTCTTTCTTTGGGTTAGGCCAACAATATAAAGGCTAGGATGGTATAGACCTTCATCACTCAACAACCATCTTGGTCACCTTCCCTGTATACCCATTGGAAAAGATAACACCAATTATCATAACACAGAAAAGTCAGACTACTTGCCCTTCCAGCCTCAGTTTGGTTACACTGCTTTGAATGGAAGTAAAACAAGATGGATGCAACATGATAAAGGTCTATTCATAGACCCCAAGGCCATTGATGAAGTTCATGACACATTTTTACAAACTTTATGTCTGACCTTAGCACAGGAAGAATAAAGTAAAGATAAACATATTATATAAAAAGAATGTTCAAACTTTAGTCATTCATTTGGTGACCAAATGGCCAAATCACATGAATGATAAAACGTTTAATATACAATGAAAGTACAAATCTCAATTTCAAATTTCAAATCTTATTTTACAAAACATTAATAAATACCCAAGACAGTTTGGGAACTAAGTTTGATCCTTGGTCTTTACCTCGTTTTAAGACCTCTGGGATTGTGGCCACAATCCCAGAGGTCTTAATCCTATGGTAAAAGACCGAGCATCGAACTTTTATACCCTTAATAATAAGGTGGCCTAATGGCAACATTTGCAGAGTCAACATTTACATCAGAATAATTTACAAGGCTTTGAAATGTATGTGTAGACATACATGTTTAAAACAAATTCCAGCATCTTCCATTGATATTAAATAAGAAATGTGTGCAACAAAAGTTACAGAATTTTGATACAACTTTTATCATGAAAAAGAGCATTTATGAATGGAAATGAAATTGATGCTTGGTTACTGTTTAAAGATTAGATTAGGTGTACGGGCGATGAAGGACATCGCCTTGGCTTGGTCCTTCTCGCCCGTGGCCACAATCCCATCGGTCTTAATCCTACGGTAAAAGACTGCGCATCGAGTTAACATTACATAAGAATAATGTATACAGCTTTGAAAAATGTATGTAGCCATACATGTTTTAAAAAATTCCAGCATATTCCATTGATATAGCAGAAGCCAAATCTGTATCATGCAAATATCACAATTTCAAAATATAATTAACAGATATAATGTGTTATTCTTGTAGTATTACGATCCCAAACCAGTGTTGCATTATAGACCAATAGATTCTAAGACTTTTGGTGAAGAACTGAAAAAACATCTCAACCAAGGAAGATATGAGATTATAAAAATATCGAAACAATTATTTGAATTCGAATTTTCCATGTCCTTTACTTACATTAATGATTAAGTGTGCAAACATAATAAGATTGGTGCAAATTGTAGAGTTCTAGAGCTTAACCCTGCTGAGGTATTTGCATTTATCTCATAAAGATGGAAAATAAAATAAATAAATAAAATCACACATTTATCATCAATTTTCACGAGGCATATTTTAATAGGTGTTTTTTGTCCTCTCATTTAGAAGCTTTGACAAGCACTTGATAAATTATCTCCTGCCAGAATATCAACATTTGATTTTTTGATAATATTTTAAATTTGTGATATTTTCATGATACAAATATTTAAAAAAAATATTTTTTAGCTGAACACCTAAAAGAGATGTTGAGGAGAACAATTATAAATCTAATGCATAGTTTCGCTACAGAAGTAAATATGCAGTGTCATTTACTTTCGACCATGAGTGTACATCCCACCCCGAAACTGCTTCAAGATTTCAAGAATATAGGGCCTACTGCTTGATTAATTGACTGATGAATCCAACACAGCACTTGCGCTCTTTTCAAGAATAGCTGTTGTCCAGCTCCCGCACACACAAGATGGAACTTTGGCAGTGACCTCCAATGCACAACAACAACGCAGTTTAAACCCGACCCCCTTCAAATTGGTTCATTTTTGGTTTATGGGGCTATTTTGGCTGAAAAGCTGAAATTTCAAGTTTTTAGTTCTGTCGGACCTCAACGGTTTTCGTGCCTGACCCAGCATTTTTTGCGATTTTGGCCAAAATGGAAGCTTGGCCGCCATATTTTTCAAATGACCTGATCCCTAACCAGTGAGCAAATTTGTTGGATATTGGTATCTTTGGAAAAAGGTAATTGTGCAAAGGGAACCAAATTTGCCATTATTTTTATGTAGAGCAATTTGAAGTTTGATGACCTTTTGACCTTTACTTTGACCTTGAATTTGACCTTGTGGATCACGTGACATTGAGTTGAACTTGGGTGAAAATTATAACCCAACATGTTCTTTGCAAAATATTGAAAAATTGGAGGTATAATATTTTTGTTTGCTTTCCAGCTCTTCTCAAAGTTGGCATCCGGTACTTGATGCAAAAATGTGATATTCCTATACATAGGGGTATGAACAATTGCCCGGTTTCTGATGCCTCTCTTAGCCACCATAGTTTGTCTATAGAACATTTGGTCCCCGTATACATGTATCACGTATTTCCCTGTTGCTTAAAATCGATTTTGAAGCGACTAATTACGAAAACCGTCGGAGACTTAAATGTTTTATACATGACCAAATAATTTACCAAATTAATTCACAACAAAATAGTAACAGAATTCATGACAAGCTTATAACGCATGACCTTGTACAATTTATTGGATTTGATTGTGTTAATTCATATTTCTGTTTATCTAGATTGATCTGGTTTTTCTTCGTGCTGGGTATGACAATATGGCTCATCTGTAACATTACAACATCGGTATTTCGTTACTTCAAATATCCGATGACAGTCATGCTATCTGTATATACAACTGGCGTCAAGCTTATCAATGATAGGCCTATGGGTATTTCAACAAACCTTTGTAGTAACTCAAGCCAGTTCAAACAGATCTGACAATGACCCCCGACGACTGAAGGTGATGCGTCAGGTCTTTGGACCTGACTCATCAGTCCGTTCAGAATCCATCGACTTCAGTTCGGTTAACTTTGAGAATGTTTCTAATGAGGATGTGGAGTTGGATATGACACACATGTCTCACAAACTTGAAGACATGCTTGTTGAGTGCAAATGGAGATCCTCTCAGAACTGTTCTTCGGTGACCAGAAGAACTTCACCCGACGATTTACGGATCATGTGGATTGTGTGTTTACTTTATTTCAATGATCCGGCCGAAGTGTCACTCATAGTTTTAAAAGGTTCGAAATGCTGGAAGCCGGGAGGGGTTATCATCATGCGTCTGAATGCTGAACATGATGAGTAATATTCGGAAAGCAAAGGTCAGCAGCTGGCTTTAGGGTACGTGTCACCTTGATCACTAAGTTCAGAAATTTTCATGAGTGCCAATGAGACGACTGCGAAAATAAGTCATTTTCTTTCAATGTAGAATATGGAAAATCAATCTAAATTTTCATTAGGGTAAATTCCAAAAAGTTCCCAAAAGTTAGACAATTCCTAATTCATAGGCCCTTTAAATATGTGCCAAATTGAATGTTAAGTGAGTCGTGAATAAATTAATTTAGGCACTTATTTACTGTTAATTAAACTAAGCTCACTATTAGTTTGCGAAATATCTTAATTCACCGTGGGCCATGGGTGGGACCAAAGTGCGCCAAAACTAAAGTTTCCATTATTTTGAAGGCATATTACACCCAGATATGTTTTCGGACCCGCAGATGTCAATGGAAGTGTTTTTAAACATTTATGACGTCATCAAAATACTGATTTCTGATTGGACCGAGGATAATTCACGCTTAATTGAGTTTTTGTTGGTTTTAAATTACACTAATCGAGTGTATGTGTTACGGTTGTAAATTATTTTAAGGATAAAATTATCGTTAAAAAATTTGAGGAAGTTTGTGATTTAGATCCATTATACACTATTGGTAATGTTTGTAAAAAAATGTTTCTGAAAGTATCCCAATACTTTCTTTGAATCAAGATATAGGGGGCCTACATTGAACAACCAACATGTAAACGTTTCACTTTATTATGTGTCATTATCCGAGAAAATAATGAAAATGCATTCAGATGCTTCGTATTCATTCTTACGTTTATTTGTTTTTGTTTCCGGAGGGACAGCAATTATTTTTGGACATTATTTCACTGTTTTACTAATTTGATAGCACATGAGACCAAAATAATTATTATCATCCCTGTTTGATACCATGATCAATTTAACACCAGTAAGTTTCATGTAGACCTGTGATCATTTTTGTTTTGCGAATTTAACAGTAGGAGCTTACTGTCTGAATATTACTTTTTAGATACGTCTTACTTTCCACTATCAAGACACTGATAACTATTTTAACTGCACAATTTTTTATCATGGCTAATCATTTCGCAAGACTTGCCTTTGTTTGTGAAGCGGAAACCGCAAGGGAACTATTAAGTCCTGTCAGTTTCACTAGTGTGTGGCGCGCGCTCAGTGCTCACCAGTCGAGTTATGAAAAAACGTTCAAAAATGTTGGGACGGGGTTTACAAAAATAGCTACAAAATCGCAGGTCGCAGGTGGTCGCAGCTAATTTTGGTATCAAAATGTTGCTGAAAGGTTCAGCTTCAAGGAAATATGAGAATTTAGGCGGGAATCGGCGGGAATTTCTAGTTCTACCATAGCTGAACAAAAGAATATATTTTATAATTTTTTAAACCAAATTCCTCAGTTTTTGCTGATGAAATCAAAAAGCTAATTTACAATCGATTTAATTTTTAAAGAATATAGATCATGCACTGGTTTTATTTCAATTTACACGACGATAGCTTCTGTCAAAAGCCCACAATGACAATTTTAAATTTATTACCAGCAACCGGCTTTTATCAAAAATAAATCCAGTTTTTGAGATTGTAAGGCAGTTCTACAGTCATGAAATATTAATTTGACTTTAAATTGTTTATAAAATAGTCGTATGGGGTCTTAGCAACCTAAAAAATGTAAAATAAATAAAATATGGAACATACGCAAATAACCCCTTTTGGCGCACTTTGGTTTCGCCCTGGCCCACTGTGCGGCGTAGCCACGGGGGGCCTGGGTGGCACGTGCCCCCACAAATTTCCAGTGCCTCCCCAGGTGCCCTCACTAATAATCCCGATAGTGCTCCAAAAAACGAAAACAAAGTCAAGGGGGAAAAATACCCCTGGCCCCCTACTGAAGAGCAATGCCCCCCCCCCTGTCCCCCACACTCTTAAAACTAAAGTGTTGAATCAACCTTTTAAGAGTTCGGTGAGTGACAACACTTTATGAAGTTAAATTCAACTCAAAGAAAGTGTTGAATTAACACGGAATCAAGTTAAGTCTAACTTTATCAATGTTATTTCAACACTTCTTAAAAGTTAAATCCAACTTTATAAAGAGTTGTCACTGACCGAACTCTTTAAAATGTTGATTCAACACTTTAGTTTTGAGAGTGCACTGAAAAGCAGTTCCCCCTGTGCCCCCACTGAAAAGCAGTTCCCCCTGTGCCCCCACTGAAAAGCAATGCCCCTGTTACCCCCACTGAAAAGCAATGCCCCTGTTACCCCCACTGAAAAGCAATGCCCCCTGTGCCCCCCACTGAAAAGCAATTCCCCTGTGCCCCACTGAAAAGCAATGCCCCTGTTACCCCCACTGAAAAGCAATCCCCCTGTGCCCCCACTGAAAAGCAATGCCCTCTGTTCCCCCACTGAAAAGCAATGCCCCCACTGAAAAGCAATGCCCCCTGTGCCCCCCGCCACTGAAAAGCAATCCCCCTGTGCCCCACTGAAAATCAATGCCCCTGTTACCCCCACTGAAAAGCAATCCCCCTGTGCCCCCACTGAAAAGCAATGCCCTCTGTTCCCCCACTGAAAAGCAATGCCCCCTGTGCCCCCCCACTGAAAAGCAATGCCCCCTGTACCCCCCACTGAAAAGCAATGCCCTCTGTTCCCCCACTGAAAAGCAATGCCTTCTGTGCCCCCCACTGAAAAGCAATCCCCCTGTGCCCCCACTGAAAAGCAATGCCCTCTGTTCCCCCACTGAAAAGCAATTCCCCCTGTGCCCCCCCACTGAAAAGCAATCCCCTGTGCCCCCACTGAAAAGCAATCCCCCTGTGCCCCCACTGAAAAGCAATGCCCCGCTGTCCCCCACTGAAAATGTCCTAGCTACACCGCTGATTCACAGTATTTCATTTCTAAATGAAAAGGAAATTATCCAGGTTCCGATGAAAAGTAAAATTTCATACAACTGCTGGTAAAATATGCAACTTTAACAAATATTCTTTATATTGCACTGAATAATTTAAAATCATATTGACATCTATGAATTTTATGTGGATCAAGATTATTTTATGTTATATTCCTTGCAGATGATGTTGCATCCTCAAGGCGTAACACCACTGGTGAAAGAATTGGGATTTTCTTTATCCCCTGGGTTCGAGTCGTCAGTTACTGTAAGACAGAATCTTGTAAGTATTTTATTGATAACGTGTTCATCGAATAATTCTGGTTTATGATAAATGGTCCATTAACAACGAACATCCAAACAATTTAATCTTTATTGGGACTGAAATCGATTGTTTAAAGATTTTCTTAGGCAAAACATTATTGATGAAATCTTCTAGATGTTATTGCAAATGGAAGTAGACGTGTAATGTAATATATAGTTAATTGGTTGATTGCTGTATGCTTCAGTACAATGAAGAACTCTTTGTTAACTCTTCCAGATTAAAAGTCTCAAATGGCCCTACATATCCAACTGTACAGATACGGAATTGAAGTTTTCCAAAACGTACACAGTACCAACGTGTATGTTTCAATGTAAAGTACAATATGTGGTAGAAAGATGTGGTTGCCGTGACTACAGATGGCCAGGTACGTGACTTGGTTTTCAGCTTCAGGAGAACTACCGGACTGTCTTGGTTCAAAACTGTGTTAGTATGTTTTTGATACACGATCAGACGTCGCTACACGAACGCTACAATCACGAACCGCTACAATCACGAACCGCTATCAAACACAGTATTGGGAATTTCGTAGAATCTCCCCCGAAATCTGCGGGAAACCACTACGCATGCGTCCATTTGAAATGCTAGCGCGGCCCACATTTTTAGTGCGCACGCGCATAAACAACAATGGACTGCCGTCCGTATTCACTGTACTGATCTACAACTTCGGGGCGCGATTTTTTTTTCTGCAAACAAGAATTGCCATCCCACAATATTTCAGCCAATCACATGGCACGTTATTTAAGATGACGAATATGTATAAGACATCTGATTGGCTGAAATATCGCAGGATGTCAGTTCTTGTTTGCAGAAAAAAAATTGCCTTCGCCGCAGTCCATTGTTGTTTATGCGCATGCGCACTAAAATGTGGGCCGCGCTAGCATTTCAAATGGCGCATGCGTATTGTTTTCGCACATCGAGAATTGACCAAGAGAGAAAAAGTGTGTATCGCGTTATGAACTCACGGGCTTAATATGTTTCTTCCAAATATAGAATTAACCGTTTCTAAATATGGCTATTTCTTTCGCATTCGGCTATGTCAGTTATCACCCATGGACACATTATAATGCATACAAACTAAGCTTTAAAAATGTTCGCTATTTTTTCTCGTATTCACTTAAAGGCATTTTACCAGTTGTGTATTACCAGAAGTCTATTACCTACATGAAGTGTGCCAGCCTGCTGCTATAACCCACACCACGGCAGAGTACTCTAATGCGCGCACAGGGGACTAAATGCAAGTTTCAACTAGACGCAGGTGAACCATTCTAATTCTGTGTGGCGAACAATCGGCGCGTTCGATAAATGCTAAGGTAATTCTCCAAGACATGTACTGCTTCTTTTTGAGACCTTGAACGTCACGAATGGGTCAAATCCATTGTTAGTACACGATTGGCACACTTCATGTAGGTAATAGACTTCTGGTATTACTCAAATATTAAGCAGTTACCAATTAATTCGTCACTGGTTTTAATTTGTTCTGTAGGCATGGAGCCTATATGTGGTTTGGAGAAACAATTGCATTGTGTCTACCCTCATGAGCGTAAGTTTTGACACCATTGACTTATTTAAATTTTGCGTCAGTCAATACGTCTTATTAAAGGGGCAGTGTCGTCACGATCAGAGCAGACTTCAACAGGGCAAAGAATCGATGTCCTAGTTTAAGATTAACACAATGAAAATTACTGGCTCATATTAACGGTAATATGACCTTATCACTGACTTAATCTAAAACTAGCATTCCAATTCAATGTCCTGATGATCGTGACGATACTGCCCCTTTAAATTAGCTGCACGAATGCTTAGTGCGTGTCAACGTTCAGACGTGGATAACTGAAGCAAGAACGGTACTCATCATGATTAAGAAGGGTAACGTTGCAAGTAACTATCGACCTATTATATGTCTACCCATGATGTATAAACCTCTGACCGGTATCATTGCAGAAGATCTGTATCGTCACATAGAAGATCAGCAGTTATTTCCAGATGAGCAGAAAGGTTGCAAGAAGCGGTCAAGAGGAACGAAAGACCAACTCATCATTGATAAGACGGTGCTAAAGGACTGTAGGAACAGGAAAACTAATCTGGCCATGGCATGGATAGATTACAAGAAGGCATACGACATGGTATCACACTCGTGGATTATGGAATGTTTGGATATGATAGGGGCAGCTGATGCGGTGAAAACTCTTCTGGGTGAGAGCATGAAGACATGGAGAACAAATCTAATGGCCAGTGATGAATGTCTTGGTAAGGTAAACATCAGACGAGGTATTTTCCAGGGCGATTCTCTGTCTCAACTCTTGTTTGTTTTGGCGCTGTTCCATTTGACGATGATTTTGCGTAAGGTTAGTGTGGGATACGAGATGACGAAGGATGGATGCAGGATTAATCATCTGTTCTTCATGGACGACCTGAAGTTGTTTGAGAAGAACGAGAAAGAGATTGATTCCTTGGTGCAGACTATACGGATCTTCAGCGATGACATCGGCATGAATTTTGGTCTGGAGAAATGTGCTGCGATGACCATGAAGAGGGGTAAAAGGGTACATTCAGATGAAATTGCTTTACCAGATGGCACACAATTGAGGGCGTTGGGTGAAGGAGAAAGTTATAAGTATCTTGGTGTGCTTGAAGCAGATCACGTACTGCACGAGGAATCAAAAGAGAGGCTTAAGAAAGAGTATATAAGACGAGTGAAGAAGTGTTTGAAGTCCAAGCTCAATGGAGGGAATATGATAAAGGCGATCAACACTTGGGCTGTCGCTGATGAGGCTGGTGCAGAATTGTCAGTGGACTAAGGCAGATCTAGATGTTGCTGACAGGAAACGAGGAAAGTGATGACGATGTACGATATGTTACATCCACGGTCGAATGTCAGCAGACTCTACCGAGTGTCATAGGGCGGAAGAGGTTACTTAGAGTATCAGACAGTGTTAACATCGAGAGAAGGAGCTTGCAGTGTCATGTAAGTAGTACTCAGGGAAAAGTTGTTGAAGGTTGCAGAAATACATGAAGGCAGACGAATTAGGTCCAAAGGAGTACAAGAATCAAAGAAGAGAAGAAAGAACACGAGATTGGCAGGAAAAACCACTTTACGGCCGATTCCTGAGATGTACCGAAGAAATGGCGAGTAGCAAGACTTGGGAATGGTTGAGGAGAGGAGAACTACTAGAAAGAAACCGAGGGTCTGATTACTGCAGCGGAAGACCAGTCTCTGCAGACGAATGTGATGAAGGCAAGGATCGAGAAGTCATATGTCTCTTCTATGTACAGAATGTGCAATGCAGTGGAGGAGACTGTATTTCACATTGTCAGCGAATGCAGAGTGAATGCTCAGACAGAGTACAAAGGCAGACACGACAAGTTGGCCAAGGTGATCCATTGGGATTTGTGTAAGAAGTACGGTGTCAAAGTGGAATCAAAGTGGTGCGACCATGTGCCGAAAAATGTAGAAGAAACGGACCATGTCAAGATTCTCTGGGACTTCAACATCCAGACAGATCATGTTATACAGAACATAGACGGCCGGATGTTGTTGTCTTGGATAAGTAATGGAGAAGATGTGTCATCTCATCGAAGGAGAAGGAGAAGGTACAGAAATATCAGGATTTAGCGAGAGAACCTGCGCAAGCTGTGGCAAGTCAAGGTGAAGGTTATTCCCGTGGTAGTGGGAGCACTGGGTACAATCCTGGAAGGCTATGTTGGAGAAACATCTCAAGAGATAGGAACATCTGTTAGAGTAGAATTACTACAGAAGGCGGCACTCTTAGGAACAGCAAGTGGATTCTGCGAGAGACACTCAAGATCTAAGGCTAGGGAACGTAGCTTTGGACTCTCGAGTGGGGTGTGTAACTGCAGAAAGGAAAACAAGATCTTTATTTTCATGCTCTGCTAAGGCGAAATAATAATAATAATAACTGAAATGACTCATGAAATGATTTTTTGGTTTTACATGTTTATGTATTTGATTGCTTTTTAAAGGTGAGTATCAGAGAGAAAACATAAGTACATGCTCTTGTCCTGTTTCCTGCAAGACTATTCGCCAGCATACGAGAGTAAAATCTCAATGGGGTACTGGCTCTTGCGCAGATCATTATGCGTGAATCTGTAACAGCATATATACTTCTGAATAAAACTGAAGCATTTATTAGTAAGCTTCCTCCCTGACTATGGTTTAGAATATGATCAGTATTTCTTCGTTTGTCTTAAAGCGTACTAATGAATACAAATCAATTGAATTAAATTAAAGACTGCTTTGAACAGATGGCACCATGTAGAAATTCTCTTTTTGATTACCGAGCGAAGAATCTGGTTAGAGAGTTATTACAACTCGGATCGTTTCGATCAGTCACATTCTCCTGGATCGCAGTGCATACTGAAAACGTCGAGTTGTTAAAACTACAACCAGTTCTTTTTATAACTATTAACTACTCAAAAGAAAAAGTGTTACTAAATTTTTTTTTTAATATTTTAAAAAATTTCTTTTGTTTTTTAAAAAACCCCAATTAAAATATTTAT
>CM055817.1:29733923-29763213 GCA_029582265.1 Zoroaster sp. YZ-2022
ATAATTCCCAGCAGTGTGGAAAATGGCTGAATAGGACCTGTGAATTGTATACGTTTGTTGTATAAAGAAAAAAACATGTTTTAGAGCAAACGCCATTTAAGTCAGTGTCATGTATTTCTAGAATCTAATAAGTCATACCAGGAAGCCAAGTCCTAAGGTGGATTTATTAGAATATATATTTAAAATACGTACACCTGTATGCTTGAACAAAGTGGTTGTTTAATCATAAATACCTTGTGCCATTATGACACAAAGAATTGTTGTGTCATGAGAACTTTAACGAAAAGACACAAGTACCCCATTGTTTCTGATTTAATTGTTCCACCTGTCACTCCTTGATGTTGACTTAAAAGATGAACGTCTATCTGAAATACAAACAATGTAAAATTATAATTATTTAATATCACATAATGAACATTAGAGCTGTACGTGCACATGTGAAAATCAACTTAAAATGTTATTTTGTTGAATAACTATATTAACCCTTTCATTACCAGCGACTTATGTAAGAGAGTACCCTTCTTTACCACAGTAATTAGGAGCCCAATGTCACTTCAGCACCAGTGGGTTTTTCACAATTTCATTGAAGTGCGCCCTCACTCGGCAGTAATAGACACTTTTTGTTACATGTGTACTGTACATACCAAATGGCTCTTGTATGTAAAAATGATGGTAAAATAGTATACAAAAGGGAGGAAAATATTTTGCATATTTTTTAAGATCAGTATTTACACTGAAGAAAAGTAATACAAATGGGTGATATTTCAGAGAATTTGTAATAAATACATGCAAATACGGTACATGTATAAGATTTATTTTCCATGTGAAAAACAATAACTTGGATGAGATTTTTTTAGATTTTTTGGGGGGGTTTTTCTACTTGGAAATGAACCATTTACTTGTATTCAGTGTACATACACCACAATCCATGCTAACACCCCCTACCCCCCCCCCCCCAATTCAATGTTGGTTTGGACTGTAATCTGCGGCTCGTCAGACCTTTCCCAACATTGAATTGGAAAAGAGAAGGCAAATAGTACAGATTTACAATCAAGTGATGTGGTATTTCTCAAAGCAAGGGAACTATGCACATAGGTTGTGTACATTGTTTACAGATCATCTTTGTTTGTTTTCGCCTGCCTAATTTGCGGTTACTGCAAACAATGCAGTCGCGTTTCTTTCCATTGGGGTTTTGCCAGGATAATTGCTGTTGCCCTGTCAACTCGATAGGAATATGGTATCTCAACTGACTTGTTGCGTTACGTTCCCAACCAACAGCAAGCCCTGTACAATCCCTATACGAAAATCAAGGTTACTGACATTTTTGTTCCTGCTTGTGATATTACTCTGCTATTGACAATACAGATATTCAGCATATGGAAAAATAACTCTTTTCCACCATTTCAAGCTTCTGTGTGTATGATTGTAGTACTGAAAACATTGGTCGGCAAGATCAGTTCCACCCATGTTTTGTTGTAATCTTCAATACAATTGGGCTATCATAACATCACGAAATCCACTTGTGCTCATATTACACCGATGTTGCTTTTGGTCAAATCAGTGTTTCCTACATTAGTTAAAAAGTGTTACAGATTTTTGTCTTGCCAAACGATACACAATTGCCCACCTTTCACCCAAAAATGGGGTCATCTCCTTTCTTCATTTTATGTTTTGGTTTGCGGCCTGGGGCCCTGTTGAGTGTAACGAACAGTTCCACAACATCCGAAACCTAGTTTAGCAAGTTTAGCTAAAAGAGCTGAGCTAGTATAGTAATTATCACAATTACGTGTCCCTTATTTTCAAGTCCATGGACCAGATCAATGACGACTTTTCCTGCAACTGTTGGGTTTGGTGGATGGCAGTCTGATGACTTGGAATCTACATGTACGTCTGCATCATAAACAGTTTGGGTGTCGTCGGCTCCTGTGTACAGTTTCCAAGCACACGTGTATCCTGTTTTGGACTCGTTCAGGAGGCTTTAATACTCCGTTTGATATGTTTTAGGCATGTACTAGAACAAAACTTAAGCGTCCCTGAATTTCAACATACTCTCATCTGGAGACAGATTCTGCCCAGGGTTATACAGGTTGAGAAACTTCGGGACGAGGACTTCTATCAAGGGCCAAACTTTGGAATGTTTGTCCCGTTTAGCCAAACTCTACGAGGAATTTGGTTATTTGAGATGTGGAGGAACCGAATAATTGAACTGAACCGATTACGGGACATGATCGACAGATAGAATGGGATGTAAATAATTTCAGATGTCGACCAGTACATCTTGTATTGAGAGGATTTGTTTATGCCCATAGCAATGAGAAGTGCCACAAATGCCATCATTTCTGGAATGTTGGTTGGGTGCCAGGAGAATTGTTGATCAGGATTTGAGTATATTGTTTGCTGCGCATAGCGATTAGTCTCGTCGACGAGCATATCCCACACGAGTTGACAAAAATACAGCTTGAAGATCTCCACAGTGTGGCAAAGTCGCCGGTGGGGCCAGGATTCCAGTGAACTGCACAGTCCCACACTCGTAATGGTCTCGTCGTTCCCAACCGGATCGGAAATCTAACTTTCCTGTCGTCCTCCTTGATCTCGGCCGGCTGTCACCTTGGTAGGTAGGCTGCAACAGAAAAACAAGGCAAAGGAGGATTAATCTCGGTCCTACATTTGTAAATACAATATCTCAATGCTACTTTGCTGCATGTGCACAGGCCACAGGGGGTCATGCGCAAAATGAACATTGTGCTGAGAAAAGAAATATGGCGGCTTCCATGCACTCTCCAAAACTCGTTGCCGATAAATGTTCGTTTTAATGTGGGATTGTGAATGTGAATTCCCCAACTTCTTGCATAATACGACTTATAATGGCATTTTGAATACGAGGCTATTCTTTTGGAAGCTTGAGACTAAGAGTGCATTTTCAGCTAAATAGCACGACCGGCTATGGGTGGATGTTAAAATGTCTATGCTGTATCTATACACCAACTTGCTGTTTCAATGAATACAAATATTACCCCAACAAACTACTAAAAATTGTACATTTTCACTTGAGCACTTTGTGCCTGACTTTTTTGACCCAGTCCAGGGTGTGGGGATTTGGTCAATCCTATTCAAGGCATCCATTTTCTAAATTTACATTCCTCAACTCCAACAGTTGTAACCCCCTTGAGCATATAAAACATATGCATCCAATATTTACGCTATAGCCTAGGAAAATAAGTGAATTACATTAATTTGCATTGGGCCAGGAAGAGTAACGTTACCGGTAACTGTTAGTTATTCATTTTTACTGTGATTTAGGCCTACCTCTTGAACGAATTCCGCTGGAAGTTCTACTATAGATAATGTGCTGTCGTCATCCGTTACTTCGTCATCTGATTCTGAGCCACTGTCTGCCAAAATCTCAGCCAAAATGCCATCATTTATGTCCGTTTCCATCATGATTGCAACTAAAAACTGACCGTTGTGGAAAGCGAGTGGACGCTAGCAGGGAAAACCGCAAAAGGTTACGCGCTTTTGTCTGTTATGAACTTTTAAACACTTCATTCCTGTCAATAGAGGTGGTGAATTAAGTAGCCGTGGGCGTCAAGGGCATGCCGATTCCCGGCACCTTTTAGAGCCCACGGGATCGAAGCGTATCACAACAAAGGCTCTTTTTAGAGCCCGTGGGATGGAAAGAGTTAACAATGCTCATTGATGGAGAAACCAAGTGCATTATACAGTTTAGTAGACTCGGTCGCTGGATTTATTTGGACTCGGACAAGCAGTTTAAATTAACCCGAAATGATGACACAACCTTGGGATATACATAATGAAATGTATGTATGATACCATGACCACTCGACAGACCTAGACAATGCTAAGAATCCACATTTTCTGGATGGCCAATTTGAAACATTTTCTACAAAAAGACATGCGCTCCAGACACTCTATGCATTTCCACCCACTTGACTTGAGTAAGCCACTTGTGAGCGCATGATTGTGTGGGTGGGACCTTTTCAACAGTAAACCATACACCATGTTAAGCTTCGACCAAGGCTGTTGTCATAGTGCGCACTTACCGCAGTACGCCATCCCATCCCATAGGGTCCACACGTACACTGTACACTGTACATCAAGATCAATAGCTGAGTCGTTGGTACGGTTGTGCATTGTGGTCTCGTACAATTTATAACTCAATCAACAGCTTTTATCATTTTGAAGTGAGAGTATCTTTAATACTTTGCCATCGGAATTTCGATGCTTGGAAATTCCTCATGCAAGAATTGTTATTTTGTGGGCGGTTTATTTTAAATGATGGCCAATCACAGACCCTAGCTTTGACCTCGACACTGACGTAGTTGACCTTAAAATATCCCATATGAATGCTGGGCCAACCAATATTGTTTTATTACCCTAATGAGCTAATAAATTAATGCGTGTCGCCCTGCCAGCGTCGAATGCTCACTATACATACATGTTGTGCATCATCAGATGGATTGGGCCAACCAAGTCCACTGCTACTCGCTGAAACACTGTGTCAATGAGTGGCATGTTACCAAGTTGACACACGTCACAGGATTTACAGAACCGCGTTACCTCAGCATGTATACCTGGCCAAAAGTAGTCGGACGAGTTTCATCACCATCTTCCTAAGCTGTGCGGGAATAATAAGTGAGCGAATCTTGTTTCCCCTACTGAAATGGTCGGACTGGAACTCTCGAAACAACAGACCATCGTGAATTAGAAAGTGTGAGGAGCGTCCGTCGATTTCCGCCTTCTCGTCGTGGCTGTCAGTCAAGTCCTAAAGCTTTTTCAGAGTTGGGTCGTCGCGGTGGGCTGCCTTCACATCTTGGGCCGTCACAACTGGGATGCTCGGCGGGACTTTCAGCTTACGCAAGGGTTGTTTATCCCTACGCACTTGTACTCTTGTTTGGACAGCCATAGCCACATCTGCGTCGACATAAGTTTCGTCATTTTCTCAGTTGCCTACCCACCAGTCTGGATGGGGATCATTGGGTGGTCTTGCATCTCTGATGCCAATAGCATCTCTGACCAATATAGTACGGAGTGTCGATGATCACCTTTGCAGTAGGTAATTTCTGAACGGTGCCATTGAGGAGACACAGTGTTTGTGGTCGCCTGTCTTGAGATCAGGAGGCACTAAATCAGTGCGAACAACAACGCCACTGCAACCCGTGTCTTGAAGTACGCTGACTTTACGAGAGCCAACCCAGCCTTCGGTGACGGGCATCCATCGATGCACTCCGTCTTTGCAGGCCGCACCCACCACTGGGAGTTCATGACCACATTGTAGTTTCGATACACCATCGCTGCTACAACAGTTACGAAGTTTCTGTCTGCAACAACCATACATGCTGTAGTATCTTTCTCAGTTGGGGAGGGTGAAGTACACCTCGGACATGTACACTCAACATGACTGGATGCTGATGGATTGGTTTCCTGGTGACCACTACGCCGCTGACCTCGACCTCGTCCCTGTTGCTTCAGTGCACCAGAGTGGGGTTGGTATTATTTTATCGTCAGTCGTTAACATGCCGGCAACCTTGGCGTGCTCTGTCTTTAATCATACAGTCTTTGGCGAGATGACCCACTCGTTTGCACTTGTACCACGTTCTGTTTTCCGTGTACTGTGGGGCTCTGTTCGACTGGTTGTTCCACCTACTATCAGTGTTGCCTCTGCAATGGACGAATGGACGAAATCCGGTCGAAATCCAGGCGAAAATGGCGAAGCCGAAGGAAGATCTCGAGTCCGGCATGAGCGCACTTCCCACGCAAGTTTCATTGAAAACGATTTTTGTTACATAAAGGGACTCGGACTTAATTTTCTTTTTTTCACTGTGAAACAATGTTCGGTTGCAACCAAAATTGCTGGATCGATTGGAATTCTGCACTGTTGTGTTTTAAACGGCTTCTTTCAAATAAAAAAGTCTTGGTGAGGCTTCGGTTTAGTTTTTATGAACCATTGCAGAGGCTAACAGTTTCAAAGGTTGTTCTTTATTAGATTCTGACATTGTATCAGTGAACATGTATCATTTAATTGAAAAATGTTTTGTCTTGTTGACATATCCCCGAACAAAAAACAGTAGTTCCTACTGCAAATTGGACCCTAGTTACATTAATGGCCGTTAATAAGGCTGACAACTAAAATAATTAGCGAAATATTTACTATACACGACGTTTAAACCCACAAACGCAGACATTAAATTTATTTATTTATTTAGTTATTGGGTGAGTGAGTTGGACGGTTGGTTTATTTACAAAACAATGGAGTTTGTGTTTGATTATCATATTCATGCACTAAGCAAGTGTGTGTAAAGAACTACTATGTTATGAATAATTAATCATCAAAACTGCACGACCCAGCCAATGGGAGCGATATATACACCTGGTGAACTGCGCTTGGGAAAAATCGCTGCCCGTGCCGTGCCCGTGCACGGGGGTGCCAGCTCGACCGACGTTTGCACGTCCGTTCACAGACTCCTGACATTCATTCCAACAATTTACTAATTTACCTTTCACTTGTCTCTTTGCACAATCATGCCATAAATTATACTTACAAATAAGGAAAATAATGTGCATAATTATTTATTATCATTCAATGCTTATGGAAATAAATAAATAAATATAATTGTTTGTACCGGTATTAACACGAGACCGCTATTCATACTTGGATTATCCGTGTGATGCTATCACCTTTAGTCGGTCTATGCTGATAAATCTTTATAATGTTATTAAATAAACGCGGTGACTCCCAAATCCATAAAGGAAATACACAAAACGAAGAACAAAATGAGACGATGGTATGATTAAATATGTTGTATATACACTCTAATATATACAATTATTTAATATATGAATAAGTATAGTGATAATTATGATACAAATCGAATAAATCGTTATGAATCTCAACTACAGTATTAATCAATCCAGTCTGCTCTTTCCAGTTATTATAACTGTTCAGGGAGAGCATAAAATACTTTGACGATTCTACCGTCAAATATAGTATTGTACTTTACAGTTCAATGCACGTCCCATTGAACGCAATTCAACCCAGGAATTTGCCATCTATAACAGTCAAACATAACCAAACTCGTTCACGTTTTGTGATAATAACTACATTGTACATATGAGTAGTATGTGTGCCGCATCACAACATGGATTGTGGTGGAGCAGGAGGTGGGAGAGGTGGGATTGTGGTGCATTGTGGTGCATTGCCATTACAAACTGCACAAAATCACTGCAGACAAACTGCAGACAAAACTGTAGTGTGATGCTGCACACTGTGGGCGTGTGCAGTTTGTGTGGAGGGAGTCACGCACGCGCCCAGACGTGTCTCACGCGCGCGCGCCCACAGTGCGCGCGCGTGACTCCCTCCACACAAATTGCACACGCCCACAGTGTGCAGTTTGTCTGAGCATCACACGACAGTTTTGTCTGCAGTTTGTCTGCAGTGATTTTGTGCAGTTTGTAATGGCAATGCACCACAATGCACCACAATCCCACCTCAATCCCACCTCCTGCTCCACCCCAATCCATGTTGTGATGCGGCACGAAAACATTTGATGAACTGAAAACATTAAGTATTATTATTATTATTATTATTATTATTATTATTATTGTTATTTTAAATTCTAACAAATTCGGGGCCTTTAGAACATTTTGGTAGTTGTTAAATTTAATTTTAACACCAACAGCAATCTTTGACATCAATATATTAACATATGGTTTTTATATTGGTTTTAAATTGGAAAACATTTGATAAACTGAAAACATTAAGTATTATTATTATTATTATTATTATTATTATTATTATTATTATTATTATTATTATTATTATTATTATTATTATTATTATTATTATTGTTATTTTAAATTCTAACAAATTCGGGGCCTTTAGAACATTTTGGTATTTGTTAAATTTAATTTTAACACCAACAGCAATCTTTGACATCAATATATTTACAGATGGTTTTATATTGGTTTTAAATTGGAAAACATTTGATAAACTGAAAACATTAATTATTATTATTGTTATTTTAAATTCTAACAAATTCGAGGCCTTTAGAACATTTTGGCATTTGTTAAACTTAATGTTAACACCAACAGCAATCTTTGACATCAATATATTTACAGATGGTTTTTATATTGGTTTTAAATTGGAAAACATTTGATAAACTGAAAACATTAATTATTATTATTGTTATTTTAAATTCTAACAAATTCGAGGCCTTTAGAACATTTTGGCTAGACCGAACACTGGGAAATTTGAAAATCACAAGGGGTAAGCCTTGTATTGATATCAGTAGTCTTTCTGAAACATCTGGTCTTTCATTATCACTCTTCCTCGTTCTCTTCATCCTCGTTCTCTTCATCCTCGTTCTCTTCATTCTCATTTAGTTGAAGTAGTAGTCCGTCAAATTTGGTATGGTGTTTAGGCATTACTCTGTTCAGAGCTTTGTTTACTTCCATGCCTTTATTTACTTTTCCTTTGAGATCTTCCGCAATATCATGATGAGTCCCATTATCTTTCAGATGTAGGTAACTTGACAAAAAATCCTTGTATTTGTTAAAAAAGATTCGCTTCACTGCCCAAAGGGTTTTCCTATTGGCTTTTTTCCTTGGCTTGATCTTCACTCATACCGCCGTTGACGTACTTTTCATATTTTTCACACCACATCTCTTCAGTAGCCACTTTAGCCTCTTCCAACCAGTCTCGAAAAGTGGTATTGTTTTCCAGTTCAGAACTAGACTCATCCTCTTCCGATGATTCGTCATATTCCACCTCCGTATCGGATTCTGAATCATCTTCCTCGAAATCTTCGTCTTCATCCTGCGTAGATTCATTTTCACAAGTTTCTAATTTCCCAATCTTCAAATCTACGTTTTTTAACATCGGGTTCAGAATTATCGATGTCAGAATTGTCAGATTGGATAGCTTTAATTTCAGAATCATCGTCAACTTCATCCATTTTAGATTTCTCTTCATTATGTACATGTTCTGCATGCCTCCGTAGGTTATATATCAGTCCAAAGCTTTTGCCGCACTGGTGACAAGCATGGGGTTTGACAGCAGAAATAGCATTCATGTTGAATCTCTGATGCTTAATCTCCGATTGACAAGAAACGGAAGAAATAGTTTATATATAGGCCTATAACTACTCATTTCGCTGCTCATTTGCTCATGTTGCTGCTCATTTGCTAATTTCGCTGCTCATTTGCTCATTTCGCTGCTCATTTGCTCATTTTGCTGCTCATTTGCTCATTTTGCTGCTCATTTGCTCATTTCGCTGCTCATTTGCTCATTTTGCTGCTCATTTGCTCATTTTGCTGCTCATTTCGCTGCTCATTTCGCTGCTTATTTGCTCATTTTGCTGCTCATTTACTCATTTGCTCATTTCGCTACTCATTTGCTCATTTCGCTGCTCATTTGCTCATTTCGCTGCTCATTTGCTCATTTCGCTGCTCATTTTGCTGCTCATTTGCTCATTTCGCTGCTCATTTTGCTGCTCATTTGCTCATTTCGCTGCTCATTTCGCTGCTCATTTACTCATTTGCTAATTTCGCTACTCATTTGCTCATTTCGCTGCTCATTTGCTCATTTCGCTGCTCATTTGCTAATTTGCTCATTTCGCTGCTCATTTGTGGTATTTATAGAAAACGCACACGTTTGGTAAATTACCCGATTACAAAATTACTGATTATAATATAAAGAACTTACTTGATATTTGTATTATTATTATTATTACTATATTGCAACCAGGATATGTATCACGGCTAAGATCACTTTCCACTTTAGAATGCATCTGAACCAAAATAATAATGCATTTTTACTATGTTCACACACACATATATACAGTACATATAAATTAAATCGAGAGGGTCGCCTTAGCTTTCGATCCAAACCAGACCTTCATCAGAGGCCGCAGTAGACAAAGTACAAAAACGTAACACACTAGGATGGTTATGATACTGATGAGATTTACCCCAAGAAATATGGTTATGGAATATTCCCACCCTGGGGTCCTCTCTGCTGTCAAAGGGAGTGCCAAGCACACACTAGATCGGCCGTAGTATTCCTCACCAAAGTACGGCAAGCCTAGGGTTGGAATGCCACTGAGCGCAGCGAAATGAGCAAATGAGCAGCTAAATGAGCAAATGAGTAGCGAAATGAGCAAATGAGTAAATGAGCAGCGAAATGAGCAGCGAAATGAGCAGCGAAATGAGCAGCGAAATGAGCAAATGAGCAGCGAAATGAGCAAATGAGCAGCGAAATGAGCAAATGAGTAGCGAAATGAGCAAATGAGTAGCGAAATGAGCAAATGAGTAAATGAGCAGCAAAATGAGCAAATAAGCAGCGAAATGAGCAGCGAAATGAGCAAATGAGCAGCAAAATGAGCAAATGAGCAGCGAAATGAGCAAATGAGCAGCAAAATGAGCAAATGAGCAGCAAAATGAGCAAATGAGCAGCGAAATGAGCAAATGAGCAGCAAAATGAGCAAATGAGCAGCGAAATGAGCAAATGAGCAGCAAAATGAGCAAATGAGCAGCGAAATGAGCAAATGAGCAGCGAAATGAGCAGTGAAATGAGCAAATGAGCAACAAAATGAGCAAATGAGCAGCGAAATGAGCAAATGAGCAGCGAAATGAGCAAATGAGCAGCGAAATGAGCAAATCAGCAGCGAAATGAACAAATCAGCAGCGAAATGAGTAGTTATAAGCCTATATATAAACTATTTCTTCCTTTCTGTCAATCGGAGATTAAGCATCGAGATTCAACATGAATGTTATTTCTGCTGTCAAACCCCCATGCTTGTCACCAGTGCGGCAAAAAGCTTTGGACGGAGATATAACCTACGGAGGCATGCAGAACATGTACATAATGAAGAAAATCTAAAATGGATGAAGTTGACGATGATTCTGAAATTAAAGCTATCCAATCTGACAATTCTGACATCGATAATTCTGAACCCGATGTTAAAAGCGTAGATTTGAAGATTCGGAAATAGAAACTTGTGAAACTGAAACTACGCAGAATGAAGACGAAGATTTCGAGGAAGATGATTCAGAATCCGATACGGAGGTGGAATATGACGAATCATCGGAAGAGGATGAGTCTAGTTCTGAACTGGAAGACAATACCACTTTCGAGACTGGTTGGAAGAGGCTAAAGTGGCTACTGAAGAGATGTGGTGTGAAAAATATGAAAAGTACGTCAACGGGGTATGAGTGAAGATCAAGCCAAGGAAAAAGCCAATAGGAAAACCCTTTGGGCAGTCAAGCGAATCTTTTTCAACAAATACAAGGATTTGTTGTCAAGTTACCTACATCTGAAAGATAATGGGACTCATCAGGATATTGCGGACAATCTCGAAGAAAAAGTAAATAAAGGCATGGAAGTAAACAAAGCTCTGAACAGAGTAATGCCTAAACACCATACCAAATTTGACGGACTACTACTTCAACTAAATGAGAATGAAGAGAACGAGGATGAAGAGAACGAGGATGAAGAGAACGAGGAAGAGTGATAATGAAAGACCAGATGTTTCAGAAAGACTACTGATATCAATACAAGGCTTACCCCTTGTGATTTTCAAATTTCCCAGTGTTCGGTCTAGCCAAAATGTTCTAAAGGCCTCGAATTTGTTAGAATTTAAAATAACAATAATAATAATTAATGTTTTCAGTTTATCAAATGTTTTCCAATTTAAAACCAATATAAAACCATCTGTAAATATATTGATGTCAAAGATTGCTGTTGGTGTTAAAATTAAATTTAACAAATACCAAAATGTCCTAAAGGCCCCGAATTTGTTAGAATTTAAAATAACAATAATAATAATAATAATAATAATAATATAATAATAATAATAATAATAATAATAATAATAATAATAATAATAATAATAATAATAATAATAATAATAATAATAATAATAATAATAATAATAATAATAATAATAATAATAATAATAATAATAATAATAATAATAATAATAATAATAATAATAATAATAATAATAATAATAATAATAATAATAATAATAATAATAATAATAATAATAATAATAATAATAATAATAATAATAATAATAATAATAATAATAATAATAATAATAATAATAATAATAATAATAATAATAATAATAATAATAATAATAATAATAATAATAATAATAATAATAATAATAATAATAATAATAATAATAATAATAATAATAATAATACTTAATGTTTTCAGTTTATCAAATGTTCTAAAGGCCCCGAATTTGTTAGAATTTAAAATAACAATAATAATAATAATAATAATAAAACCAATATAAAAACCATCTGTTAATATATTGATGTCAAAGATTGCTGTTGGTGTTAAAATTAAATTTAACAACTACCAAAATGTTCTAAAGGCCCCGAATTTGTTAGAATTTTAAATAACAATAATAATAATAATAATAATAATAATAATAATAATACTTAATGTTTTCAGTTTATCAAATGTTTTCGTGCCGCATCACAACATGGATTGGGGTGGAGCAGGAGGTGGGATTGAGGTGGGATTGTGGTGCATTGTGGTGCATTGCCATTACAAACTGCACAAAATCACTGCAGACAAACTGCAGACAAAACTGTCGTGTGATGCTCAGACAAACTGCACACTGTGGGCGTGTGCAGTTTGTGTGGAGGGAGTCACGCGCGCGCACTGTGGGCGCGCGCGCGTGAGACACGTCTGGGCGCGTGCGTGACTCCCTCCACACAAACTGCACACGCCCACAGTGTGCAGCATCCTACCAGTTTTGTCTGCAGTTTGTCTGCAGTGATTTTGTGCAGTTTGTAATGGCAATGCACCACAATGCACCACAATCCCACCTCTCCCACCTCCTGCTCCACCACAATCCATGTTGTGATGCGGCACACATACTACTCATATGAACTAAACAATGTAACATGATTTACTCAAAGATTTAACATTTGAACTCTTCATAAAGTGAGCTTCAACTATAAAACAGCCTTGTACAATTTAACTTTAACTCCAACTATTATATCTGTTAAAAATCGCTTGTCAATTTTCTTTAAATTAGCGATCATCAGTTTGTGTAAACTGTCCATTATATCAATACTATATAACAGAACAGTGTGAGCAATCTGTTGTTTTTGTGGTATTGCAATGTGCGTGCGCATTGTGGGCGTGTGTACATGCGGCGTTGTTGCGCGATGCCGGAAAGGCAGGAGTGCAGCTTGTGACAGTGACAGAGAAAGACGTAAGTTGTGCTACTTGCGCGTAGTCAGACTGGGTTGTTGCTCGGCCCACTGATCTCTATTATACTGTCAGTATAATAGAGATCAGTGGCTCGGCCCATGGTTCGCCACTTGGAGTGAGCAAAACTACAAGAGACGTGTATGACTTACTTGTCACGTGTTGGTTGTATAACTGTACGTGTCAAATATCACAGAGGCAAAATTACACAGGTGGGAAGTTCATACTGTCATTAATGTATTAAGAAGCCGGCATTTGATTAAATCATAAGGAAACTAGTTGTTGCTAGGTCGCCAAAATAGTTGTACGTGAACTTGAAAAAATAGGAATTGTTCGTTTGAGTTTTTTTGATAATGCAACTTTTTTATGAAGTAGGGAAAAACAAAAATCAAAAGTTAACATATCAAATCCAAGTTCCCCAAAATAATTTTGTTACTCCGATTTTTGTATTTCCTTCAAATATAACAAATTTAGAGGTCATATAGTGGAGCACGGTACTGACATGCTCTTTGCCAAGTCTGTGGGAACAGAAACATAAAGAATGTTGCTCAAAAAAGGGAAAATACAGATTAAAACTGACAGTATATGTGTGAAGAATCGAGTATTGAAGATATTCAGAATAGACATTACAAATGAACTTCCTTATGTTCATCCTATCCACGCATGCCAATCGTGGCCCCACGCTGAGACAGTCACAAAGAAAGGCTGCCATACAGGGGTGGCATAAACACATGTAGTTGGTTTTATGCAACTAATGCCATATAAATTGTATGAAATTCGTGCAGAAAAACATTTAGGAGTAGCCACACGGTGTCGTGGGCAACATATCTGTTCATATCATTTTTCACAAAAAACTTGAAGAAAAATCTGTGAATGTACCCTAGTTTTGGTCATAATTTATAGTTTGTGTCAACATGTTTTCTTCACACAAAATGTTTTAAAAAAAATCAATTTCACTCAGAATTACTTATGAAAGAGTCTCGATACATACTGCAAATCATCAAACTTTTATTCAAAGTCACAGAGGTAAGCAAGCAACTGGCTGGACGTTGCATGGTCTACATGTGTATTGTAGTACCATCTCACTGCGATAAAAAGCTTACGCATGCGCACATCGCAAAATAGGGTGGGAAGCGGCCGTTTGTGAAGTAAGGGAGTAAGAAAAGAATACTCTGACTCAGATTCCGAAGTATAATCTCTGTGATTTACTGATAAATAAACCAATTGAATTGTTGCGCTGACAAATACCGATCAGTTGTGTATTTAATTGAGGTAATTGTGTACCGACAAAACGGACTTGCACCTTGGCCTTGAGATTGCTCTGAGTGATCTCCAGTCTGAGAAAGTAATCAGGCCAAGGGTTTCCCACCACAATACTTAAAAACAATCAGTTATAACCATACATTTTCATTCAACACAACACTTGCGGTTATTTCTCTGATGCCTTACTTAAAAAGGTGAGTTGAGTATTGCTACGCATTGTGCACTCCTGATAACTTGAAGAATCGTGTGACTTTTGCCTGATTTGCAAAGTCTTTAGTTCGGATCGTACCGGGACATAATTCTCTGACCGATCATCACCTGTTGATTCAGGGTCTTCAGGAAAGTTGGTACCGGTATAAGTGCTTTGAGGCGATATGAGTAGCTTAAGTACCTCCAATCGCGAGTTTTGTGAACTAGCGCGACAGGTATATTGTTCTATTGCGTTGCCAGGGCATTTAATAAGTAAGAAAAAAGCGATTCTGACAGATGATTTGCGTATTTCTTAAAAGTAGCATGTTGAACAAATTATCGTAACACAGCGCCTTGGATCAGACCACTGTGTATGATTAAGCTTCTAATTTTGATTAACATTGACCAAGGCTGTTGTAGTGCGCATTTACCACGATACTCCCATCCCGTACCAATTTGTGGCCAGAGATATTTAACAGACACGATGCGCCATTCCTGATCGATGGGGTCCACACACGTATGTACACTGCACAGCAATATCAATATTAGTTGTGGATTCGGTTTTGCATTTGACCTTCCACGTTTGAACTCATCAACAGCCTTGATCCTGTAATCGAGAGTTTATGGGTTTCGTTGTTTTCCCAGTGGAAATTCATCATACAAGTGTTGATGTGTGGACGGTTTATTTTAAACGATGGCCAATAACAGGCCCCTAGCTTTGTTGCGTTGCCAGTATACATGTCATCACAGTGACCTGTTGCTGGAGCTACCAGTATCCGATGAGAGTACCTCTTTCGTTGTTATATTTGGTAATAAGCATAAAGTGAGCTCCGGCTTGAATTTTGGCAAGAAGGATCAAGGCACGACGAAATCACTTTACATGTACACGTACATGTGTACATCTACATGTAAATGTCACGTACCTGCATACTGTACATGTACACAGTAATGTACATACACATGAGTGTATGCATATGGATCCGCGTACATGTACATGTACACTGTGTGCATGTGCGCTGGAGTCGAGTTTCCCTTACAAAAAAGTTATATAGAAGTCTATAGAACGCTGTATAGAGCTCTATAGAGCTCTATAGAAATTACAAAAATCTATAGAAACTCAAAAATTATTCTATAGAGTTATTACTTTCTATAGAATTCTATAGAACCAGTTATCTATAGAGACCCATTTCTATAGAATATAGCATTCTTAAGAAACATGTTTTTCTACAATAAGAATAGATGTGTGGGAATATTCTTTCCTGTTTAATTCCAAATTAGACCATTAATTAATATGACTTGTTCTCATCCTCCCAAGTTTTAGTAATTTTAGTCCCAAACTTTATTAATCCTAACTACCTGCATGCATAGAGCAATAAACAGTGTCCACTGACCCAAGCACTGACCTTGCAATCACTACAACAAACATGGATGTACATGTACCATGGAATACAAGTATGCCTAATAACTTCAATCCTCCAAAATCCTTCAGTTTAGCAAAGAGCATGTAGCATGTAACCTCACTCCTTCAAAATCCTTAACTTTGGCAAAGAGGATTTTAGAGGATTTGAGAAGGTTAGGGTTAATGTTTGTATGATACATAGACTCTACTTGATTAAAGGCAATGACACAGATTTACTATCACACATTGATTTGACATTTGCTTATTATTGCTTATTATTATGACCCCCTCCCCGCAACAATACAAATAAAAATAATACCGCTTGAATTTAAACAACACTTTATGTTCAAAATTCGGCAGGCCCATAGGGGAGGGAGTGAGTTTACCCCTTGAAACCCCACCATTTAACTACATGCAAATTCTGGGGGGTGATCCTATGGACCACCCACTCCCGGGCCAAAAAGTGTGGGTACATATATCCACCCAGCCCCACCCCTATCCCCTTCCACCCCTATCCCCCTCCACCCCCACCCCTCCACCCCCACCCCTATCCCACTCCAGCCCCTCCCCCTCCCCTTCCCCTCCCCCCCTCCGGATTTATGCCCGTGCTTTGTACCAATGTTACGTGTACGTATAGTAAAAGTGGCATCCTGTTTAGAATGTTGTATATATAGATTAACCACCCCTTATAATTTTTGTTTAGACCCATTCCCTCATAATTGCACTTACCTCTCCTGACAATGAAATGCCCCAAAGACCAAATAAACACCTTGTGCAGGATCTTTGTCAGAAGGTCATTGTATTCCATGTGATGACCAGTTACCACCAGCATGGTTGGATTTATGCCACAAGTAAGAATAAAGCTTGGAGAAGTTCTGTTTTTCATCTCCTGATTGTTCATCTTTTATTCTTTCAGGTATGTTACTTTCATTATCATAACTTTGATAGTTTATACCACTGTTTTGATATGGAATAATTTAGTTGTTATTACTTTGAATTGCTTTAGAGTGTATATGGGAGATGTGAAAAAAAGGAAGTTTCAATTCCTTACACTTTCTTTATATACTAAATACTTATTGTTATGAAGATCTAGGTTCATTGATGTATATTGCTTTTAAATCTAGTCAAAATAAGTTTGGTTGTTACCTACATCATGCTTACATGTATATAGGCCTATTATTCAGTTTCCATGTATACTTTAATAAGCCCTATAGCTGGAGTATCAGGCATGAAACAATAAGCCAGTCATTCACTATAATATGTGTTCAGTGTGGCTCATTAGTATTCATGGTATGTGCATGTGTTGGCTATGGCTGTACAGCTTATACTGGGAACATGTGTGACCCCATGCTGAGCCAAGAGCCTTGATTCTGATAGCCTGTTTATGGTCCAGTTGTTTTGTGATGGGCTAAAGTACATTGAGTGGACGTAAACATTAGAGTTATGAGTTTGCATTATTTTATATGAGAACAAGATCTTCATTGACAAAATTATGTTAATCATGCATCTGTCATTGAAAGGAAGGAAATGTAGTAGAGTTAGCATTTACCTTTAAATGGTTTTTAATTTACAGTTTGTTTCCTAGAATGTCATTTCAATTGTTTTTTATCAAGATTTATTGCATATTCCATGTGATGTTCCGTTACCACCATTAAGTATAAAGATCTGAGAAGTTCTCTTATTCAACTCCTGACTGTTCATATTTTATTCTTTCAGGGTCATCGACCATTGAATCATCAATGTACCCCATACTGCAGTTATTTGGCAGTCAGACTGAGTTGTCCTGTGCGACCAGATGACATACAATTACGCCCTTACAATAATGAGTACCCTCAGCCCACCAGAGTACAATGGAAATGGAACCATACAGATGATGAGCCAGTATTACCGATATCAGCTGAGGGGATGGCGGGATAAGAAGGCAGGATATGTAGCCAGAGGGTGAACCATCAGTGAGCACGCAGGCTATAGTACCATACAGCTATATCGACCAGACGACATGAGAGACTTGAATAAAGTCTTTGAGCACGACACAATGGTCTCACCACCACACAGCCTCTCCATCCATCACATAGGAGTGGAGACAGGAGAGACAGCAGAGAAAACAAATGGTCGCAACCAACTTCCGGAAGGTACTGAACCATGTGAACAGTGACGAGGTGTAGGACAGCTGATGGATATAGGGCTGGAGATGTAACGGACACCTTGGACCTTCCTCGAAGGAATGTCCCAGACGGTGGAACCAGCAGAAATGATAACGATCAATCCCCGCCCCGAGTCTCTGTCACGTTACTTCTATGCAGTAAAGGGCAGTGTGCTTACTTACCTTCATCATGAAAACTTTCCCAGATTATTAACATTATTGATCAGCATATCGAAAACAATTAAAGATAAAAATGGAGTCATTGTGCTTTTCCATGTATTAAAGAAGTATTGAAATAGTGTAATATAAAATAATTGACGAAAAGTGGAACTGCATGGTTTGAACAAACTGTTCAAACGACATCATTGACTGAATTATCAGTGAAAAGGGTGTATACTCGGTACCAAAATTAAATTGGATTTGTATATTTACATACTTTAAATTTGATAACCACAACATATCCATGCACGATACTACATTATGATGCTGTTATTGTTTTCATGGTATGAGTAAAATTCAAATAAATATTTTCTCCCACTGAAAATTATATTTTGGAGACAAAACTCAAAGGAGCTCAATCAATATTTTTCATTTTGAGTAAGTAAATGTTTTTTCTTGGTTTTTATCTAATACTTTGTTGATGCCCTGGTCAATTGTTCGAGCTCATCATTTAAAGTTTAAAGTACACACGTATTATTTTTCTTCTGTCTATATTGTTCTACTTTTGCAGGAAAACGATAGGTAAAATAAATTAATCAATACCTCAGTCTAAAATTTTTTATTTTCAGCCTTGTTTTTATTACAAAACTGTTTGGAGACCACACATGTTTTTGTATAGAACAGTAGAAGATGTTCTATAGAAATCTATAAATTGTTCTATAGAATTCTGTAAATTGTTCTATAGAACTAAATTGTTCTATAGAACTAAATTGTTCTATAGAACTCTATAAATTGTTCAGCAGGAAAGTGAACCAACTGCAATTGTGCACCACAATTTCAAGACAGCGGTGCTCAATGATGCGTGACCATGGAATGTAACCCAAGGTATCATTGGAAAGCACATAGCTTCTGCTTTAAGATGATACCATGCTTTTTGCTGGTAATCATATAGTCTGGCCATATTAACCCTTTAAAGTAGGATTACCGTTTTTTTAAACACCCCGTAGAATTTATCAAGTTTCTTTAGATTTCAATAGAAACAGTTTATTTTTTTTATAGAAATTTTATAGAAAAGTGGCCTATTTTTCTATAGAAATTATATAAGCTCTATAGAATTTGTATAGAAATTGTATAGAAATTGTATAGAGAGATTCTATAGCACACTCTATAGAAATCCGTATAGAAATTCTATATAATTTTGTTTATAGAATTCTATAGAACTTTTGTCATCACAGTGACTTGTTGCTGGACCTACCAGTAACCGATGAGAGTACCTCTTTCGTTGTTATATTTGGTAATAAGAATAAAGTGAGCTCCGCCTTGAATTTTGGCAAGAAGGATCAAGGCACGACGAAATCAGTTTACATGTAGATGTACATGTGTACATGTACATGTCATGTACCTGCATACTGTACATACACATGAGTGTATGCATATGGATCCGCGTACATGTACACGGTGTGCATGTGCGCTGGAGTCGAGTTTGCATAGCTAAAGCACCTTGGTCACAAGTTGTTTTCTAAAAAAGCATATGAAGAAATTTGACCGGATTTCGCGTAGAAAAGATAATATGCTCTGTGGAACGGCCAGAAGGACGCACACGACCCTATACTAATGAGTGCACATAGCACGGATGTTTATTGAAAACAATAGGTCAGTGGACTAGACCATTTCATATAATGGGGATGGCGGTGGATATGAGAAAGTATTGGTACGCACAATATAATTAATAAGTACATGTACATGCACATCAGTACAAAATGCAACTCAAGATTTCAGAGTTTTAAAATGTTCAACTTCAGCAACTTTAGTTATTCACATTCTTCCACAAAATCAAAGTAAAGATGGCCCAGCAAGTACATCAAACTTGTTTTTTTTAAATCAAAGTTGGCTAAATTTTCTTTATAAGAGGGATTTTAATATGGACTTAAGAAAACCTACCTATAAATATATTCTACAACTATTTTTCCTTTGTTGATGTGAGAAATCGTTGTCAAAATCTAATGATTGTCGATTTCAGAGACACGAGTCTCCTACGTTTCTTGTGGCACAATCTAGTACCCACTGCAACATCACACTTTACGTGCATAAGTGAGTGCATGTGAAACCAGACTATGGAGATCCTTGCATAAATTTTAAGGTCACTACTCGAAGAAGAGAGACGTTCAATGATTGGACATGAAAAACCCCTCTTTCCTCTTAGCTAATCAAAATCTTTCTTACATGAATGGAAAGAGAATTGTCTACGGATTCTTCTGCCGTGCGAGGTAAATCTGTAACGTTACGCAATCTGCTTTGACATTCCATTTATTGAGCAAACCATCGGAAAAAACAGTCAAATTCGTGTTGACCTCCATAGGAAATGCAGATTTGTAGCATTTACTCACCTTTTTAAAAACAAAAAAAACCTATTTTCGCAAGTGTAATTAAGTTTGAAAAGAATCATTCTGAGGGGAAAATGTTACACTTTAAAATGCCGGGCGAAGGGGTTAGAAACAGTCAACTACATTTCAAATACAAAGGAAAGTTTGTTAATGTTGCATCATTTAGTGGCACATTTCCCGTGTTGTAGGCTGCGTTGCGGAAGTCAAAGAGCAAATGCGCGCAAGTTATTCATATGCTGGTTTGTTAAAATAACACCAATACAATGTAGTTGCAACTTTATTCTGACATGGTGTGTCACAATATGAACAACACTGTTGTATTTTTAACATCTCCGTTTTTGGAATGCAGTTTGTGGCAAACACAAATAAAAATAACAAAAATAAAAATCATTTGTGATGTAAGAGGTACACTTGAACTTATACTTTAAAATCAGTGATTTCATCAATCAAGCTATATGCATTCTTCCTCAGTATGTATGTACTAAATATACCAAAACACGACGATTATGACAAACATAAACAGCTCAAAATTGTCTCTTCGTGAAATCGGAAAAACCGCACGCGCGACGTTTTGTCCTCAAAGTGCCTGTGATAAACCGTGCGGAAGTAATGCAACGTGCTGAGTCAATGTGCACGTACCTTATAAGGGGAAGTTTGGGAAAAGGTGTTTTTTGCGTTTTCACGAAGGAACAATCTTCAAAGCGTTTCACAAAGAGACAATTTTGAAAGTTGTGTTGGCAAAATGAACCGTTTTCCTCATTTTCTCGAAGGGACTCTTGTCTTAATTAATTCATTACGTTGTGATTAATCGTCCTATTGTTGGAAAGTTGAAGTATTTGTGAAGTTTGAAATTTGTTCTTTCACACTGTACACAAGATTTGCATTTTTAGATAAAGTAGGTATTACTTAAAAACTTCGTGAAAACGCAAACTGCTTGTTAGCACTGCCAAATAGGAGTGCTATGGTCGAGAGGTTTAGTGCGTCGGATTTGTGTTCTGATGAGTCGTCAGAACGTGGGTTCGAATCCCAACCGCGACCATGGTGCTTGTGTCCTTGAGCAAGATACTTTACCATAATTGCTTCTCTCCACCCAGGAGTAAATGGGTACCTGTGAGGGTAGAGTTGGCTGTATATGCGCCGAAATGGCAGCAATTGAGCTGTATACTCCCCGGGGAGCTCAGATGGTTTCAGGAATGATTTATGCGCCTTATTATTATTATTATTATTATTGTTGTTGTTGTTGTTGTTGTTGTTGTTGTTGTTGTTGTTGTTGTTGTTGTTGTTGTTGTGTGATTGTAGATTTCAATCAAGTAATTCAGAATGTCGAAAACAAAATTCAATTCGGAAAAACAATTTACATTGTCCCCTGTGAAAACGGTGACGATTTGAAGAAGATGTTTGTACAATTTTGTACATTACGTGTTCTCGTTTTTGAGAAAACAATGAATTTGTTGCAATTAGGTTTTCTGTGTTTATGTATAACAAAAACGTTGCTGGCCGGCAACTTTGTATGTTCGACACGACAGTTCATGTTTCTCTTAGATGCAAGCACTTCCCATGGGATAATTTGTGGGAATGATTCATTCTTGTACTAACTTTACACCAACTACACTTATGGAAAATGATCAGTTTATTTGATAATCTGGTAATAACCAATTTTGCAATTTTGACCATTCCCTTTAACGAGAAAAGAGGGAAAATATATCTGCGTATTCATTCGGAAAAATAAATGTTAGTTTCAAATGCTTTTTCCGACCTGTGTATTTATTCTAACGTGGAAACTTTTCGTTTTCTATTAAAACACATTTCACTTTTTTGTTTTGTTTCGAAAATGACAACAGGTTAGTCGGAATGAAAACAGGTGTTAAGTACCATCTTAAAACCAAAATATATCAAATAACTCACAGTTTCACTTTGGGTTGATGTCAATGGTGTCAGTAGTGTTTATATTGGTCGTCTTGACCAATATAAACACATGGAATAATAAAGTTGTAACCCAAGGGAAATATACTTCAATAAACACAATATTATTTCCACAATACTATGAACCATTATCCATTGTAATGCCTTGTAAATAATAATATTATAAATAATAACAATTGCCCACTTACCTTGAAACTGTTGATATTCTGCTTTGACAATATCCAAGAGTTAAGATGTGAGTTGTTTTTCCTGTTTCCAGTTTAGAGAGTATCCCACATAAACGGCAGCGCTAGTTTATCCATGCGAAACTCTCATGGAAAAAGATCACAATGAATTTCAAACCCGACGTCGATATCTTAAATGCTGCGCCCGATCACCACATTATGCTAATAGGCTGACGTCACAATGGAGATATTATAATTATTTTCTCCAGTTTCATGATATTCAAGACGCCGCATCCCCGGGGGCTTAATCTCGAGGGAGGTGTTGTGGCTTGAGGGGAAAGGCTATCCTTGCCACCGAAATCGAAAGCAAGGAAACAATTTTGAAATTGATTCCGTTTTTTGTTTTGGGTATTTGTTTGTATGTGGACGATTATGTTATTAAATGGAGCTAGTTAACGTGAAGTGTAGATTTACCTTTCAACCGTCTGTTTCGAGGTACCATTCAGTTTTGCCGAATGACAATGTTAGCAGTAACACCTAAGATGTAACCACGCTAAATTTGGTAGCTTTGTTTATGGTGTAAACCGAGAACTTATAACAAAAGGGAACAATGGATCCTGTGTTGGTGGTTATTATTTGCAAATGTCTTCGGTTAATAAACGTTTACAAATCAAATGGGAGATGCCTAAAAAATGCCAACAAAGGAACCAACAGTGGGGAACAATAGGAGATCCTTTGTTTACACCATAAACAAACGTGGATGGTTTCAATGATAACTGGCATTTCATTAAGCGTTTACAATCGCTAATCTAATTTTCAGAAGATTTCTGTTTGGTCAGTGGATGGTCATGATTGGCATATTGTCCCTATTCCCTTCGCATCGCTCTATCCAAGAATTATGTAGAAAACTGTACACCTACAACGATGTGCGATGTGCTCACGATATGAGCTCAAATTTGCACCCATGCCTGGGTGGGGTCTATTCCCCTCACAAACACCTCTTAATACAACACTTTATGTTTCTTTCTCCATTTTTTTTCTTTTAAAACTCGGCAGGCACATGGGGGTGGGGGCTGGACCCCCTAAATCCCCTCCCAGAGGCTACATCAAGGTTTTGGGCTTCAAAATGATTCAAGTTGTGCAAATCTCCAGGTCACTACAGTTGTGCATTGCAGTGTAGGGTTAGGTTTTGTCGTAGTGCGTGCTTACCACAGTACCCCCATCCCGTACCGATTTCTGGCCCCAGATATTCAGCATACACGGGGCAGTATCTCCACACGTACACGTACATGAAATGTACGGTGAGATCAATAACTGCGTCGTAGGTAGGGTTGTTCATTGAGACCTCGTACACGTTCGAACTCAATAAACAGCACTGATCTTTCTGTAATCGAGAGTGTTCTGTTTTTCTATATTTTCCCATATGAAATCCGATGGAAAGTCATTATTGATTTGTGGGCGGTTTATTGAAAAGGATGGCCAATCACAGGCCCCTAGCTTTGAACCTCGATATTGACGTATATGATCCAACACACAATGCATACACATTCAATTGTACATGGCATCGCAGTGAGCTGCTGGGCAACCCAAAGACAAACGAGAATATGTATTTCTGTTTTTAAATTTGGTAAAATGGAAGTTTCTATACATTTAAAACAAAAGTATATACAAGTTTTTTTTCATAAATAAAAATACAAAAAAGTGCTAGACGCATTATCATTTGAATACCACGTAGGCAAATAATATAGGCAAAACTCATTTTCTCTATCAACAGAAACAATTAACATTGGTAATTAACTCATTACAAAATTACAGAATCATCAGAAAGCTTACCTAATGTTAAAGTGGTGAAGGTACTAATCATCCTGAATATAATATTTTAAATTGCTCGCTTTTTCAGAGAAAACACGAACAAATGTGCAAATTGTTCAAAAAGTTGCTTGTTCAACCTTTTCTCAGGACTTGGACTCCACATTGAGCTAAAACGGTCAAAGGTTACTTGCAGGGTCGTAGCAAAAGTGTGGGGGTAGAAGTGTAACACTACCAATTTCGATTTTCAGTCGGTAAATCGTGCTTCAGTTTGGAAATAAACCACCGAGTCAGACTATACAAGCAGGGTTGTATGTGCTGTGCCACAGGTGATTTAATTTCGTCATTTTTCGTGATTAAATGGTTCACGTCTAACTACCCCCCATCAAAATTCATCACGCCTACCCCGCTCCCCAAAAAATAAATAAACTGCCACAAATTGGCTTCCACCATCCATGTTTACACATTTCATTATTAACACAGTCTCTATTGGTTTACATTATGTATGGATTTAGTATTATTGTGATGAGACCACATTATTGTGTTGTCGTATATGCAATGACCTACATTTCTATATTAAGAACTTGATTTATTTTTGCCCTACTCCGACGTGTGTATAGCACTGTATGCTCAGTGCTTTCCGACTGTCTGTGAAAAAACTACACAGGCGACTCGGGCGGGATTCGAACCCACGACCTCCTGCTTACTAGTGCAGACGTCTTAACCTCTCGACCACCGAGCTTGCCCCATAATAATAATAATAATAATAATAATAATAAAGATTTGTAGCGCGCACATATCCACCCTGCTGGGCGCTCAAGGCGCGGAAACAAAGAAAAAACATTAATACAAACAATATACAATGATAGCATAGGGAAAACAAATTATGTACCGAGATACATGTACCTACAATTACAAATATACATCATCTTTGAAGAGTTGTGACATAAGATGAGTTTTAAGCATCGACTTGAATCTGGTTATACTCTGACAAGATTTGAGTTTAGTTGGAAGATGATTCCAGAGTCTCGGAGCTGCGACAGAAAACGACCTATCACCCCAGACGATTGGCCGGCTAGAATCCTACATAGCAGCGGGTTCCGCGATATATATAATTTGGTGACATTCTTCGGTGTAGGGCAAAATTAAATCAATTGTTTATCTCCCGACGCAACACGGTGTAGGGCAAAATTAAATCAATTGTTTATCTCCCGACGCAAGACGGTGTAGGGCAAAATTAAATCAATTGTTTATCTCCCGACGCAAGAATGTCACCAATCTATATATATCGCGGAACCCGCTGCTATATAGGATTCTAGACGGCCAATCGTCATGGGGTAAGCTCGGTGGTCGAGAGGTTAAGACGTCTGCACTAGTAAGCAGGAGGTCGTGGCTTCGAATCCCGCCCGAGTCGCCTGTGTAGTTTCTTCACAGACACTCGGAAAGCACTGAGCATACAGTGCTATACACACGTCGGTGTAGGGCAAAATTAAATCAATTGTTTATCTCCCGACGCAAGAATGTCACCAATCTATATATTAAGAACTTGTTGCTCGGTTTGAGTGAGTATCGAAATACTATAGACCTACTTCCAGAATAAGGCCAAAAAAGGCTCATGTTTTCGGTCATCGGTCGGCTTCAAAATCTGTACGGTTATAATTTTTTTTTGCCAACAGGGAAATACATTATAAATGTATACGCGGCGACCAAATTTCCCATATGCAAAGTATGGTGGCTAAGAGAGGCCTCGGAAATCGGGCAAACGTTCATAACCCTATGTGAAAAAGGTCGTTTAAAACACAGCACGGCAGAATTCCAATCGATCCAGCAATTTTGGCTGCAATTGGACATCGTTTCATAGCAAAAAATTTTTAATTAATTAAAACAAATTAAATTAAACATAAAAATAAAAATGCCGACGCGCGGGTATGAGGCGACGCACGCGGAGACTATAAATCAAATACTTTTTTTTAGGGGGAGAGGTCTAAAGAGATGCTTCATTTGTAAAGTGCCCGGTATTTCACAGATATACATGAAGAACAAAGTATTGTTTATAGGACACATACAACTCTACTGAAATCTTGTATTGTCCTTCTGTTTCAAAGAAAAGTTTAATGTATTCATGTATTATTTTGAAAGCTGTATCGATAGTGTTGTTTCTTTGTACCTGGTTGGTTTATTATGAGACAAGGAGCATGAATATATTTTTTTTATTATGAGACAAGGAGCATGAATATATTTTTATTATGAGACAAGCAGCATGAATATGTATTTTTTTTATTATGAGACAAGGAGCATGAATATATATTTTTTATTTTGAGACAAGGAGCATGAATATATTTTTATTATGAGACAAGGAGCATGAATATATTTTTCTTATGAGACAAGGAGCATGAATATATTTTTATTATGAGACAAGGAGCATGAATATATTTTTATTATGAGACAAGGAGCATGAATATATTTTTGCAATGGTTCAGTTTTCAACCTACCATCGTTACGTTATATCAACATTTATTGTCATTAAGTGAAATGTAAGACAAATCAATAGTGCCAAACGGTTACCAGATCATCAAATTACTCAAACCTCTAATGTATTTCCAGAAAGCCTACGTGCAGGCAATCATGCAATAAGCAACCCATGCATATCCATCATGGAATCAATTACATATCCTTGTCAATGTTGACATTACTCATCTCTGTCATGTTGCTCTTCGCCTCCTATCTTGCAAAAGCAGTGATCACATTAGTTTCCCCCGTTTGCACTTTCTAACAGACCAATTGTCCTTTCTAATTGTCAAATTGTTTTTCCCTGAATTTATGTATTTATTTATTTATTTATTTATGTATTTATGTATTTATTTATTTATTTATTTATTTGTGGTTCCTAAGTAAAGACTGTTTGCGGTGACACCATGCGACAAATTTATTTTGAAAACTGGTGGTGAAAAGTCGACGTTTAGATCAGCATTTCTAGTCTTTTCAAGTGGTTCCTCTTTATTATTACCATAAAATGGCGAAATTAAATCACCTCTGGCACAACACATACAAGCCTGCTTGGATGACTTGATTTAGTGGTGCATTTGCAAAATGAAGCTCAATTTGACGACTGAAAATCAAAATTGGTGGTGTCACACCTCCACACCCACACTTTTGCTGGGCCCCTGCAAGCAAACCTATTGTCTTTTAGCAATGGTTCAGTTTTCAAACCTACCATTTATTTGGTATGTGGAGTTCAATTTTTGAGAAAAATTTTGTAATTCGGTTAATTACCAATATTCAAATGATAATGATATTTTCGTTCGATTATTATTCTTCTTGTTTCCCCCAAAACCCCATAACACATGAAAGTTGTCGATGGATGATGTCATACTTAGCATCGTCACATACATACAAAATATGCACCATATGAAAGCCCGTAATTTGAATTAGTGTCTAAAACAAAGTATGTCACCATAACGTCAGTAAATATTATGTTATTCACATTTTAGTATGACGCTGCGGGGGGTTAAGACGTCTTAACCCTTGTGAGAACTCGACATGAACAAATACGAACACGACAGTATTCAAGCCTTGTGACAACTCGACCTACGCAAAACTCGACACGCATTTTCACATAAATACAAAACATGCAGCACGAAAGCTCGTAATGTGACTCAGTTTGTCGAACCAATTACCTCATCGTTACGTCAGTAAATATTATTTTATTAATATCTTAGTCTAATCTGCATGACGTATAGATTGGCGAGAACGGACAAGTCGACCTAAACAAATATTGTGACCCTGCGGAGATTAAAACATCTCAACCCTTGTGAAAACTCGACCTAAACAAAACTCGGGCCGCGAGTTGTCATATTAGCACTTGGCACGTTCGCATAAATACAAAACATGCACCGTATGAAAGCCCATGAATTGACTTAGTTTCTAAAACCAATTACGTCATCATTACGTCAGTAAATATTATTTCATTAACATTTTAGTCTAATCTGCGAAGATTACGATGTAGTCAATAAATTATAATCTTCGAAATTTGGTTGCTAATTTACCAACTATCGGTAGAATGTGGTACCACCCTTTCTCATCCTACACAAAACCCTTTATCAAGAAAGCAATAAAATAGTGCACGTTATGTTGTCATTCAACTCTTGTAGGTGGTGGTTTTGTAGTAAGGGAAATTTCCATAGGGACTGTACACGTTGGTATGATTGTACGTGACGACGTAGGGTTTGTACACATGGGTTGATTCTACAATACGATGTTCTTTGTTTTCGTATGGTTGAATCGTTTGATAATCGTTGCACGCACTTAACCCTGGGGGAAACGAAGGTACTCACGCCGTAGGCAATAATTAATATTTTTGTTAATTACAACAACATTTTTTATTAAATTTCACTGAAATTATTTTTCATCCAACCCTGAACAGTCCTTAAAAGAGTGGCTGAACCGATTTTGCCCTAGGGGTCATTCACTGTAGGCCAATTGTTACAAATGTGGTCTCAGCCACACCATTGAATTGTGCACACAAAGCTAATCCCTTGTAGCAAACTTGCTGCCTTCTGTATCAACAAGCTGTCTGCCATCTTGAATGGAAACCACAGCTGTTTG
>CM055817.1:29763713-29794339 GCA_029582265.1 Zoroaster sp. YZ-2022
GGGTTTGTAAATATTGGCACATTAATGGTACAGAGCAAGACCAACAATAATAATGTAATTTGTAAGGTTAGACATATTACTCATCATATAGAAGCCGTATACATATCTTTTAAACTAGGTAAATAAATAATTGACTGTAACGTGCCCCTGAGTACTTCACTATCGCCATACGACTATGGATGTTTTGTATATATTTTGTATAAGTTTTGAGTAAAAATAAGACTTAATTTCCCGTGTTTCGAAGTGTAGAGGGAATAGTTGTTTTAGGAATTCGAGCAACGCATAGCGTGTGCCAAGAGATTACGTAATAGGGAGTGGCAGATAGGGGTTTAAATAAAGAGAAAGGTAGAATAATAAGAAATATGAAAGGAGTAGGGTGAAGTTTAACACCCCCACCGAGGAAAACGCTAACATGTTTTTAAACGCAGGTTTTCAGAGCATTTATCAATTTATCTCTATTTATAGAGAGTATGGTTTATTTAAAAGATTAATCGGCTACTCATTATGTTACTTACGTTAAAATAAACGGCGGTGCAGGTGTCACTCGAGTGCTGCGCTTTCGCCATACGAATATGGATGTTTTGTATAGGCCTATAATTGCATAAGTTTGAGTAAGAATAAGACATTACATTACTTACGACATTCTTCTTTGGATGACACACAAGAGCCATCAGCACAATTGAAAAGGTTGGCTTCGATACAAGGTGATCCTGCTGTACATGAACAAGTTAATTCCCGAATTAATTGCACTGCATTAGGCCAAACAAAAAATTGTTGAGTTGCCCTCCAGTGAAAATATTTGAAGGGGTCGGTCGGTCGGGATTTTTTTATTTTTTTTATTGTTTTCTCCTTGACTGTCATTTTAAGATTGAAATGCATTGGAACTGAAACCACATACCATGTTTTTCATTTGTATACCTATCAGCAAGGAATTTTGTTTCAGAATAAAAGTATCCCAAGCATTTTTGTTGAACTTTTCGCTGTGATTGACACAGCAAATTCATCCATATTGCGTGCAATGCTCAACATGCACCATGTGAGTGGCCATTCGATTTGAAATCGTGTAGATTGAGTCGCAATCGTTGACACACGTACAGTGCGGGGAGCCAGTGCACAACGTGTGAGGGCCATTCGATTGGAAAACGTGTAGATTTGAGTCCACCATGTGAGGGCCGGGGCCATTCGATTTGAGTCTTGGGTACCGGTAAATTTACCGGTAAAAAAAGTGGAAAATTTCACAAATCAAACGTATTATGTTTTATACACAGAAAATTGGTAAGTTTCATTAATAAATAGGCCTATGAATGACGGGAAAAAAGAAAAAAAAACCGACCCGAGATTTCAGCACTTTTGGGTCGGTCGGTGGAGGGCAACTCAACATCTTTTTTGTTTTGGCCTTATTAAGAAACGGAAAAAAAATACTTTGCAATGAAGTGTTTATTCTTAAACAAACTCGATGGAGTGATTCGGCAATCCTTTGTGAATTAATTCAAATATAGCACCATCTGATGTTGGTAGATTTAATTGTTGATTTTGATCATGAATCCAAGATGGACGCAAGGGTATTTTTAATGAAATTTGCATTTCTAAAAAGTCAGATTTTTATTGTTGAATTGTTATTTTTTGTTTTCTTTCAAGATTTGAATGTTTTTATAGTTTCTGCTAAAATCCTTATTGGGTTAGTATACGAATTGGTTCGATGATACAAATACTTAAAAACATATGTTCATAATGAAACATGAAACATATTATAGTTCATGATCTGACAATTTTAAACCGAACTAGTTACGTAAAAATGCTGTTAATTAGTCGCGTGTCATTCACTTCAGTGCCTTTTCAATAATTTGTTTTAAGTAGTTCATACACAATAGTGATATCACATATGGTAATGATCCATCAATATTAGTTTGGAAAAAAATACATTAAACTGCCGAGTATATTCTAAAACAATAGCTTTTTTAGGTTATTACTGCATATAGGGAACAAATTATGCTTCCGTGGATATTATTCAACTATTTTTCACTTCGAAAACATGATATATAGATTCTGAGCTTCCACTCAGTTCCGGGTTTGTTTGGAGAGCGGAACTCTGCATAAATAGAAAATCTGAATATGGGACACATTTACGATAACTTGACGTGTTTTTGTTTTTGTTTTTGTTTTTTGTTTGTTTTTATTGTTTGTGTTTATTTATTTTTGTATTGGTTTAATATCAAACTTACTCCCTTGCCTAGGAAATGTTTGATTTATATACTATAAACTTCCGTGGATACTCCTTAACTCGTGGTAGGTATATTATGTTTTGAAAACATGAAGTTAGTTCCGCACCAGTAAAGCCACCTCCGAATTAGTTCATTTTATTATGCCTCTGATTTATAACAAAATAAGTATTTCCGATTTGTGATATTTCTCATTTGAAAACTTGAGATCCGCACCCGTTTAGGAAATTCCCAAGAAAGTTTAATCGGTGTGTGTTCACACTTCAAAAGAACTCCCGTAAAATTCCCTGTAGCTAATCGTGTGGTTAAAGGCCTTTTCACACTAGTCAAATCCCCGTGGGTGTCCCCGCGGAATTACAGTTGGCCTTTTCACACTTGGATCGCTTTACCGCGGTCTGCCCCGGAAAATGGGCATCCCCGTGAAATAGCCACCCCTGCTCCGGAGTAGGGGTAAGCGGTAAAACCCCGGGGTAAAGAACCCCCGGGGAGTAACGGCTAGTGGAAAAGGAAAGTGGGTTGTGTTCAATGCAGTTTACGTGGCAGAGAGAACACGCAAACAAACTGTGAAAAGGTCAGAGAGAAACAACTCGAGGTCAGGAAATGCGCATATAAATTGCTGTTTATTTTGTACAGATTTGTAATCAAGTATTTATAAAGTTTGGTTAATAGAAACCAAATATCAACGAAATATATTTTTGGAAGAATTTGATTTACCAGTGTGCAAAAATAATGATTTTGAAGTAGGTTAAATTTCAAATTGTTTTGGAGGAGGTAAAATGATTTGTATCCGTCTCACTGAAAGTGTAATAGTATTCATTACAAATAAAGGTACCAGTTTGTCAACGGATTATCATAACGCGCAAAGTCAATCACCCAAAGAAGTTTACATCAAGTTTCGAGAAAGAATTGTTTTGTAATTTTCCTTTGTAGCCATTTTTATCGTTTACAATTTAATGCGAGTACGCGCTCACATTGTATAGTAGGATTGTGCGCTTCAGGCTAGCTACATTCATACTTCCGATCATCGTGTGAAACGTGCCAACGTGCGCCACCCCGGGGAATAAGGACCAGGGAATACGCGGGCAGTGACAGCGTGAAACTGCGCCAGGGTAACCGTGCGGTAAAAACTACCGGGGCCTTCCTGGGGTTGTATTGCCCGGGGATAAGACATGTAGTGTGAAACGAAAGTGGATTTAACTTACCCCAGTTTTGCGTCGCGGATGCTGGGATGCCAACATGTCTTGAAAGGTCATGGAGGTAACAAATAGCGCGCCAAATAATTCGCGCGGTAATATCTAGTGTAGTATTATGTACTTCAGTACTTTTGAAACTTTCCTTTAAAAGTATTCATAGTAATGTCTAAAAATATAAATATCTAAATCTGTAAATAACACGTTATATTTACTTTTATAGAACGTGACCAAATAAATGGCTTGAGTAAAATAATTGAATGAAAGAATTGTCGCGGACAAGGCTATGTTAAGCATATGTCTCGTTTACGTGTATTATACAAATATTGGTAATAACAGCACGCTCATAAGATGTGGTGACACGTCTGCGGGAGCCATTTTGGTCGCGATGCGTTGCATATGGGAAACTTCAGTTTCAACAGAACAGCCCCTGGTTGCTTGAGCGCATAGCATTCTGGGATTGGACTTCCGCTCATAACATTTTGTTGCAGCAGCAGCAACAACAACAACAACAATAATTTGATTCACAGACTTGAAAACGTTATCTTAATTAAAAATATGTTTTATTGGCTGGTACTTCGTTTTTTGTCCAGAGTGCATAGGGTTATGGTCAACAGCAACAGCGACAAGAACAATACATGATAACAATAATCATCGTCATCTTAATAGCTATTAACATAATCATGATTAACAGCAGAAAATAAATCCAATTCAAACAAAAATGTATTACCTTCCAGAATTATTACTCTGAAAGTGCAGCTATTTATGTTGTTAGCAGCATCCCTGTATGTGTATGTTACTTGGTTCCTTCCAACTTGGAAAAAATCATTGGGATTGTTGGTGTTTGACACAAGAAAGAAGCTTCCTGAATTGTCAGTTACAGTTGGTAGATCCCAAGTCACCTGCCTGTCAGTAGCTCCCATGGCAACCTCAAATATTTGGTCTGGAGGGCAAATAACAACAGGTGGTGTTGTGTCCACTGGAACTAAAAAGGAGTCATGCAATTACTAAGTTACAAACGTACAGCAATAAAACACTTTGTGACTTAGATAGAGGTTTTTCAAGTCAATAATTGTACGAATAAAAGGAATCGCTGAGCTCAATACCTAATATTATATGTACTTCGGGAATTCCTTTAATCAGCCATAAACAAAAGTTAATGTGATTTTGATCGTTTACAATTTAATGCGAGTACGCGCACACATTGTATAGTGGGATTGTGCGCTTCAGGCTAGCTACATTCATACTTCCGATCATCGTGTGAAACGTGCCAACGTGCGCCACTCCGGGGAATAAGGACCAGGGAATACGCGGGCAGGGACAGCGTGAAACTGCGTCAGGGTAACCGTGCGGTAAAAACTATCGGGGCTTTTCTGGGGTTGTATTGCCCGGGGATAAGAGATGTAGTGTGAAACGAAAGTGGATTTAACTTACCCCAGTTTTGCGTCCCTAATCCTGGGATGTCAACATGTAAAATAAAATAGTGGGATATGGGATTTATTATTTGAATGTTTTTAAGGGTTAATGTGTGGTTGGTTAAAACAGCTGATATTTAATTAAGCACATTTTTGACAAATTTGTTACAATACTGTCTTTCACTTTCTATAAATAAATTGTGTAATAATACATTTGTTATTTCACACATAATTAATTATAAATGTATTTCAATTTTGTTTTAGGTAATAAACTATCATTTTACAGAAATACATTTTGGCATTATACAATCCAAAATCCCTGCTAAGCAATGGAATATGTTATTAATGTTAGTTAGATGTATAAATAAATGTTTGTACTATTTTATAAATAAACGACCCGTAGTATATAAATGCAAAATAGTAGTTACTGGCCTTACATCTCAAACCTAGCGGGTTCTTTCTCTGAGAAAGAACTTTCTAGGTTCAAAACATAACTGAGGCCAATAACTACTATTTTACACTCATACTATTTTTATTAATTAATTATTTTCTAGAAGAATGTTAAAAGCAAATATCAATTATATATTATTCCAGGATAAAATATAAAGTTCGATACAATAATGAAATAAAAATCTTCAGTTGCAATCCATATAAACCCACGGGAACACTGTGTTTTATCCATATAAATGTTACTTTTTAATCTGATTTGTTGTTTCATAAGGTAATTGAAAGGTTGTCATGGAATAGTATGCTAAAATTTCAACAGGTAAACATGAGAAAGTACTTTAAATTAATTTTTGAAATGATGTTCTCTTCATTGCTTCCCTATCACTGTGTATTAAAATAGACTGGTGCCCCAACAACGGTATACAGGTAATCTGCACAAGAAGTCAGGATGCCATGCCGTTTCACAAAAGCAAATCTTCAGGGGGCAAGTACAGGGGGCTTAACGCTCTCAAATAATTTTTGAGTATTTTTCCTTGTTTCTTATAGGTTGGTACATATTTTGAGGGGGCATCTAAACAAATTTGGGTTAATACTCCCTACTAACATGTCGACTTGTGATGGGAATGTTCGAAGAGAGTTGTCAAACAGGCCCTGTTTTATGCTTTATGCATATTTTTGATACAAAATCTAAGTTCAGTGAGAACAACTGTGCCAAATGTAGGTATTGTTGTAACCGATGGTGAGAGTTTAAATGCTCTGAAAAGTTTGATCGTGACAGCGAAAGTATGAGTGTAGGCAGGGACTACTAACGTTACTAGTACTAGCATGAAGATGAGCTGTCGTTTTCATAGAATTGTAAAATGACTTGATAATACAGTAACTGCGGGTAGAATGTAGTATCAGACCGCCACGTTTTCTCATTCAATATAACCAAGAATGACATCTTACCTACCAAGTAATGTGGAGAAAATATGCATGATGATGGACATACTTCAAATTATTCCAGGATATTTACTTCATGAAATATCTGGCATTTTTGGTATACGATTACTTCCTCAGTCATGTCAGTCTGATCATGTCTACTCCCCTGTTAATGACCAACACGGTCATTGTACATGAGCAGTGGCAACTATAATAGGGTCTTTTTATTTTCTAAAAGAGATGATTTAGAAGGGAAATAAAATCCGAAAACCACCTTAAAAGTGGATTTTAAAGATATTTTTCGCTTTCTGTACCCCAAAAAATCGATACAAACATTTTTAACTGGTTAGTGGTTACCAACAAAATTCCCCAAAAGCCTTAAAGAGTGGCAGTCGGATACGACATTCTTTAACTGCTTCCGTCGTTACAGACACCAAGTTCATTTTAAAGCTAGACAATGTCTAAGTAATGGTGATCTCAACCATTCTGAGAACATTTCATGTAGTAACGTTACTGTATGACCTTTAAAATAAAATAAAAAATCAAACTTTATGTTATCACTGGGCAATGGGGCAGTGACATCTATTGGAAACATGTCTGGGATTTCACAGAGGCCTCTACTGCCCTGCCATAGTCTGTTGGCCTTGGTGACCCTCAGAAGTTATGATATTGTAATGAAAGTGTCCTTTATTCAGCCACAGGAAAAGTGGCCTTACCCCTACAAAATTGAAATGTGAGGTCTGGAAATATAGGCCTATTGTTACACTTCTGGATGTGTTCATACACTTTTCTTAAATAGCGCCCTCTGTTGTCATAATTTCTGATCCACACATTAGACAGTTTACAAACAAAGTTGTTATGTCCGATTCTAGGCATCTTTTGCTTGTACGTACTGAAAGTTGATGCAGTTAAGGTGTCCTTTCGTTATGGGTCCTCTGAGCAATTCCATTTTTAGTGTATGCTTTGAGGTTAATGTATACGGATCTCTGTGTATTCTTGCATTTAGTCATAGCCACATATGCCTATTAGTCATTATAGTTTTTGATTGTTTGTTACAGTTTTACTCCTTAATCACTGACGTCATACCTGTGTGGCTGCAATAAAACACGAGCTTGGAGGCTATTTCCTGATTCCCATGTCGTTATTGAAAGGAGGACAGTACAGTAAAAAGGCAGATAACCAGTTGGTGTTACTACAACTACGGCAGTGGATCATGGCGCAGCTCAGCTGTGAATCGTCATCATGGAAGACACCAGACGTGATGACCGAGCGTCTCAGACCAGTTCAAAGACCACACATTCATCGTCTTCAGCCACAAGTGAAGCCACTAGGGCCCGCGCAAAGGCAGAAGCAGCACGTGTCCGAGCATCATTTGCTGAGAAAGAGACGCTAAAATGAGACTGGAAAGAGCTAAATTGGATGATGAGTTAGGAGCATTGAATTTTCACAGAGAGGCAGCAGCAACTTTGGCTCAGGCCGAGGCTTTAGAGGCAGCCGAAGAATTCGAGACTGGCGTACCCTGCAACAAAATCAGCACACCGCTAACACCGCTAAAGGACATTGCCGAACTTACAAGTGAATGTGTGCAGCGACAAGCTGAGCTACACATCAATCACTCATCCATGCCAAGCTTGGAGCCAGCGTACAATATATATATATATATATATATATATATATATATATATATATATATATATATATATATATATATATATATATATATATATATATATATATATATATATATATATATATATATTACGTCACTGCATCCTGACTGTACGCTAGTCGCACGTCCGACTCCACCCAAGGACAGAACCCCAAAGACACTGAGTAGCGAACACTGTTCAGATGCCAAACCACAAAACACAGCCTCAGGAAACCATAGTCAAGCTCCTGTTGTGAATGACTTCGCGCGAGCTAGTGAACACAGGGCTCACGCAGTATGACGACCGGCCTGAGATCTTCAGGGCTTGGAAATCATCATTCACCAATGCTACAAAAGGCCTCGGCCTCACAGCGAGTGAGGAATTAGATCTGTTAATGAAGTGGCTTGGCAAGGAATCCTCACAACACGTCAAAATAATCCGTGCGGTGCACATCAACGACCCAAGCGCAGCACTAAAGAAGGTTTGGAAAGACTGAGAGAGTGCTATACCTCATCGGAAGTCATCGAACGTTCCCTCTTTAAGAAATTAGACAGTTTCCCCAGATTCTCCAGCAGAGACTACGTCAAGTTAAGGGAACTTAGAGATCTATTGATGGAAGTTCAATCTGCAAAAAAAGATGGATACTTTCCCGGTCTTGCCTACCTGGACACCGCCCGTGGTGTCAATCCTATAGTTGAGAAATTGCCACATGGCCTTCAGGAGAGATGGATTACAAATGGATCACGGTACAAAAAGGATCACGATGTGCTTTAACCCATTCTCCTTCTCGAAATTCATCTGCTACGAAGCCAGAAACCAGGAACGACCAATGTTTTGCCTTCTCCAGCAGCAGTGGTGGTCCAATGAGAAGTGAGAAACCTACAATGACAAAGTTAAGCACGAGAACTCCAATAACCGTACACAAGACAGACGTCTTCACGGTAACGGACTCAAATGCACAGGACGATGGACCTGGTAAAAGCTGCCCCATCCATCGTAAACCACATCCGCTAATGCAGAAGCTTTAGAGCTAAAACCATAGACGAGCGTAAGGCCTATCCCAGAGAGAATGGAATATGCTTCAAGTGCTTCTCATCGTCATCTCACCTCGCAAAGGACTGAATCTAATCTAATCTAATCATTTATTGTTTTAAGTGCACCACATACAATTATCTCAGCACACTGTACACCTGTATAAGTGCCCTTTCCATTAAAACAGTTCCAGTAAAAGGTGGAGGCTCCAAACGAATCTCACTACTCTGCCTTGTTGATCTCTGCGGAACACGGAGATCAACCAGGTCAGTGAGGTAGATCGGCGCTGTGACATTCTCAATTATTTTATAAGTAATAGCAAGGATTTTGAAACGAATCCGCTGTTCCACTGGCAACCAATGAAGATCCCGAAGCACAGGAGTAATACTCTCCCGAACCCTGGTTCCCGTTATCAGTCGAGCAGCGGAAATCTGAATGAGTTGTATTTTTTTCAGTTGATTTGAATGAAGCCCAAAAAGCAGACTATTACAATAGTCCAACCTGGAGGTAACAAAAGCATGAACAAGTTTCTCAGTTGAAGATTTTTCCAACATTTTTCGAACCTTCCCAATCTTCCATAAGGCAAATGACTTATGGAAGATTTACAAAGACTTGTTACATGGTGCTCCATGCTCGCAGCAGAGCCTAAAAAAAAATCAAAGATCTCGTACTTTGGACGAAGGATGGACCTGAACATCACCCACCCGCACACCGACCGCGGCAGCACCGTCGGACACAGTTTTAAACTTTGACGAGAACAAAACTACCTTCGTTTTACTGTCGTTGAGTGCGAGCCAAGTGGATCGCATCCAACGTCTAATCTCGTCAACGCATGCCTCAATGGAGGCAATGACTGATGTATCCGCCGGCGCGGCGTATCACAGGCGATGTACAGCTGGATGTCATCAGCATACATGACACTACTGAGACCATGACGGTCGATAATGTCTTCAAGTGGCACCATATAAAGTGTAAAAAGGACTGGGCCCAATACCAAACCCTGTGGAACACCAAATTTCAATTGGTGTCAGATGGGCCTCATCTGACACCATCGATCCAATACACACACGCTGGGTACGATTTGTTAGGTACGACTTTAGCCAGCTTAAGACTGTTCCCCAATACCAAAACGGGAGCACAATCGCCTAGTGAGAATATCATGATCGATGATGTCAAATGCGGCAGAAAGATCTAACAATACCAAAATAACGTCACGGTGCCGATCAAGAGCGAGTGCAACATCATTCTGCACTCTCAAGAGTGCAGTCTCAGTGCTATGTCCCTCTCGGTAAGCGGATTGCCATATTGCATACATGGAATTTGTCTTGAAATAGCAGTTCAACTGTGATAAAACTATCTTCTCGAGCAACTTTGATAAAAGTGGAATGTTAGACACCGGTCTATAATTATGTAACTTATTTCGATCCAACCCATATTTCTTAATTAGAGGGCGCACTAGAGCTGACTTACACGCAGCTGGAAAAACACCAGATTTGAGTGAACTGTTAGCAATGCGACACAGAATAGGCGCCAACTGATCAGGAAACTCCTTTACAAATTGGGTTGGCATTGGATCAAGAGGACATGTTTTATCTGTCATCTTACAAACAAGTAAAATAATATCATTGGGTGTTACCGATGTAAATGAATTAAAAGACTAATTGTTTTGCACAAAATTGTCCAAAAACTCCGGGCCATCCATCAAAGCCATTCTAATATCACAGATTCTCTGTTTAAAAAAGTCCATAAATTGTTGTGGTAGTAGATGAGGACTAAGATAGGAGTCAAATGCAACGAGTGCGACAGCGAGTGCGACAGCGACCGCCACAGTAGTGCTATGCACCCATGTCCTGCCCCACCCCCCCTGGACATCGAAGGTCTCCACCCCTGAACCACAGATGGCGGGGAGGAAGTCATCGACCCTACCACTCCACCTGCAGTCAGCTCCCAATGGACTGAGGTATGTGACAGGCCTAACGGCAAGATCATGCTTCAAAATATGTCCGGCGAAGGTGTATCCCGAAAGTACAGTCAAGGTCTACGCCATACTCGACCACCAGAGCAACCGATCATTGGCAAGATCGGAATACTTTGATCTGTTCAGTATTCCGGGAAGCCCATCACCCTACTCACTCAAAACCTGCGCTGGAGTCACAGAAATGGCAGGGAGGAAGGCTGATGGTGTTCAGATGGAAGCAGTGAATGGAAGAGTAAGCCTAGTCCTCCCTTCGCTTATCGGGTACAACGAAATCCTCAATAATAGAACTGAAATACCAACGCCTGAGGCAGCACTTCACCACCCCCACCTGAAGTATGTATCAGCCCACATCCCAGAGCTAGATCTGAGTGCCCAAATTTTGCTGTTGCTGGGAAGAGACATCCTCAGAGTACATCAAGTGAGACAGCAGATCAATGGACGGCACAATGCCCCTTTGCTCAGCGACTCGACTTAGGCTGGGTCCTTATAGGTGAAGTTTGCCTAGGAGATGTACACAAGCCAAACATAAGCAGCTTCAAAACCCACCTGCTAGAGAGTTAGGGAGTGGACACCCCTCCCTCCTCACTCCATGCCCAAGTCATATTCACCTAAAGGATAGGGTGAGCTACGGCAGGGAGCATTAGCAACAAGATGGTTCGTCCCATGCATGCAACGGAAACCTTGTCATGAAAGCAGCCGTTGACGAACTTGAACAAGGGGTGTTCTGGAGGACTCACGATGATAATATTACTGCTCTCTCTCTCCCTCTCTCTATTGAAGACACAATCTTTCTAAAGATTATGGATGAAGAAGTCTGCAAAAATGACACAAACAGCTGGGTGGCTCCTCTCCCAATCAGAACGCCTAGACACCCTCACCCTAACAACTGGGAACATGCGCTCACTCGTCTCGACTCACTGCGAGCAATTTGTCGTCTTCATGAAGAAGATTTTCAACAACAACCACGCAGAGCCAGACATCCACTGAAGAATGGAGAAGAGTGTTGGTACTTACCACCCTCAAAAGCCAGGCAAAATCAGAGTGGTCTTCGATTCCAGTGCGCAACAGAATGGCATGTCCCTCAACAACGTGCTGCTCACTGGCCCAGACCTAAACAGCCTCCTGGTAGTTCTGATACGCTTCAGGAAAAAAACTGTAGCAATAATCGCAGACAAACCACATTATGATTTACTGTTTCTTAGTAAGAGAGGACCACAGAGACTAATTGAGATTCCTGTGGTACAGAGACAATGACATGACGAAAGACATCGTCGACTACAGGATGAGAGTCCACGTCTTTGGTAATAGCCCAACTCCATATATGGTCTCAGACGAGCTGCCCAAGAAGGTGAACGCGATCATGGTGCAGACACACGAAAGATCGTGGAGAGACATTTCTACGTCAATGATGGACTCAAGTCTCTGCCCACGCACACAGAAGAGTATGCCAAGGGTATGAAAGACTTAGGCCTCGGAGGTGAAACTGGAGCTGTGCAACGCAGTCTAGGGCTACGTTGGGAAATAGCAACAGACACATTCACGTTCAGGGTATCAGCAGCTGGAGACAAACCTTTCACACGCCGTGGAGTCCTATCAACGCTAAAAACAGTCTTTTCGACCCTCTAGGCATTGTAGCTCCAGTTACTGTACAAGGCAGAGCTATACTGCGGCAACTCACTACCGACACTGGCAGATGGGATACACCACTGCCTGAGGAAAAGCTGAAAGAATGGGAAGAATGGAGGACTTCACTTAAGCTTCAAAATCCCTCACCAAAGTACAGTACACCGAGTTGTGTGTGTTCTGAGATGCGTCCGCCAAAGCCATTGCTGCAGTGGCTTATCTCCAAACCATCGATGAGAATGGACAGACTACAGTGGGCTTCATCCTTGGAAAAGCTAAGCTTGCTCCTCAGTCACTCTGAACTTACTATTCCAAGCCTGGAACTATGTGGTGCGGTATTAGCGGTAGAGATGGCAAAACTCATCCTATATGAAATTGACCTCAAACCAGAAGCTATGAACTTCTACTGTGACAGTAAAGTAGTCCTTGGGTACATATACAACGAAACCAAACGTTTTTATGCACAACCGTGTCCAGCGCATCCGACAGTCGACATGACCAGATCAGTGGCACTACGTGCCAACAGAGCACAGCCCTGCTGATCACGCTTCAAAGGGAGTTCCAGCGTCCCAGCTCACAAGTATAAACTGGACCGAACTCCTACGGAGAAACAAGCTCTCTTCAAGCTGGTTGATCCGGAACTAGACGTAGACATCCGTCCCCAGGGGACAAGTTTCGCCACCCAGACCAAAGCAAAATAATTTACACCGAAACGCTTTGAACGCTTCTCGACATGGAACTCACTTCTGAGAGGAGTTACTCTCCTCGTCCATGTTGCTCGTTCTCACAAGATGCCCTCGACCAGAAGAGAGATGTTCCGAACACCAGTTCGCTCGCGAAGCTGAATCCTATTGTGAAAGATGGATTCATCAGAGTGGGAGGTCGCCTCAAGCATGCACAGCTGGACAATGATGAGAAGAATCACATTATCCTACCAGGACACCATCACGTTTCTACACTGCTAGCACGACACTACCATGAGCAGGTGAAACACCAAGGCCGCCATTTTACTGAAGGGGCCATCAGAGCATCAGGCCTATGGATTGTTGGTGGTAAGAGGCTCATCAACTCCATCCTACATAAGTGTGTCATATGCAAGAAGCTTCGTGGGTAAATGGAAGAACAGAAGATGGCAGATTTACCACCCGAGCTAGAGACTCAACACATCACCACCATTCACATTATGTGGGTTTAGATGTCTTTGGGCCTTGGACAGTCATCGCACGCCGCACTAGAGGAGGTCATGCTGAAAGCAAACGCTGGGCAATGCTGTTCACTTGCATGAGCACAAGAGCCGTGCACATCGAAGTCCTAGAGTCCATGGACACGTCAAGTTGCATCAACGCTTTCAGAATGTTCTTCGCTATCTGTGGACCAGCGAAACAGCTTAGATCAGATTGTGGAACGAATTTCGTTGGGGCATATTGGAGTTTAACCCACCTCATGCTTCACAACATGGGAGGTGCTTGGGAGCGCATGATTGGAGTAGCACAGAAAATCCTTGACTCCATACTGCTGCAGAACAAATCATCTCACCTCTCGCATGAAGTCCTGTGCACACATTCTTGGTCGAAGTTACAGCCACCATCAATGTCAGACCTGTGATTCCAGTATCCACCGATCCTGAATCGCCATTCATCTTGACACCTGCGATGCTACTTACCCAGAAGTTTGGTTCTCCCGCTCCTCCCAGAGACTTCACCGACAAAGACCCTTTCAAGAGCCAGTAAGTTCTGGTCCCGTTGGAACCGTGATTACCTCCCAACCTTGCAGAGCCAACGGAAGTGGAAGGAATCTCATCTTAACCTCCAAGAGGGAGATCTCGTGCTCTTGAAAGACAAACAAGTCGGACGCAATGAGTGACCACTGGCATGGATCACTTCTGCTTTCGCGAGTGATGACAGGAAAGTCCGTACGGTAGAAGTAAAAGTCTCAGCCCAAGACACCATCAAGAAGTTCGTGAGACCCATCTTGGAAGTTATACTCCTACTACCTAACGAGGACTGAACTTTTGTGTATTTTTTACAGTGACATCTTAAGATGCCAGGCGGGGAGTATTCTGGATGTGTTCATCCACTTTTCTTAAATAGCGCCCTCTGTTGTCATAATTTATGTTTCACACTTTGGACAGTTTCAAAGTGTTTATAATAGTAATAATGTGTGGACTTATATAGCGCACGTATCCACCAACTAAGTGGTGCTCAAGGCGCATTATTTTACGTGCATTACACAACACACGGGACCTACGGCTTTACGTCCCATCCGAAGGACGAAGCAATTATGGTTAAGTACCTTGCTGAAGGACACAAGTGTCACGACCGGGGCTCGAACCCACACCCTGCTGCTGGCAACACCAGAACTTGAGTTCGGTGCGCTAGACCGCTCGGCCACGAAACTCCATGTCCGGTTTATGTCCGGTTTCCACATTTTGTGGCTCACATCTCACCCTTCCAACTGCCTTCCCTATTTAACGCCTACGTAAGCATTGCCTGTAAGTTCATTATATTTCTTATCTCGTTATTTGCTATATAAGAGGTGTATTTTTGGGGAATTGTGGTCTCAGTTTTTCATGTAAACAATGTTCATGTATAAGCCTACATAATTTTATCATAACAGGTATTGTACAGCCACGTTAGTTACATGTGTGATCCTTATTAATATATTAGAGAAGACATCGAATTCTAACCTGCGGTTAAACCTTGAGGGTACTCGCGGTAACTCAAGGTACATGCCTACTAGAAAGTAAGGAACTTATTATCTACGGGTCACTGCACATTGTGGGGTTTCGTCATGAGCATATTCATGGCCCGAGCTGGAGCTGGCAGATCCTGCCGGCAGGACAAAGGACCAATTTATTGCTGTCTGTCTAACCAAACGTTTGACAATTATGTGGCAAAAACTCTTATTTAAATTGTTGTTTTATATTTCTAAAATATGTTGGCATATATAAGAACTGTTTTGATTTTTCGTTTTTAATCGGACGAGTCGCTCAACGACCGAGTTGGATAGTGGCCCAAAACGGTCGAGTTGGTTCAACGGACATGTCGACCTAAATGTTATGGACATTATTTCACTTTTTGAAAAAGGACAGCATCCCAGACAAAACTATGTAGGAAGATTGATACTACCATCAGCTAGTTAAATTTTACATTATAATTTGAGGAAAAATTGGTGGTTTATCACCAGTAGTATTTATATTGAGCACTGGTTAAGGCCCAACACCCATTTTTTGTACAATATATTAGGCCTATACCATGTGTTCTTTTAAACCAGACTCGCTACTTACCTTGGGTGCATCCAGCTGAGAAGCATGCTTGGCAATTTATATTTCGTATACATCGTGAACGACCGTCTGAAAGTAAAAGAAGCATCCATTCTTAATAAGAATCAAGATATATGTACACAAACCAACCTGTGAAATACATCCATTCTTAATAAGAATCAAGATATATATACACAAACCAACCTGTGAAATACATCCATTCTTAATAAGAATCAAGATATATGTACACAAACCAACCTGTGAAATACATCCATTCTTAATAAGAATCAAGATATATGTACACAAACCAACCTGTGAAATACATCCATTCTTAATAAGAATCAAGATATATGTACACAAACCAACCTGTGAAAGTTTCAGATTATTTTGAGAAAATAGTGAAAATACATTCAGATATTTTGTATTCATTCTAATGTGAAAATGTATCATTGACCGGTGATTCATTTCAGATTTTAATAAATTGTTATTCATGTTTTCTCAAAAGTTTCACCATATAAAACGGGACAACTAAGAATATTTGGTACCATTACATCTTAAAACCAAATAAGCTTTTAGATAATAATTCTCACAGTTTTATTTTACATATTTAACATCATAGAAACATTTGTTTCAATACACTCTTAACATACAGATTGCTATACATTCACAGAGCCTGACAAAATTCACGTAAAAAGCGTAGTGAAGGACAATTGTAAATTGGAATTAGTTTGTGTGTATTTAATCAAGTTTAAAGGGAAGGTATAATATTGGTACCAATATTTGAAGCGTACATTCATTTTACCGTCAAGTTTTTCTTAATTATATTTGTTATATATTTTTAAATATTTAAATGTTTTTATGCAACGAAATTAATTGTAAACTGTACTGTTCAGCCTCTTGGCTGTTGTATTGCAGTAGTTTTTAATAAACCAATATAGTAGTAGTAGTAGTAGTAGTGGTGGTGGTGGTGGTGGTGGTGGTGGTGGTGGTGGTGGTGGTAGTAGTAGAGAAACTTGATGAAAAATGCTTTCATTCGTCCCACTTCGGAAAAACAATGGCCCCATATTCTAAACATTAACGACAATCTTAAATGGGACGAAATACAAAGCTTGCGTTAGAATTTCATATCACGATGACAGAGATTTGTGGTTTCGTTTAAGAAATATAATCCTTCCTACAAAAGACATTTTGTACAAAATGGGAAAAGTTAAAGAAATAAAATGTGGATTGTGTAAAATTGAAAGTGAAATCATGAATTTTTTTAGAAAACATACTGAGGAAATATACGCGAAAAGAAACAATTATATCTGAATGACAGCAACCGTATATTAGGGTATGGGAAAAACATCAGTGATATTGCCTTATGGCTAATTGCAAAATTACACAAAACAATTTGGGTCATCAGACGTAATCATCTCGAAGAAAAGAATCGTGTTAAAGCTGAAGATTTAAAAACAAAATACCAAAAGAATTTGAAATATCAACTCAGACTTGAAAAAAAAACAGGCTTTCGAATGATGAATTTATGTCGACATATGGTAAACGTAATGCTTTGTGTTCCATACAAGGACATAATATTACATTTCATTTTTGAACTTATTTCATTTTTGAACTTATTGATAACTTTGTGTGTGTGTGGTTAGACAAGATATTTCTGACAATGAGAAATCGGTAGTTAGAATTCTCATTTAAATTGATGTATGTTATTTTCTTGCATACATAACTGTATATATTACGCTGTATATATTCGACTGTAAATAATAATAATAATATTAATTTTAAATATATATTTTATATGGTATAATAATGATAGTAATGGTGATGATGGTGATTGTGATGATAATGGTGATAATATTTATTACTTCTATTATTATTGTTTTTGCTGTTATTGTCATTATTATTGTATATAAATTATGTAAATAATTGCGATTTTTTATTTATGTATATATTTTGCTTTTGATTTGTTATAATTTCATTCAACCTTTTGTAAAATTCCGTGAAATAAAGTGTAACTGGAATTTATTTTTGTGAATTTTGTAATATTTTCTGATTGAATAGAATTGAATAAAGAGAGTATATACTCCACTCTGGAAAGAAAAATAATAATAATAATAATAACGTAAATAATAAAATAAATTATGTATTTTTCTTTCAAAAAGTAAATTCGATATAGCAATTCCATTCTCTCTAAGACGAAAGACGAAATATTTTCGTAGGATGATTTATACTTGAATCAACTTAAAATCAACTAAGTTTTATGTGTGTTTTTATTTTGAGAAAAACAATGTACCTTCTCTTTAAAGGAAAGCTATAGTATTGGTAATGTTGGCAAAACTGCTTCCAAACTTATTCCGAAACTTTCCTTGAATCAAGATATACATTAAACAACCTAACATGTGAAAGTTTCAGCTAAATCAATCGATGTAATATTTGAAAGAAAATTGCAAAAATTTTAATTTAAATTTGAGGTTTTCACAACACTGGTCAATAGAGAGCGGTATTCATTCCCATATAGTGGACGGTATATACTGAATTTGGGTCTCGTTTACCACGTCTTAAAATTATGGACAATAATTCCACTTTTCTTAAAAAGGACAGCACATCAGCCATGTTTAGGGAAGATCGATACTATCATCAGCTTTATATAATGTTACATTATTAACTTCACTAGTTGTGTTTATTTTGTACAATTTGCAACTAATGTAAAGCCTAATATACCCCAGTTTTGTATAACCTCATCCCGTGTGTTCATTTAAAATATGGCTACTTACTGTTACTGATACATGAATCGCAACTGGCACACACTTGTTCACACCGAGTTGCTATAAAGAGTAAAATAAAATAGTTAAAGCCAGTTAATACATCCATTCTTTTCAAGATATACAGTATGAACCCAAAACCAACCTGTGAAATTTTCCTATTTTTTTGGTTTTGTCGTTTGAGGAAATAGTGAAAATACATTTAGATTATCTGTATTCATTCTAATGTGAAGACGGATCACTGACCGGTGATTCATTTCAGATTTGAATTGTTATTCATGTTTTCTGGAAATGTTCAATATGTATGATACCATTACAATCTTGAAACCGAGCAGGGGCGGTTCTATTTATTTATTTATTATTTTTGGGGGGTGGGGCTAATATAATTTTGATCAGGGGGAGCACTTTTTTATTGTTACAAAATGCACATCCCATAGGGGTGGGCAAGTGCCACGCCCACTGCTTCACCTGGCTCTGAATCATTTCAGAATTTTACACCTTGAAAGAGTCTGAAAAATGGGGTGCTTTCGAAGTTACACAACACCAATTTTGTATTTGTCTTTCTTCAAATTCACTCTAAACATACAGATTATTATACATTTACACAAGCTTGGTAAAATACACTTAAAAAGCGTAATGAAGGACAATTGTAAATTATTACGAATTATTACTTAGAATTGGTGTGTGTGAATCAAGTACAATATTGGTCTTTTGAAGTGTACAATCATTTTAACCGTCAAGATTTCAAGAGCTTTAATCTGTGAGAATTATGAAAAATTGTTACAGGTTGGAATACATTTCTAGGTATTTTTTTCTTCATAGCAATTCCATTTTCTCTAAGATAAAAGCACAATGAAAGACGAAAGACGGAATATTTTCTTAGGATGATTTGGAATGTTTAGGATTAGGATGTTTTTTTAGAAAAGCAATGTTGTACCTTCTCTTTAAATGAAAGCTACAGCATTGGTAATGTTGGCAAAACTGCTTCCAAACGTATCACAACACTTGCTTTGAATCAAGATATACATTAAACAACCATACATGTGAAAGTATTAGCTAAATCAATTGACACGATTGATGGAAAATTTCAAAAAGTTATTATCAAATTTGAGGTTTTCACAACACTAGTCAATAGAGAGCGGTATTCACACATAGTGGACGGTATATACTGAATTTGGGTCTCGTTTACCAAGTCTTAAATAATTCAGTTATCTGTAATGTATATATAAACAATTATGTATAGTCTTAAAAATGCAATTAACATTTATTTAATAGGGTAAATAAACAATACCGTTCCTGTGGTTGGCGCCAAAGTCTGGGCGGCGTCCGCCATCTTGGATAATTACTAACGTTAAAAGTAATAAAAGTAAGGTAAATCCAATTATACAGCTTAAGCCTATGTGTTAAAAACTAATAAGTGTAAACTTAAGAAATGTCTGTAACAATTTATTTAATAATAATAAGTAAAATAAACCTGTCTGAAGGACATGAAATAATAGGAAATAATTATATTCTCTATTTTCACTACAAAGGTATGCCATTAAATCAACGAAGTTATCCCCAAATAGAGGAAATATAGATGGAATATGACAGTTATAGGTTTAGGTGGAACGAGATTGAAGAAATATAAACAAAAAATACAATAAAAGCTAGTTACCTGTGTACGAAGACAAATAGATGCGTACTGGTTAGTCTTCGGTAAAGAATATTATGAAGGTAGAAGCCCGCGAAATAATTTAAATGATATCGCTGAGGGCGCTAGCCTAATTAGAATAAATACAATTGAACGAACATAAATTACGTCATGCGGAGTGTACGGTAAAAAAAAAATGGGGGGGGTTCCATTTTTCCTATAATTTCCTTCCAGCCAGTAGTTTTGAATTATAGATGTTTTACTTTTTCGTCATCTGATATTCTGTGTAGTTTTGTTTGTCCCAGGAGATTATATGTTGGCCTGTCGACCGGTTTACGTATTCTGCTGGATCGACGTAGTTTAGGCACTTCTTTTTCAGTTGTTTCTGTGTAACTGCTGTGGTAGCTACTGATGAGTGTTTTACATCATTGACTGGAGAAATTGGCTGCTGACGTTTTTGAGAATCTGGAATACTTTCTGTTCCATCAGAGTGAAGACATTGTGAGGAGTTTTGTCTTTCGTTAAAGTAACTGGACTGGCTTGCAGGGATGTCTGGCTGTAGCATTACAGGGATGAATGCTATATCTGTTTCTTCGTCACTTGAACTATGTTCTTCCTCATCCTGTCGAAAAATGTTGAGGTCATGTTCCAGGTGTTTCTTTTTCATTGTCACTGTGTTCTGAAATTGATTCGGTGTTTTTTTGGAGGAGATTCAGTATCTACTGGTAGGAACATACATGGGGTGGTGAGATTGCGATGGAGAGTTCTCTCTTTGCCATTGTTCAATGACCACATACTTGTACCTACTATATGCTTGTGCTGTACAAGTACTCTATCTCCTGCACGAAGTGGGGCCTCCTGTGTGCCTCTGTTATACAGACGTGTTTGCTTTGTTTTGGCCTTCTCTGCGTGGTCATTGGCGGTTTTGTATGCAGTCTGCAGGTAATATCTAAGCTTTTTTTTTACAAATTCGTCATTTGCTGCAGGGTCTTCATTTTCATGTGACTTGAGTCCAAACATTAGGTCGATGGGGAGGTTTGGATGTCGGCCAAACATCAGCAGGAACGAGGTGTATCCTGTGGAGTTGTGGCGGGTAGCATTATACGCGTGTGTCATTGCTCCGACATGTTGTTTCCAATCCTGTTTCTGGTTTGTTTCTAAGGTACCCAACATGTTTAGTAGTGTGTGGTTGAAGCGTTCTGTTAATCCGTTGCACCGGGGGTGATAAGGCGTAGTTCGACTTTTCTTAATTCCGCACACCTTGCAGAGCTCTTTTAATAACTGGCTTTAAAATTTTCGTCCTTGGTCTGCATGGATTATCATAGGAAATCCGTAGTGCTGTATTAAATTTTCCCACAGGATTCTGGCAACAGTGTGTACTTTCTGATCACGGGTTGGATGAGCTTGTGTGTATTTGATAAAATGATATGTAATTACCAGGATGTTTTCGTATCCTTTTGATTTCTATAGTTTCAGGAAATCGATACAGATTAGTTCCAGTGGCTCTGTGGTATTGATACTGATGAGGGGAACTCTGGTTTTCTGTGTTGGTCTAGTTTTGCGAAGACAGCATCGCTTGCACTGCTCGCACCATGCTTTAACTTCCTCAGCCATTTTGGGCAAAACTAATCTGCTTCGGATCATATCCAGCGTCGTCTCAAAACCCAAGTGACCAAGGTCGTTATGAAGTGATGTTATTGCTGTTGCTCTATACTGGTTAGGTATGATTAGCTGGTGTTCTATCTGGCCATCGGATTCACTTCTTCCTCCAAATTTGTGTCAGTAGATAACGTCTCAAAAGGATCAATTTCATCTTGCTATTAACAAGCACAGATTATAATCTGGTAGTCTGGATTACAATTGGTGTCGTTAAGTCAGTCAGTCGTTATAATCTGGGTGGCATATGCATAATCGCATAATCGCAATCGTTAAATATTTTCGTCGTTAACATTTAATTTAAAGAAGAACATAAAATAGTTATAGCCTAATTAGAACGTTGCTACGACTGTTACACGATGTATATAGAAATAATTTGATTATTCATGAAACGATCGACTACCGTGTGAATTAAGCGTGCCATTTAAAAAAAAAAATTGTTACCCGAATTCGCCCCACACAAGGCCAATGGCCATTGCTGCATGCTACGCGATATGCATTTGCCACTCACTTAAAACGACACCAAATGTAATCCAGACTACCAGATTATAATCTGTGCTTGTTAATAGCAAGATGAAATTGATCCTTTTGAGACTTTATCTACTGACACAAATTTGGAGTATCGGGTGTCGGATCATATCTAGCGTCCTCTCAAAGCCCAAGTGACCAAGGTCGTTATGAAGTGATGTCATTGCTGTTGAGATAGGATTAGCTGGTGTTCTATCTGGCCATCGGAATCACTTCTTCTTCGATATATAATGTCATCTTCGATTAGAAGTCTAGTCCACTGTCTAAAGTAGATTGAACACTGCGGTGGCTCTCGATCTCGCTCGCTTCGTGTTGGTCTCTTAGTTTGGTCGACGTAGAATATGATGCGAGAGAATATTGGATCATCTCGTTGTGCAATGGCAATTTCCTGAAGACTCTTAATATTAGTAAAAGCACTGGTCCCGACAACATCCCTGCAAGATTTTTGAGGGACGGGGCCAGTGAACTGGGAAAAAAACGTTACTTACATAATAAATTTTTCTATTCTGTCCAATACTGTCCCTGATGATTTTAAAATTGCCAGGGTTCAGCCATTGTTTAAACGAGAGTAGAACCAATGTTAGCAACTATAGACCAATAAGCATCCTCTGTGTAATTTCCAAATTGCTTGAAAAAGCTGTCCATATTCAGGTTGAGGAGTATCTCACAAAAAATAATACTTTGTACATGCAACAATGTGACAACATTTAAAATACCACTAGAGGGCACTATAAGCAGTATTTTGGGTAAAATATATGATTTTGAAATATTTGGACCCAAATGTTTTGTTTTATTTTACCAAAAGTACAATAAAGGCAGATATAATAACATCTATGGTACCACTATAAACGTATACATAGAGCAAACAAATTAAACAATTTCTTTTAAAAATGGCGGCCATAGATTGAATGCATTGGAAGTGGTCACATGACTCAATATTGTCCAGATCAGAGGTTAAAAGTTGACAACAAACACCCCCCCTCAAAAAAAAAAAAAAGGGTGGAAATTCATTATCATTGATTTTTGCGTGACGGGTCCCAAAGAATAGTTAGGAAAAGTCAGAAAATTTCAGTGTGATCGTTCTGGCCTAATTTACTCGTGAACATTTGGTCTTGGTCTATTTGTTTGGTAGTGAATGTATGGGAATTTATTCAACTGCATGGAAACATTAACCCCTTACCGTTCGTAGAGGGCGCTTACTCTTGAACAGATTTGATTTTGCTCGTGGATATTGGAATTTACCCTTGCATGTATGACTTGTGAATATATTTGAATTCTTTTTATATATAATATTTTCAGAACGCTTTGTCTGATCACGCTGATATTTTCTGACTTTTCCTAACTATTCTTTTGGACCCCACACGCAAAACAAAAACAACAACGGGTGATTATTTTGAACAGGACCAATTGAATTTCCACTTTTTTGTTAAAAATACTAGATTTTCTACAGTGTAAGACTTTTAATATGTGTTTTAGGTTTGTCAACTTTTAAACTATTGTGCATCCAATGGGGATCCAATATGCCCGCCATTACGTTTAAATTATGTTTTGTCTCCAAAAACCTGTATATAAATTTATGTCATCAATAGTACTATAGATATTATTATGTCTGCCTTTATTGTATTTTTGGTTAAAAAAAACAATTGTGCCAAATTTCATGGCCATTTAAGGACGATCAGAGCATACTGATCAAAACGTCGAGTTGTAACCTCCATTTTTTTCAGAACTAAGTACTACTCAATAGAGAATTTCACATGGTGTCACCGCAATTTGTCTTACTATTTTGACCGAAAAAAGAGGAAAAGTTTCCCAAAATGGATATAGCGCCCCCTAACAGAAACCTATCAAAGTTTTAATGGCCTCATTCGACATGTTTCGCGATAATTCTCAGCAGTGTGGAAAATGGCTGAATAGGACCTGTGAATTTTATACGTTTGTTGTGTAAAAGAAAAACATGTTTTTAGAGCCAAACGCCATTTAAGTCGGTGTCATGTATTTCTAGATCTAATAAGTCATACCAGGGAATAAAGTCCTAAAGAGTGGATTTATTAGAATATATTTTTAAAACACGTACACCTGTATGCTTGAACAAAGTGGTTGTTTAATCATAACATACCTGTTTGTGCCATTATGACAAAGAATTGTTGTGTCATGAGAACTATAACGAAAAGACACAAGTACCCCATTGTTTCTGATTTAATTGCTCCACCTTTCACTCCTTGATGTTGCCTTAAAAGATGAACGTCTATCTGAAATACAAACAATGTAAAATTATAATTGTTTAAGATCACATAATGAACATTAGAGCTGTACGTGCACATGTGAAAATCAACTTTATTTTAAACTGTTATTTTGTTGAATAACTATATTAACAATGCTCATTGATGGAGAAACCAAGTGCATTATACAGTTTAGTAGACTCGGTCGCTGGATTTATTTGGACTCGGACTAGCAGTTTAACCCGAAATGATGACACAACCTTGGGATATACATAATGAAATGTATGTATGCTACCGTGACCACTCGACAGACCTAGACAAAGCTAAGAATCCGCATTTTCTGGATGGCCAATTTGAAACATTTTCTACAAAAAGACATGCGCTCCGGACACTCTATGCATTTCTACCCACTATTGCCACTATTACTAATTGACTCCAGTCAGCCACTTGTGAGCGCACGATTGTGTGGATGGGACCGTTTCAACAGTAAACCATACACCATGTTGAGCTTCCACCAAGGCTGTTGTCTTAGTGCGCACTTACCGCGGTACGCCCATCCCATCCCATAGGGTCCACACACGTACACTGTACAGTGTACAGCAAGATCAATAACTGAGTCGTTCGTACGGTTGTGCATTGTGGTCTCGTACAATTTATAACTCAGTCAACAGCGTTTATCATTTTGAAGTGAGAGTATCTTTAATACTTTGCCATCGGAATCTCGATGATTGGAAAGTCCGCATGCAAGAATTGTTAATTTGTGGGCGGTTTATTTTAAATGATGGCCAATCACAGACCCCTAGCTTTGACCTCGATAATGACGTATTTGACCTTAAAATATTCCACATGAATGCTGGGAAACCAATTTTTTTTTTTATTAGCCTAATGAGCTCATAAATCAATGCGTGTCGCCCTGCCAGCGACGGATGCTCACCGTACATACATGTTGTGAGTCATCGGATGGTTTGGGCCAACCAAGTCCACTGCTGCTCGCTGAAATGGTGTGTCAATGTGTTACCAAGTTGACATACGTTACCAAGATGATCACCTTTGCAGTAGGTAATTTCTGAACGGTGTCATTGAGGAAGACACAGTAATTTGTGGTCGCCTGTAATTTGTGGTCGCCTAAATCAGTGCGAACAACAACGCCACTGCAACCCTCTCGAAGTACGCTGACCTTACGAGAGCCAACCCAGCCTTCGGTGACGGGCATCCATCCATGTACTCCGTCTTTGCAGGCGGCACTCACCACTGGGAGTTCATGACCACATTGTAGTTTCGATACACCACCGCTGCTACAACAGTTATGAAGTTTCCTGTCTGCAACAACCATACAAGCTGCGGTATCTTTCTCAGTTGGGGAGGGTGCACGTACACCTCGTACATGTACACTCAACATGACTGGATGCTGATGGATTGGTTTCCTGGTGACCATAACGCCGCTGACCTTGACCTCGTCCCTGTTGCTTCAGTGCAGCAGAGTGGAGTTGGTATTATGTTATCGTCAGTCGCTAACATGCCGGCAACCTTGGCGTGACCTCTGTCTTTAATCATACAGTCTTTGGCGAGATGGCCCACTCGTTTGCCTATCAGTGTTGCCTCTGCAATGGACGAATGGACGAAATCCGGTCGAAATCCAGGCGAAAATGGCGAAGCCGAAGGAAGATCTCGAGTCCGGCATGAGCGCACTTCCCACGCAAGTTTCATTCAAAACTATTTTTGTTACATAAAGGGATTCGGACTTAATTGTCTTTGTTTCACTGTGAAACGATGTCCAGTTGCAGCCAAAATTGCTGGATCGATTGGAATTCTGCAGTGTTGTGTTTTAAACGACTTTTTTCACATAGGTGTATGAACGTGTGCCTGATTTGTGAGACCACAAATATGGAAAATTGTGTTCCCCGCATATAAATGTAGGCTATCACGTGTTACTCTGTTGGCAAAAAACAAACACCCAAAAATAAAGGGAAAAAAGAAAAAATAAAGAAAATAATACAAATAATAAAACAAAAATAAACTAAAAGCCGACCTATGACCTTGAAGCCGACTTTGAAGCCGACCTATGACCAGAAACCTGATTTTATTTTTATTTATTTTATTTTAACATTAAGCAGTCCCAAACCAAACCAAACCAAACCAAAATAAAAATATCACAGTAAACCTGACCAAAGCCCTGACTCATTACAACTAATGATTATTGTACGTATGTTTATGATAAATAAATTCATAAATGCATTCACTAAATACAGGTCTAGTTTTATTTAGTTATTTAGTTTTTTTTATTTGATTGACAAGTTTGTTTCTACCTTTTGCTCACAGACAAAACAACATAATAATCCAGTTTCTTTATTTGTTTTTACATGTATGATTTAATATTAAGCAGACACTTCATACTTAGATGGAGTCAGGGTATACTACGAAAGCATATACGCTTAGTAATCGCTCAGATTAGTAAAAAAATAACATTTTCATCTACAATCAAACATTACCTACAAGGGCATTAAAAAGACGTTGTTTGTAACCCGTTTTTGATTTTCTTTCAAAATAAAAAGTCTTGGTGAGGCTTCGGTTTAGTTTTTACAAACCATTGCAGAGGCTAAAAGTTTCAAATGTTGTTCGAGACTCTGACATTGTATCAGTGAACATGCATCATTGAAACATGTTTTGTCTTATTGACATATCCCCGAAAAAAAAACGTAGTTCCCACTGCAAATTGGACCCTAGTTGCATTACTGACCGTTAATAAGGCTGACAACTAAAATAATAAGCGAAATATTTACTATACACGACGTTTAAACCCACAAACGCAGACATTAAATTTATTTATTTATTTAGTTATTGTGTGGGTGGGTTGGTTGGTTGGTTGATTGATTTACAAAACAACGGAGTTTGTGTTTGATTATCATATTCATGCACTAAGCAAGTGTGTGTAAAGAACTTTTATGTTATGAATAATTAATCATCAAAACTGCACGACCCAGCCAATGGGAGCGATATATGCAACTGGTGAACTTTACTGCGCATGGGAAAAACCGCTGTCCGTGCCGTGCCCGTGCCCGGGGGTGCCAGCTCGACCGACGCTTGCACGTCCGTTGACAGACTCCCGACATTCATTCCAACAATTTACTAATTTACCCTTCACTTGCCTCTTTGCACAATCATGCCATAAATTATACTTACAAATAAGGAAAATAATGTGCATAATTATTTATTACCATTTCAATGTGTATGCTTATGGAAATAAATAAATAAATATAATTGTTTGTACCGGTATTAACACGAGGCCGCTATTCATACTTGGATTATCCGTCTATGCTGATAAATCTTTATAATGTTATTAAATAAACGCGGTGACTCCCAAATCCATAAAGGAAATACACTAAACAAAGAACAAAATGAGACGATGGTATGATTAAAGATATTGTATATACACTCTAATATATACAATTATTTACAATATCAATAAGTATAGTGAGAATTATGATACAAATCGAATAAATCGTTATGAATCTCAACTACAGCATTAACCTATCCAGTCTGCTATTTCCAGTTATTATAACTGTTCAGGGAGAGCATAAAATACTTTGACGATTCTACCGTCAAATATAGTGTTGGACTTTACAGTTCAATGCACGTCCCATTGAACGCAATTCAACCCAGGAATTTGCCATCTATAACAGTCAAACATAACCAAACTCGTTCACGTTTTGTGATAATAACTACATTGTACATATGAACTAAACAATGTAAAATGATTTACTCAAAGATTTTACATTTGAACTCTTCACAAAGTGAGCTTCAACTATAAAACAACCTTGTACAATTTAACTTTAACTCCAACTATGGGCCTTTTTCTTTAAGTACATCGTATCTGTTAAAAATCGCTTGTAAATTTTCTTTAAATTAGCGATCATCAGTTTGTGTAAACTGTCCATTATATCAATACTGTATAACAGAACAGTGTGAGCAATCTGTTGTTTTTGTGGTATTGCAATGTGCGTGCGCATTGTGGGCGTGGTTTAGGTCTGCAACGGTGACTGCATTGGTTGTGTGTGTACATGCGGCAGACAGGAGTGCAGCTTGTGACAGTGACAGAGAAAGACGTAAGTTGTGCTAATTGCGCGTAGTCAGACTGGGTTGTTGCGCGGCCCACTGATCTCTATTATACTGTCAGTATAATAGAGATCAGTGGCTCGGCCCATGGTTTGCCACTTGGAGTGAGCAAGACTACAACAGATGTGTATGACTTACTTGTCACACGTTGGTTGTATAACTGTACGTGTCAAATCTCACAGAGGCAAAATTACACAGGTGGGAAGTTCATACTGTCATTAATGTATTTTAAGAGATATTTTGGGACAAAAGAAGCCGGCATTTGTTTAAATCATAAGGAAACTAGTTGTTGCTAGGTCGCAAAAATAGTTGTACGTGAACTTGAAAAAATAGGAATTGTTCGTTTGAGGTTTTTTTTGAGAATGCAACTTTTTTATGAAGTAGGGAAAAACAAAAATCAAAAGTTAACATATCAATTCCAAGTTCCCCAAAATAATGTTGTTACTCCGATTTTTGTCTTTCCTTCAAATATAACAAATTTAGAGGACATATAGTGGAGCACGGTACTGACATGCTCTTTGCCAAGTCTGTGGGAACAGAAACATAAAGAATGTTGCTCAAAAAAAGGGAAAATACAGAGTAAAACTAATAAGTATATGTATGAAGGATTGAGTATTGAAGACATTCGGAATAGACATTACAAATGAACTTCCTTATGTTCATCCTGTCCACACATGCCAATCGTGGCCCCACGCTGAGACAGTCACAAAGAAAGGCTGCCAAACAGGGGTGGCATAAACACATGTAGTTGGTTGTATGCAACTAACGCCATATATATTGTATGAAATTCGTGCAGAAAAACATTTAGGAGTAGCCACACGGTGTCGTGGGCAACATATCTGTGCATATCATTTTTCACAAAAAAACTTGCAGAAAAATTTGTGAATGTACCCTAATTTTGGTCATATAGTTTGTGTCAACATGTTTTCTTCACACAAAATGTTTAAAACAAATCAATTTCACTCATTTTACTTATAAAAGAGTCTCAATACATACTGCCAATCATCAAAATGTTATTCAAAGTCACAGAGGTAAGCAAGCAACTTTGCTGGACGTTACATGGTCTACATGTGTATTGTAGTACCATCTCACTGCGATGAAAAGCTTACGCATGCGCACATCGCAAAATAGGGTGGGAAACGGCCGTGTGTGAAATGAGGGAGTAAGAAAAGAATACTCTGACTCACAGTCCAAATTATAATCTCTGTGATTTACTGATGAATACACCAATTGAATTGTTGCGCTGACAAATACCGATCAGTTGTGTATTTAATTGAGGTAATTGTGTACCGACAGAGGGATGGACAATCAATTACCAATCGGCGGTAGATTTTCTCCAAAACGGACTTGTACCTTGGCCTTGAGATTGCTCTGAGTGATCTCCGGTCCGAGAAAGTAATCAGGCCAATGGTTTCTCACCACAATACTTAAAAACAATCAGTTATAACCATACATTTTCATTCAACACAACACTTGCGGTTATTGCTCTAATGCCTTACTTAAAAAGGTGAGTTGAGTATTGCTACGCATTGTGCACTCTGGATAACTTGAAGAATCGTGTGACTTTTGCCTGATTTGCAAAGTCTTTAGTTCGGATCGTACCGGGACAGAATTCTCTGACCGATCATCACCTGTTCTATAGAACAGTTTATAGAGTTCTATAGAACAATTTATAGAGTTCTATAGAACAATTTATAGAGTTCTATAGAATAATTTGTAGAGTTCTATAGAACAATTTGTAGAGTTCTATAGAACAATTTGTAGAGTTCTATAGAACAATTTACAGAATTCTATAGAAAGATTTATAGATTTCTATAGAACATCTTCTACTGTTCTATAGAAAAACATGTGTGGTCTACAAACAGTTTTGTAATAAAAACAAGGCAGAAAATATATTGTTTAGACTGAGGTATTGATTTATTTATTTAACCTATCGTTTTCCTGCAAAAGTAGAACAATATAGACAGAACAAAAATATTATG
>CM055817.1:29794839-29849923 GCA_029582265.1 Zoroaster sp. YZ-2022
GGGGTATGAGATGAACAGTTTTATCTACCCTACTAAGAACGCCTTTGTGAGAAACCTTCCCGGGTCGGTAAAATGCACCACAGGTCGCAAGACAGTAAAGCAGTAGTTACTTTGGACATAATAATATAACTTTGTGACAAGTTAATTTTGTGACAAGTTAATTTTAAGACAATATTTGTTAGTATTAAATAATCTATGTATGATAACAATAGCATTTGCAGGTTTCTTAAGCTTCGATGAATTAAGTTCCACCCGTTGCATCGACATAGCAATTCCGGATAATTATTTCAAAATAAACATACAGACAAGTAAAACCGATCTATATAGTTTGGGTCAAGAAGTCCAAAAGTTCCAGCTCAGCATGCCCATACAGTATGTTGTTAAAATAATGTCAGTAGCAGGTATGAGCACACAATCTGGCAAGTTCTTATTCCGGCCTGCAGGAAATGTATGTAAGTTATTTTTCAAGGACAACAAGTTAAGCTACGCGAGAACAAGACAATGCATTGTTGAAATGTTGTCCTCAGTAGCACTAGATTTAAACTAAGGTTTACATTCACTAAGAGCAGGGAAAGTTGGAAAGCGTTGTCTCAACAGACATGGGCGCTGGAAAGGAATGCGAGTAAGGATGGGTATATTGCAGATTCACTAGAAAACAGGTTAGAAGTCACTCAGAAGTTGGGTTTGTAAATATTGGCACATTAATGGTACAGAGCAAGACCAACAATAATAATGTAATTTGTAAGGTTAGACATATTACTCATCATATAGAAGCCGTATACATATCTTTTAAACTAGGTAAATAAATAATTGACTGTAACGTGCCCCTGAGTACTTCACTATCGCCATACGACTATGGATGTTTTGTATATATTTTGTATAAGTTTTGAGTAAAAATAAGACTTAATTTCCCGTGTTTCGAAGTGTAGAGGGAATAGTTGTTTTAGGAATTCGAGCAACGCATAGCGTGTGCCAAGAGATTACGTAATAGGGAGTGGCAGATAGGGGTTTAAATAAAGAGAAAGGTAGAATAATAAGAAATATAAAAGAAGTAGGGTGAAGTTTAACACCCCCACCGAGGAAAACGCTAACATGTTTTTAAACGCAGGTTTTCAGAGCATTTATCAATTTATCTCTATTTATAGAGAGTATGGTTTATTTAGAAGATTAATCGGCTACTCATTATGTTACTTACGTTAAAATAAACGGCGGTGCAGGTGTCACTCGAGTGCTGCGCTTTCGCCATACGAATATGGATGTTTTGTATAGGCCTATAATTGCATAAGTTTGAGTAAGAATAAGACATTACATTACTTACGACATTCTTCTTTGGATGACACACAAGAGCCATCAGCACAATTGAAAAGATTGGCTTCGATACAAGGTGATCCTGTTGTACATGAACAAGTTAATTCCCGAATTAATTGCACTGCATTATTAAGAAACGGAAAAAAATACTTTGCAATGAAGTGTTTATTCTTAAACAAACTCCATTGAGTGATTCGGCAATCCTTTGTGAATTAATTCAAATATAGCACAATCTGATGTTGGTAGGTTTAATTGTTGATTTGATCATGAATCCAAGATAGACGCAATGGTATTTTTAATGAAATTTGCATTTCTAAAAAGTCAGAAAAGTATACGAATTGATTCGATGATACAAATACTTAAAAACATATGTTCATAACGAAACATGAAACATATTATAGTTCACGATCTGGCATTAGCTAGGATGATCATAAATGCTTATGTTATTCAAATAAGCGCTAGGATACAGAGTGTACAAAAAACATATATTGCGTGAAAAAAACACACTAGCACCGTAACACCTTAAATACTATGTATTTATACTGTATTGTTATTACGTGTATGCCTTTGATAATAAAACAATTGTTTTTGACCAATTCTTGCCTCGTTTTGGTCTTCTCTGCGGTTTGAATCTGTCCGAAGGATGTGATCAAGTAGTATACACCTACTGTTCCACCCGTTTTCACGGTCATAGTGCAATTACTAGAGCGGAGCGGCAAAAAGCGCACCCGCCCGAATAACCTTCAACCTTTTGGAATACAAACTTACGGTTGTTTTAGTTTTATTGAATATATTCCATGGCAGAAATGTGGTCTACATTTGATGATTTTTTTTTCTTTTTCTTTTAACCATTTATTTGTTAACCATGTATATCACTTTTCATTTCACATTTGGTCCTTTGCAGTTTCTATAAAACTATCAGGGATTTTGCTCGCAATGTTATTGAAAATAAAGCGCAACGTCAATGAGGCATTGGAGAAGGCGGTAGTTGAGGACACAGTAGTTAACAGATGTAAATACACCGAGTGTTCTCGACACCGAGTGTTCACACCGCGTGATATCATCAGCAATATACGGCATCAAATGGGTGCATGAGATGAACAGTTTTATCTACCCTACTAACAACGCCTTTGTGAGAAACCTTCACGGGTCGGTAAAATGCACCACAGGTCGCAAGACAGTAAAGCAGTAGTTACTTTGGACATAATAATATAACTTTTTGACAAGTTAATTTTAAGACAAGATTTGTTAGTATTAAATAATCTATGTATGATAACAATAGCATTTGCAGGTTTCTTAAGCTTCGATGAATTAAGTTCCACCCGTTGCATCGACATAGCAATTCCGGATAATTATTTCAAAATAAACATACAGACAAGTAAAACCGATCTATATAGTTTGGGTCAAGAAGTCCAAAAGTTCCAGCTCAGCATGCCCATACAGTATGTTGTTAAAATAATGTCAGTAGCAGGTATGAGCACACAATCTAGCAAGTTCTTATTCCGGCCTGCAGGAAATGTATGTTATTTTTCATGACAAGTTAAGAACAAGACAATGATTGTTGAAATGTTGTCCTCAGTAGCACTAGATTTAAACCAAGGTTTACATCTTCACTAAGAGCAGGAAAGTTAAGCGTTGTCTCAACAGACATGGGCGCTGGAAAGGAATGCGAGTAAGGATGGGTATATTGCAGATTCACTAGAAAACAGGTTAGAAGTCACTCAGTTGGGTTTGTAAATATTGGCACATTAATGGTACAGAGCAAGACCAAATAATAATAATGTAATTTGTAAGGTTAGACATATTACTCATCATATAGAAGCCGTATACATATCTTTTAAACTAGGTAAATAAATAATTGACTGTAATGCGCTCCCGAGTACTCTACTATCGCCACATACGACTATGGATGTTTTGTATATATTTTGTATAAGTTTTGAGTAAAAATAAGACTTACTGTGTTTCGAAGTGTAGAGGAATAGTTGTTTTAGGGAATTGAGCAACGCATAGCGTGTGCCAAGAGATTACGTAATAGGGAGTGGGTGATAGGGGTTTAAATAAAGAGAAAGGTAGAATAATAAGAAATATAAAAGAAGTAGGGTGAAGTTTAATTTCACCGAGGAAAACGCTAACATGTTTTTAAACGCAGGTTTTCAGAGCATTTATCAATTTATCTCTATTTATAGAGAGTATGGTTTATTTAGAAGATTAATCGCTACTCATTATGTTACTTACGTTAAAAATAAACGGCGGTGCAGGTGTCACTGAGTGCTGCGCTTTCGCCATACGAATATGGATGTTTTGTATAGGCCTATAATTGCATAAGTTTGAGTAAGAATAAGACATTACATTATTTCTACGACATTCTTCTTGACACACAAGAGCCATCAGCACAATTGAAAAGATTTAGTTTGATACAAGGTGATCCTGTTGTACATGAACAAGTTAATTCGAATTAATTGCACTGCATTATTAAGAAATGGAAAAAAATACTTTGCAATGAAGTGTTTATTCTTAAACAAACTCCATTGAGTGATTCGGCAATCCTTTGTGAATTAATTCAAATATAGCACAATCTGATGTTGGTAGGTTTAATTGTTGATTTGATCATGAATCCAAGATAGACGCAATGGTATTTTTAATGAAATTTGTATTTAAAAAAAGTCGAAAAAGTATAATGAATTGATTCGATGATACAAATACTTAAAAACATATGTTCATAACGAAACATGAAACATATTATAGTTCACGATCTGGCATTAGCTAGGATGATCATAAATGCTTATGTTATTCAAATAAGCGCTAGGATACAGAGTGTACAAAAAACATATATTGCGTGAAAAAAACACACTAGCACCGTAACACCTTAAATACTATGTATTTATACTGTATTGTTATTACGTGTATGCCTTTGATAATAAAACAATTGTTTTTGACCAATTCTTGCCTCGTTTTGGTCTTCTCTGCGGTTTGAATCTGTCCGAAGGATGTGATCAAGTAGTATACACCTACTGTTCCACCCGTTTTCACGGTCATAGTGCAATTACTAGAGCGGAGCGGCAAAAAGCGCACCCGCCCGAATAACCTTCAACCTTTTGGAATACAAACTTACGGTTGTTTTAGTTTTATTGAATATATTCCATGGCAGAAATGTGGTCTACATTTGATGATTTTTTTTTCTTTTTCTTTTAACCATTTATTTGTTAACCATGTATATCACTTTTCATTTCACATTTGGTCCTTTGCAGTTTCTATAAAACTATCAGGGATTTTGCTCGCAATGTTATTGAAAATAAAGCGCAACGTCAATGAGGCATTGGAGAAGGCGGTAGTTGAGGACACAGTAGTTAACAGATGTAAATACACCGAGTGTTCTCGACACCGAGTGTTCACACCGCGTGATATCATCAGCAATATACGGCATCAAATGGGTGCATGAGATGAACAGTTTTATCTACCCTACTAACAACGCCTTTGTGAGAAACCTTCACGGGTCGGTAAAATGCACCACAGGTCGCAAGACAGTAAAGCAGTAGTTACTTTGGACATAATAATATAACTTTTTGACAAGTTAATTTTAAGACAAGATTTGTTAGTATTAAATAATCTATGTATGATAACAATAGCATTTGCAGGTTTCTTAAGCTTCGATGAATTAAGTTCCACCCGTTGCATCGACATAGCAATTCCGGATAATTATTTCAAAATAAACATACAGAAAAGTAAAACCGATCTATATAGTTTGGGTCAAGAAGTCCAAAAGTTCCAGCTCAGCATGCCCATACAGTATGTTGTTAAAATAATGTCAGTAGCAGGTATGAGCACACAATCTAGCAAGTTCTTATTCCGGCCTGCAGAAAATGTATGTGAGTTAATTTTCAAGGACAAAAAGTTGAGCTACGCGAGAACAAGACAATGCATTGTTGAAATGTTGTCCTCAGTAGCACTAGATTTAAACCTAGGTTTACATTCACTAAGAGCAGGGGAAGTTGAAAAGCGTTGTCTCAACAGACATGGGCGCTGGAAAAGAGATGCGAGTAAGGATGGGTATATTGCAGATTCACTAGAAAACAGGTTAGAAGTTACTCAGAAGTTGGGTTTGTAAATATTGGCACATTAATGGTACAGAGCAAGACCAACAATAATAATGTAATTTGTAAGGTTAGACATATTACTCATCATATAGAAGCCGTATACATATCTTTTAAACTAGGTAAATAAATAATTGACTGTAACGTGCCCCTGAGGTACTTTCACTATCGCCATATACGACTATGGATGGTTTGTGTATATTTTGTATAAGTTTTGACTAAAAATAAGACTTAATTTCCCGTGTTTCGAAGTGTAGAGGGAATAGTTGTTTTAGGAATTCGAGCAACGCATAGCGTGTGCCAAGAGATTACGTAATAGGGAGTGGCAGATAGGGGTTTAAATAAAGAGAAAGGTAGAATAATAAGAAATATGAAAGGAGTAGGGTGAAGTTTAACACCCCCACCGAGGAAAACGCTAACATGTTTTTAAACGCAGGTTTTCAGAGCATTTATCAATTTATCTCTATTTATAGAGAGTGTGGTTTATTTAAAAGATTAATCGGCTACTCATTATGTTACTTACGTTAAAATAAACGGCGGTGCAGGTGTCACTCGAGTGCTGCGCTTTCGCCATACGAATATGGATGTTTTGTATAGGCCTATAATTGCATAAGTTTGAGTAAGAATAAGACATTACATTACTTACGACATTCTTCTTTGGATGACACACAAGAGCCATCAGCACAATTAAAAAGGTTGGCTTCGATACAAGGTGATCCTGCTGTACATGAACAAGTTAATTCCCGAATTAATTGCACTGCATTATTAAGAAACGGAAAAAAATACTTTACAATGAAGTGTTTATTCTTAAACAAACTCCATGGAGTGATTCGGCAATCATTTGTGAATTAATTCAAATATAACACCATCTGATGTTGGTAGATTTAATTGTTGATTTTGATCATGAATCCAAGATGGACGCAAGGGTATTTTTAATGAAATTTGCATTTCTAAAAAGTCAGATTTTTATTGTTGAATTGTTATTTTTTGTTTTCTTTCAAGATTTGAATGTTTTTATAGTTTCTGCTAAAATCCTTATTGGGTTAGTATACGAATTGGTTCGATGATACAAATACTTAAAAACATATGTTCATAATGAAACATGAAACATATTATAGTTCATGATCTGACAATTTTAAACCGAACTAGTTACGTAAAAATGCTGTTAATTAGTCGCGTGTTATTCACTTCAGTGCCTTTTCAATAATTTGTTGTAAGTAGTTCATACACAATAGTGATATCACATATGGTAATGATCCATCAATATTTGTTTGGAAAAATATACTTTAAACTGCCGAGTATATTCTAAAACAATAGCTTTTTCAGGTTATTACTGCATATAGGGAACCAATTATGCTTCCGTGGATATTATTCAACTATTTTTCACTTGGAAAACATGATATATAAATTCTAAGCTTCCACTCAGTTCCGGGTTTGTTTGGAGAGCGGAACTCTGCATAAATAGAAAATCTGAATATGGGACACATTTACGATAACTTGACGTGTTTTTGTTTTTGTTTTTGTTTTTTGTTTGTTTTTATTGTTTGTGTTTATTTATTTTTGTATTGGTTTAATATCAAACTTACTCCCTTGCCTAGGAAATGTTTGATTTATATACTATAAACTTCCGTGGATACTCCTTAACTCTTGGTAGGTATATTATGTTTTGAAAACATGAAGTTAGTTCCGCACCAGTAAAGCCACCTCCGAATTAGTTCATTTTATTATGCCTCTGATTTATAACAAAATGAGTATTTCCGATTTGTGATATTTCTCATTTGAAAACTTGAGATCCGCACCAGTTTAGGAAATTCCCAAGAAAGTTTAATCGGTGTGTGTTCACACTTCAAAAGAACTCCCGTAAAATTCCCTGTAGCTAATCGTGTGGTTAAAGCCCTTTTCACACTAGTCAAATCCCCGTGGGTGTCCCCGAGGAATTACAGTTGGCCTTTTCACACTTGGATCGCTTTACCGCGGTCTGCCCCGGAAAATGGCAATCCCCGTGAAATAGCCACCCCTGCTCCGGAGTTGGGGTAAGCGGTGAAACCCCGGGGTAAAGAACCCCCGGGGAGTAACGGCTAGTGGAAAAGGAAAGTGGGTTGTGTTCAATCCAGTTTACGTGGCAGAGAGAACACGCAAACAAACTGTGAAAAGGTCAGAGAGAAAGAACTCGAGGTCAGGAAATGCGCATATAAATTGCTGTTTATTTTGTACAGATTTGTAATCAAGTATTTATAAAGTTTGGTTAATAGAAACCAAATATTAACGAAATATATTTTTGGAAGAATTTGATTTACCAGTGTGCAAAAATAATGATTTTGAAGTAGGTTAAATTTCAAATTGTTTTGGACGAGGTAAAATGATTTGTATCCGTCTCACTGAAAGTGTAATAGTATTCATTACAAATAAAGGTACCAGTTTGTCAACGGATTATCATAACGCGCAAAGTCAATCACCCAAAGAAGTTTACATCAGGTTTCGAGAAAGAATTGTTTTGTAATTTTCCTTTGTAGCCATTTTTATCATTTACAATTTAATGCGAGTACGCGCTCACATTGTATAGTAGGATTGTGCGCTTCAGGCTAGCTACATTCATACTTCCGATGATCATGTGAAACGTGCCAACGTGCGCCACCCCGGGGAATAAGGACCAGGGAATACGCGGGCAGTGACAGCGTGAAACTGCGCCAGGGTAACCGTGCGGTAAAAACTACCGGGGCCTTCCTGGGGTTGTATTGCCCGGGGATAAGAGATGTAGTGTGAAACGAAAGTGGATTTAACTTACCCCAGTTTTGCGTCGCGGATGCTGGGATGCCAACATGTCTTGAAAGGTCATGGAGGTAACAAATAGCGCGCCAAATAATTCGCGCGGTAATATCTAGTGTAGTATTATGTACTTCAGTACTTTTGAAACTTTCTCCTTTAAAAAGTATTCATAGTAATGTCTAAAAATATAAATATCTAAATCTGTAAATAACACGTTATATTTACTTTTATAGAATGTGACCAAATAAATGGCTTGAATAAAATAATTGAATGAAAGAATTGTCGCGGACAAGGCTATGTTAAGCATATGTCTCGTTTACGTGTATTATACAAATATTGGTAATAACAGCACGCTCATAAGATGTGGTGACACGTCTGCGGGAGCCATTTTGGTCGCGATGCGTTGCACATGGGAAACTTCAGTTTCAACACAACAGCCCCTGGTTGCTTGAGCGCATAGCATTCTGGGATTGGACTTCCGCTCATAACATTTTGTTGCAGCAGCAGCAAACAACAACAACAACAATAATTTGATTCACAGACTTGAAAACGTTATCTTAATTAAAATTATGTTTTATTGGCTGGTACTTCGTTTTTTGTCCAGAGTGCATAGGGTTATGGTCAACAGCAACGACAAGAACAATACATGATAACAATAATCATCGTCATCTTAATAGCTATTAACATAATCATGATTAACAGCAGAAAATAAATCCAATTCAAACAAAAATGTATTACCTTCCAGAATTATTACTCTGAAAGAGCAGCTATTTCTGTTGTTAGCAGCATCCCTGTATGTGTATGTTACTTGGTTCCTTCCAACTTGGAAAAAATCATTGGGATTGTTGGTGTTTGACACAAGAAAGAAGCTTCCTGAATTGTCAGTTACAGTTGGTAGATCCCAAGTCACCTGCCTGTCAGTAGCTCCCATGGCAACCTCAAATATTTGGTCTGGAGGGCAAATAACAACAGGTGGTGTTGTGTCCACTGGAAATAAAAAGGAGTCATGCAATTACTAAGTTACAAACGTACAGCAATAAAACACTTTGTGACTTAGATAAAGGTTTTTCAAGTCAATAATTGTACGAAGAAAAGGAATCGCTGAGCTCAATACATAATATTATATGTACTTCGGGAATTCCTTTAATCAGCCATAAACAAAAGTTAATGTGATTTTGATCGTTTACAATTTAATGCGAGTACGCGCACACATTGTATAGTGGGATTGTGCGCTTCAGGCTAGCTACATTCATACTTCCGATCATCGTGTGAAACGTGCCAACGTGCGCCACTCCGGGGAATAAGGACCAGGGAATACGCGGGCAGGGACAGCGTGAAACTGCGTCAGGGTAACCGTGCGGTAAAAACTATCGGGGCTTTTCTGGGGTTGTATTGCCCGGGGATAAGATATGTAGTGTGAAACGAAAGTGGATTTAACTTACCCCAGTTTTGCGTCCCTAATCCTGGGATGTCAACATGTAAAATAAAATAGTGGGATATGGGATTTATTATTTGAATATTTTTAAGGGTTAATGTGTGGTTGGTTAAAACAGCTGATATTTAATTAAGCACATTTTTGACAAATTTGTTACAATATTGTCTTTCACTTTCTATAAATAAATTGTGTAATAATACATTTGTTATTTCACACATAATTAATTATAAATGTATTTCAATTTTGTTTTAGGTAATAAACTATCATTTTACAGAAATACATTTTGGCATTATACAATCCAAAATCCCTGCTAAGCAATGGAATATGTTATTAATGTTAGTTAGATGTATAAATAAATGTTTGTACTATTTTATAAATAAACGACCCGTAGTATATAAATGCAAAATAGTAGTTACTGGCCTTACATCTCAAACCTAGCGGGTTCTTTCTCTGAGAAATAACTTTCTAGGTTCAAAACATAACTGAGGCCAATAACTACTATTTACACTCATACTATTTTTATTAATTAATTATTTTCTAGAAGAATGTTAAAAGCAAATATCAATTATATATTATTCCAGGATAAAATATAAAGTTCGATACAATAATGAAATAAAAATCTTCAGTTGCAATCCATATAAACCCACGGGAACACTGTGTTTTATCCATATAAATGTTACTTTTTAATCTGATTTGTTGTTTCATAAGGTAATTGAAAGGTTGTCATGGAATAGTATGCTAAAATTTCAACAGGTAAACATGAGAAAGTACTTTAAATAAATTTTTAAAATGGTGTTCTCTTCATTGCTTCCCTATCACTGTGTTTTAAAATAGACTGGTGCCCCAACAACGGTATACAGGTAATCTGCACAAGAAGTCAGGATGCCATGCCGTTTCACAAAAGCAAATCTTCAGGGGGCAAGTACAGGGGGCTTAACGCTCTCAAATAATTGTTGAGTATTTTTCCTTGTTTCTTATAGGTTGGTGTATATTTTGAGGGGGCATCTAAACAAATTTGGGTTAATACTCCCTACTAACATGTCGACTTGTGATGGGAATGTTCGAAGAGAGTTGTCAAACAGGCCCTGTTTTATGCTTTATGCATATTTTTGATACAAAATCTAAGTTCAGTGAGAACAACTCTGCCAAATGTAGGTATTGTTGTAACCGATGGTGAGAGTTTAAATGCTCTGAAAAGTTTGATCGTGACAGCGAAAGTATGAGTGTAGGCAGGGACTACTAACGTTACTAGTACTAGCATGAAGATGAGCTGTCGTTTTCATAGAATTGTAAAATGACTTGATAATACAGTAACTGCGGGTATAATGTAGTATCAGACCGCCACGTTTTCTCATTCAATATAACCAAGAATGTAATCTTACCTACCAAGTAATGTGGAGAAAATATGCATGATGATGGACATACTTCAAATTATTCCAGGATATTTACTTCATGAAATATCTGGCATTTTTGGTATACGATTACTTCCTCAGTCATGTCAGTCTGATCTTGTCTACTCCCCTGTTAATGACCAACACGGTCATTGTACATGAGCAGTGGCAACTATAATAGGGTATTTTTATTTTCTAAAAGAGATGATTTAGAAGGGAAATAAAATCCGAAAACCATCTTAAAAGTGGATTTTAAAGATATTTTTCGCATTCTGTACCCCAAACAAATCGATAGAAACATTTTTAACTGGTTAGTGGTTACCAACAAAATTCCCCAAAAGCCTTAAAAAGTGGCAGTCGGATACAACATTCTTTAACTGCTTCCGTCGTTACAGACACCAAGTTTATTTTTAAGCTAGACAATGTCTAAGTAATGGTGATGTCAACCATTCTGAGAACATTTCATGTAGTAACGTTACTGTATGACCTTTAATTTTTTTTTTCTTCAAACTTTATGTTATCACTGGGCAATGGGACAGTGACATCTATTGGAAACATGCATGGGATTTCACAGAGGCCTCTACTGCCCTGCCATAGTCTGTTGGCCTTGGTGACCCTCAGAAGTTATGATATTCTAATGAAAGTGTCCTTTACTCAGCCACAGGAAAAGTGGCCTTACCCCTACAAAATTGAAATTTGAGGTCTGGAAATATTGGCCTATTGTTACACTTCTGAATGTGTTCATACACTTTTCTTAAATAGCGCCCTCTGTTGTCATAATTTCTGATTCACACTTTAGACAGTTTACAAACAAAGTTTTTATGTCCGATTCTAGGCATCGTTTGCTTGTACGTACTGAAAGTTGATGCAGTTAAGGTGTCCTTTCGTTACGGGTCCTCTGAGCAATTCCATTTTTAGTGTATGCTTTGAGGTTAATGTATACGGATCTCTGTGTATTCTTGCATTTAGTCATTGCCACATATGCCTATTAGTCATTATAGTTTTTGATTGTTTGTTCCAGTTTTACTCCTTAATCACTGACGTCATGCCTGTGTGGCTGCAATAAAACACTAGAGCTTGGAGGCTATTTCCTGATTCCCATGTCGTTATTGAAAGGAGGACAGTACAGTAAAAAAGCAGATAACCAGTTGGCGTTACTACAACTACGGCAGTGGATCATGGCACAGCTCAGCTGTGAATCGTCATCATGGAAGACACCAGACGTGATGACAAACGTCTCAGACCAGTTCAAAGACCACACGTTCATCGTCTTCAGCCACAAGTGAAGCCACTAGGGCCCGCGCTAGGGTAAAAGCAGCACGTGTCCGAGCATCATTTGCTGAGAAAGAGGCAAAAATAAAATCGGAAAGTGCTGAAAGACACGCTAAAATGATACTGGAAAGAGCTAAGCTAGGAGCTTTGAATTTTCACAGAGAGGCAGCAGCAACTTTGGCTCAGCGAATGAGGAATTAGATATGTTATTGAAGTGGCTTGGCAAGGAATCCCCACAACACGTCAGAAGAATTCGTGCGGTGCACATCAACGACCCAAGCGCAGCACTAAAGAAGGTTTGGAAAAGACTGAGATAGTGTTATGCCTCATCGGAAGTCATCGAAAGTTCCCTCTTTAAGAAATTAGACAGTTTCCCCAGATTCTCCAGCAGAGACTACGTCAAGTTAAGGGAACTTGGAGATCTATTGATGGAAGTTCAATCTGCAAAAGAAGACGGATACTTTCCCGGTCTTGCCTACCTGGACACCGCCCGTGCTGTCAATCCTATAGGCCTTCAGGAGAGATGGATTACAAAGGGATCACGGTACAAAAAGGATCACGATGTGCTTTCCCCCATTCTCCTTCTCGAAATTCATCTGCTACGAAGCCAAAAACCAGGAACGACCAAAGTTTTGCCTTCTCTAGCAGCAGTGGTGGTCCAATGACAAGTGAGAAACCTACAAACAGAAACATAAGCACGAGAACTCCAATAACCGTACACAAGACACGTAAATGCACAGAAGGACGATGGACCTGGCAAAAACTGCCCCATCCATCGTAAACCACATCCGCTAATGCAGAGGCTTTAGAGCTAAAACCATAGACAAGCGTAAGGCCTATCTCAGAGAGAATGGAATATGCTTCAAGTGCTGCTCATCGTCATCTCACCTCGCAAAGAACTGCAAAATAGCAGTCAAATGCAACGAGTGTGACAGCGACCGTCACAGTACTGCTATGCACCCATGTCCTACCCCTGGACATTGAAGATCTCTACCCCTGCACCACAGCATGGCGGGGAGGAAGGCATCGACCCTACCACTCCACCTGCAGTCAGCTCCCAATGGACTGAGGTATGTGACAGGCCTAACGGCAAGATCATGCTTCAAAATATGTCTGGTGAAGGTGTATTCCGAAAGTGCAGTCAAGATGTACGCCATACTCGACGACCAGAGCAACTGATCACTGGCAAGGTCGGAATTCTTCGATCTGTTCAGTATTCGGGGAAGCCCATCACCCTACTCACTCAAAACCTGCGCTGGAGTCACAGAAATGGCAGGGAGGAAGGCTGATGGTGTTCAGATGGAATACAGTGAATGGAGGAGTAAGCCTAGCCCTCCCTTCGCTTATCGGATACAACGAAATCCTCAATAACAGAACTGAAATACCAACGCCTGAGGCAGCACTTCACCATCCCCACCTGAAGTCTGTAGCAGCCCACATCGACAGTCGACATGACCAGATCAGTAGCACTACGTGCCAACAGTGCACTGCCCTGCTGATCACGCTTCAAGGGGAGTTCCAACGTCCCAGCTCACAAGTACGTCATGGTTCACAGGACCGCCCTTTCTTTATAATCTGGACCGAGCTCCTACGGAAAAACAAGCTCCCTTCAAGCTGGTTGATCCAGAACTAGACGTAGACATCCGTCCCCAGTTGACAAGTTTCGCCACCCAGACCAAAGCAAAATAAATACACCAAAACGCTTTGAACGCTTCTCGACATATGGAACTAACTTCTGAGAGGAGTTACTCTCCTCGTCCATGTTGCTCGTTCTCACAAAATGGACTCAGCAAGCCATTTGCAGTAATTTCAGTGGTTGCATAAATGCGACAAATCCCATACTCCTGATGAGTTGGCTCAAGCTAACGGTGTCATCATCTAGTCCAAATAGAGGTTTACTCAGAGGAGTTCACTGCCCTCGACCAGAAGAGAGATGTTCCGAACACCAGTTCGCTCGCGAAGTTGAATCCTATTGTGGAATATGGATTCATCAGAGTGGGAGGTCGCCTCGAGAATGCACAGCTGGACAATGATGAGAAGAATCACAATCCAAGGCCGCCATTTTACTGAAGGGGCCATCAGAGCATCAGGCCTATGGATTGTTGGTAGTAAGAGGCTCATCAACTCCATCCTACATAAGTGTGTCATATGCAAGAAGCTTCGTAGGTAAATGGAAGAACAGAAGATGGCAGATTTACCACCCGAGAGACTCAAAACATCACCTCCATTCACATATGTGGGTTTAGATGTCTTTGGGTCTCGGACAGTCATCGCACGCCGCACTAGAGGAGGTCATGCTGAAAGCAAACGCTGGGCAATACTGTTCACTTGCATGAGCACAAGGACCGTGCACATCGACATCCCAGAGTCCATGGACACGTCAAGTTGCATCAACGCATTCAGAAGGTTCTTCGCTATCTCAGGACCAGAGAAACAGCTTAGATCAGATTGTGGAAGGAATTTCGTTGGGGCCTGTAATGAGTTGAAACTCGAAAAGAAACCGCAGCAGGGGACACGCGTCCACCGCTACCTGAGCGAGCAAGGTGGCACATGGGAGTTTAACCCACCTCATGCTTCACAACATGGGAGGTGCTTGGGAGCGCATGATTGCAGTAGCACGGAAAATCCTTGACTCCATACTGCTGCATAACAAATCAACTCACCTCTCGCATGAAGTCCTGTGCACACCTTCTTGGCCGAAGTTACAGCCGTCATCAATGCCAGACCTGTGATTCCAGTATCCACGGATCCTGAATCGCCATTCATCTTGACACCTACGATGATACTTACACAGAAGTTTGGTGCTCCCGCTCCTCCCAGAGACTTCACTGACAAAGACCCTTTCAAGAGCCAGTAAGTTCTGGTTCCGTTGGAACCGCGAGTACCTCCCCACATTGCAGAGCCGACGGAAGTGGAAGGAATCTCATCTTAACCTCCAAGAGGGAGATCTCGTGCTCGTGAAAGACAAACAAGTCGCCCGCAATGAGTGGCCACTGGCACGGATCACTTCTGCTTTCGTGAGTGATGACAGGAAAGTCCGTACGGTAGAAGTAAAAGTCTCAGCCCAAGACACCATCAAGAAGTTCGTGAGACCCATCTCGGAAGTTATACCGGTACTCCTACTACCTAACGAGGACTGAACTTTTGTGTGTTTTTACAGTGACATCTTAAAGACGCCAGGTGGGGAGTATTCTGGATGTGTTCATCCACTTTTCTGTTTCACACTTTAGACAGTTTACAAACAAAGTTTTTATAATAATAATAATAATAATAATAATGTGTGGACATATATAGCGCACATATCCACCCACTGAGTGGTGCTCAAGGCGCATATTATTACCCCTACTAATAAGGCTCATAAGGCTCATAAATCATTCCTGAAACCATCTCAGCTCCCTGTGGAGTATACAGCTCAATTGCTGCCATTACAGCGCATATAGGGCTAATCAACCACCTCTGCCCTCACAGGTACCTATTTAACCCATGGGTGGAGAGAAGCAATTACGGTTAAGTGTCTTGCTCAAGGACACAAGTGTCACGGCCGGGATTCGAACCCACATTCTGCTGCTAACACCAGAACTTGAGTCCGGTAAGCTAGACCGCTCGGCCACGACACTCCACAATTTGTGGCTCACATATCTCACCCTTCCAACTGCCTTCCCTATTTAACGCCTACGTAAGCATTGCCTGTGAGTTCATTATATTTCTTATCTCGTTATTTGCTATATAAGAGGTGTATTTTGGGGGAATTGTGGTCTCAGTTTTTCATGTAAACAATGTTCATGTATAAGCCTACATATCATAACAGGTTAATGGTACAGCCACGTTAGTTACATGTGTGACCCTTATTAAGTTTTGAGACGTTGCAATGAAGGACACTTTCTTTGGTTTCAGCACCAGTTTTATTTTTGTCTGTGTACGAAGACAATAGATGCGTACTAATTAGTCTTCGGTAAGATATATTAGGGAAGACATCGAATTCTAACCTGCAGTTAAACCTTGAGGGTACTCGCGGTAACTCAAGGTACATGTCTACTGGAAAGTAAGGAGCTCATTATCTATGGGTCACTGCACATTGTGGGGTTTCGTCATGAGCATATTCATGGCCCGAGCTGGAGCTGGCAGATCCTGCCGGCAGGACAAAGGACCAATTTGTTTTGATTTTTCGTTTTTAATCGGACGCGTCAGTCGACGACCGAGTTGGATATTAGCCCAAAACGGTCGAGCTGGTTCAACGGGCATGTCGACCTAAATGTTGAGGACATTATATCACTTTTAGCTAGTTAAATTTGACATTATAATTCGAGGAAAAACTGGTGTGTTTATATAACTTCACCAGTAGTATTTATATTCAGCACTGGTTAAGGCCCAACACCCAATTTTTGTACAATATATTAGGCCTATACCATGTGTTATTTTAAACCAGACTCGCTAATTACCCTGAGTGCATCTAGGTGAGGAGCATGCTTGACAATTTCTATTTTGTATACATCCTGAACGACCGTCTGAAAGTAAAAGAAGCATCCATTCTTAATAAGAATCAAGATATATGTACACAAACCAACCTGTGAAATACATCCATTCTTAATAAGAATCAAGATATTTGTACACAAACCAACCTGTGAAATACATCCATTCTTAATAAGAATCAAGATATATGTACACAAACAAACCTGTGAAATACATCCATTCTTAATAAGAATCAAGATATTTGTACACAAACCAACCTGTGAAATACATCCATTCTTAATAAGAATCAAGATATTTGTACACAAACCAACATGTGAAATACATCCATTCTTAATAAGAATCAAGATATTTGTACACAAACCAACCTGTGAAATACGTCCATTCTTAATAAGAATCAAGATATTTGTACACAAACCAACCTGTGAAATACATCCATTCTTAATAAGAATCAAGATATATGTACACAAACCAACCTGTGAAATACGTCCATTCTTAATAAGAATCAAGATATATGTACACAAAGCAACCTGTGAAAGTTTCAGATTATTTTGAGAAAATAGTGAAAATACATTCAGATATTTTGTATTCATTCTAATGTGAAAATGTATCATTGACCAGTGATTCATTTCAGATTTGAATAAATTGTTATTCTCAAAGGTTTCAACATATAAAACGGGACAACTAAGAATATTTGCTACCATTACATCTTAAAACCAAATAAGCTTTTAGATAATAATTCTCACAGTTTTATTTTACATATTTAACATCATAGAAATATTTGTTTCAATACACTCTTAACATACAGATTGCTATACATACACAGAGCCTGACAAAATTCACATAAAAAGCGTAGTGAAGGACAATTGTAAATTGGAATTAGTTTGTGTGTATTTAATCAAGTTTAAAGGGAAGGTATAATATTGGTACCAATATTTGAAGCGTACATTCATTGTACCGTTAAGTTTTCTTAGTTAATTTTTTATATATTTTTAAATATTTAAATGTTTTTGTGCAACGAAGTTAATTGTAAACTGTATTGTTCAGCCTCTTGGCCGTTGTATTACAGTAGTTTTTAATAAACCAATATAATAATAATAGTAGCAGCAGCAGCAGCAGCAGTAGTAGTAGTAGTAGTACAGAAACTTGATTAAAAATGCTTTCATTCGTCCAACTTCGGAAAAACAATGGCCCTATATTCTAAACATTAACGACAATCTTAAATGGGAGGAAATACAAAGCTTGCGTTAGAATTTCAGATCACGATGACAGAGATTTGTGGTTTCGTTTAAGAAATAGAATCCTTCCTACAAAAGTCATTTTGTATAAAATGGGAAAAGTTAAAGAAATAAAATGTGGATTGTGTAAAATTGAAAGTGAAATCATGAATGTTTATAGAAAACATACTGAAGAAATATACGGGAAAGAAACAATTCTATCTGAATGACAGCAACTGGATATTAGGGTATGGGAAAAACATCAGTGATATTGCCTTATGGCTAATTGCAAAATTACACAAAACAATTTTGGTCATCAGATGTAATCATCTCGAAGAAAAGAATCGTGTTAAAGCTGAAGATTTAAAAACAAAATACCAACATAATTTGAAATATCAACTCAGACTTAAAAAAAAACAGGCTTTCGAATGATGAATTTATGTCGACATTATGGTAAACGTAATGCTTTGTGTTTCATACCAGGACATAATATTAACTTTCATTTTTGAACTTATTTCATTTTTGAACTTATTGATAACTTTTGTTGGGTGTGGTTAGACAAGAAATTTCTGACAATGAGAAATGGGTAGTTAGAATTCTCATTTAAATTGATGTATGTTATTTTCTTGCATACATAACTGTATATTACACTGTATATATTCGACTGTAAATAATAATAATAATATTAATTTTAAATATATTTGTATATGGTATAATAATGATAGTAATGGTGATGATGGTGATTGTGATGATAATGGTGATAATATTTATTACTTCTATTATTATTGTTTTTGCTGTTATTGTCATTATTATTGTATATAAATTATGTAAATAATTGCGATTTTTTATTTATGTATATATTTTGCTTTTGATTTGTTATAATTTCATTCAACCTTTTGTAAAATTCCGTGAAATAATGTGTAACTGGAATTTATTTTTGTGAATTTGGAATATTTTCTGATTGAATAGAATTGAATAAAGAGAGTATATACTCCACTCTGGAAAGACAAATAATAATAATAATAATAACGTAAATAATAAAATAAATTATGTATTTTTCTTTAAAAAAGTAAATTCGATGTAGCAATTCCATTCTCTCTAAGACGAAAGACGAAATATTTTCGTAGGATGATTTATACTTGAATCAACTTAAAATCAACTAAGTTTTATGTGTGTTTTTTTTTTGAGAAAAACAATGTACCTTCTCTTTAAAGGAAAGCTATAGTATTGGTAATGTTGGCAAAACTGCTTCCAAACTTATTCCGAAACTTTCCTTGAATCAAGATATACATTAAACAACCTAACATGTGAAAGTTTCAGCTAAATCAATCGATATAATTTATTTGAAAGAAAATTGCAAATATTTTAATTTAAATTTGAGGTTTTCACAACACTGGTCAATAGAGAGCAGTATTGATTCCCATATAGTGGATGGTATATACTGAATTTGGGTCTCGTTTAGCACGTCTTAAGTTATTGACAATAATTTCACTTTTCTTAAAAAGGACAGCACCTCAGACATGTTTAGGGAAGATCGATACTATCATCAGCTTTATATAATGTTACATTATTAACTTCACTAGTTGTGTTTATTTTGTACAATTTGCAACTAATGTAAAGCCTAAAACACCCCGGTTTTGTATAATCTCATCCCATGTGTTCATTTAAAATATGGCTACTTACTCTCACTGATACATGAATTGCAACTGTCACACACTTGTTCACACCGAGATGCTATAAAGAGTAAAATAAAATAGTTAAAGCCAGTTAATACATCCATTCTTTTCAAGATATACGGTATGAACCCAAAACCAACCTGTGAAATTTTCATATTTTTGGGGGTTTTGTCGTTTGAGGAAATAGTGAAAATACATTTAGATTATCTGTATTCATTCTAATGTGAAGACGGATCACTGACCGGTGATTCATTTCAGATTTGAATTGTTATTCATGTTTTCTGGAAATGTTCAATATGTATGATACCATTACAATCTTGAAACCGAGCAGGGGCGGTTCTATTTATTTATTTATTATTTTTGGGGGGTGGGGCTAATATAATTTTGATCAGGGGGAGCCCTTTTTTATTGTTACAAAATGCACATCCCATAGGGGTGGGCAAGTGCCACGCCCACTGCTTCACCTGGCTCTGAATCATTTCAGAATTTTCCACCTTGAAAGAGTCTGAAAAATGGGGTGTTTTCGAAGCAGATGCCCGCCCGTTACACAACACCAATTTTGTATTTGTCTTTCTTCAAATTCACTCTAAACATACAGATTATTATACATTTACACAGCTTGGTAAAATACACTTAAAAAGCGTAATGAAGGACAATTGTAAATTATTAGGAATTATTACTTAGAATTGGTGTGTGTGTGTGTTTGAATCAAGTACAATATTGGTCTTTTGAAGTGTACAATCATTTTAACCGTCAAGATTTCAAGAGCATTAATCTGTGAGAATTATGAAACATTGTTACAGGTTGGAATATATTTCTCTGTATTTTTTTTCTTCATAGCAATTCCATTTTCTCTAAGATAAAAGCACAATGAAAGGCGAAAGACGGAATATTTTCTTAGGATGATTTGGAATGTTTAGGATTAGGATGTTTTTTAGAAAAGCAATGTTGTACCTTCTCTTTAAATGAAAGCTACAGCATTGGTAATGTTGGCAAAACTGCTTCCAAACGTATCACAGCACTTGCTTTGAATCAAGATATACATTAAACAACCATACATGTGAAAGTATTAGCTAAATCAATTGACACCATTGATGCACAATTTCAAAAAGTTATCAAATTTGAGGTTTTCACAACACTAGTCAATAGAGAGCAGTATTCATTCCCACATAGTGGACGGTATATTCTGAATTTGGGTCTCGTTTACCAAGTCTTAAATAATTCAATTATCTGTAATGTATATATAAACAATTATGTAGGCCCTATAGTCTTAAAAATGCAATTAACATTTATGTAATAAGGTAAATAAACAATATCGTTCCTGTGGTTGGCGCCAAATTCTGGGCGGCGTCCGCCATCTTGGATAATCACTAAGGATAAAAGTAAGGTAAGTCCAATGATACAGCTTATAGCCTATGTGATAAATACTAATAAGTGTAAACTTAAGAAACTTCTGTAACAATTTATTTAATAATAATAAGTAAAATAAACCTGTCTGAAGGACATGAAATAATAGGAAATATATTCTCTATTTTCACTACAAAGGTATGCCATTAAATCAAAGAAGTTATCCCCAAATAGAGGAAATGTAGATGGAATATGACAGTTATAGGTTTAGGTGGAACGATATTGAAGAAACAAGAAATACAATAAAAGGTGTACGAAGACAAATAAGATACGTACTGATTAGTGTTCGGTAAAGAATATTATGAAGGTAGAAGCCCGCGAAATAATTTAAATGATATCGCTGAGGGCGCCAGCCTAATTAGAATAAATACAATTGAACGAACAGAAATTACGTCATGCGGAGTGTACGGTTAAACAAAAAAATCGGGGGGGGGGGGGGTCTTCCATTTTCCTATAATTTCCTTCCAGCCAGTAGTTTTGAATTATAGATCTGTTTTACTTTTTCGTCATCTGATATTCTGTGTAGTTTTGTTTGTCCCCGGAGATTATATGTTGGCCTGTCGACCGGTTTACGTATTCTGCTGGATCGACGTGGTTTAGGCACTTCTTTTTCAGTTGTTTCTGTGGTAACTGCTGTGGTAGCTACTGATGAGTGTTCTACATCATTGACTGGAGAAATTGGCTGCTGAAGTTTTTGAGAATCTGAAATACTTTCTGTTCCATCAGAGTGAAGACATTGCGAGGAGTTTTGTCTTTCGTTAAAGTAACTGGACAGGCTTGCAGGGATGTCTGGCTGTAGCATTACAGGGATGAATGCTATATCTGTTTCTTCGTCACTTGAGCTATGTTCTTCCTCATCCTGTCGAAAAATATTGAGGTCATGTTCCAGGTGTTTCTTTTTCATTGTCACTGTGTTCTGAAATTGATTCGGTGTTGTCTTTTTTGGAGGAGATTCAGTATCTACTGGTAGGAACATACATGGGGTGGGGAGATTGCGATGGAGAGTTCTCTCTTTGCTATTGTTCAATGACCACATACTTGACCCTACTATATGCCTGTGCTGTACAAGTACTCTATCTCCTGGACGAAGTGGGGCCTCCTGTGTGCCTCTGTTATACAGACGTTTTTGCTTTGTGTTGGCCTTCTCAGCGTGGTCATTGGCGGTTTTGTATGCAGTCTGCAGGTAATCTCTAAGCATTTTTTTTACAAATTCGTCACTTGCTGCAGGGTCTTCATTTTCATGTGACTTGAGTCCAAACATTAGGTCGATGGGGAGGTTTGGATGTCGGCCAAACATCAGCAGGAACGGGGTGTATCCTGTGGAGTTGTGGCGGGTAGCATTATACGCGTGTGTCATTGCTCCGACATGTTGTTTCCAATCCTGTTTCTGATTTGTTTCTAAGGTACCCAACATGTTTAGTAGTGTGTGGTTGAAGCGTTCTGTTAGTCCGTTGCATTGGGGGTGGTAAGGCGTAGTTCGACTTTTCTTAATTCCGCACACCTTGCAGAGCTCTTTTAATAACTGGCTTTAAAAATGTCGTCCTTGGTCTGCATGGATTCTCATAGGAAATCCGTAGTGCTGTATTAAATCTTCCCACAGGATTCTGGCAACAGTGTGTACTTTCTGATCACGGGTTGGATGAGCTTGTGTGTATTTGATAAAATGATATGTAATTACCAGGATGTTTTCGTATCCTTTTGATTTCTATAGTTTCAGGAAATCGATACAGATTAGTTCCAGTGGCTCTGTGGTATTGATACTGATGAGGGGAACTCTGGTTTTCTGTGTTGGTCTAGTTTTGCGAAGACAGCATCGCTTGCACTGCTCGCACCATGCTTTAACTTCCTCAGCCATTTTGGGCAAAAATAATCTGCTTCGGATCATATCCAGCGTCGTCTCAAAACCCAAGTGACCAAGGTCGTTATGAAGTGATGTTATTGCTGTTGCTCTATACTGGTTAGGTATGATTAGCTGGTGTTCTATCTGGCCATCGGATTCACTTCTTCCTCCAAATTTGTGTCAGTAGATAACGTCTCAAAAGGATCAATTTCATCTTGCTATTAACAAGCACAGATTATAATCTGGTAGTCTGGATTACAATTGGTGTCGTTAAGTGAGTCAGTTGTTATAATCTGGGTGGCATATGCATAATCGCATAATCGCAATCGTTAAATATTTTCGTCGTTAACATTTAATTTAAAGAAGAACATAAAATAGTTATAGCCTAATTAGAACGTTGCTACGACTGTTACACGATGTATACAGAAATAATTTGATTATTCATGAAACGATCGACTACCGTGTGAATTAAGCGTGCCATTATTTTTTTTATTTTTTTTACGCGAATTCGCCCCACACAAGGCCAATGGCCATTGCTGCATGCTACGCGATATGCATTTGCCACTCACTTAAAACGACACCAAATGTAATCCAGACTACCAGATTATAATCTGTGCTTGTTAATAGCAAGATGAAATTGATCCTTTTGAGACTTTATCTACTGACACAAATTTGGAGTATCGGGTGTCGGATCATATCTAGCGTCCTCTCAAAGCCCAAGTGACCAAGGTCGTTATGAAGTGATGTCATTGCTGTTGAGATAGGATTAGCTGGTGTTCTATCTGGCCATCGGATTCACTTCTTCTTCGATATATAATGTCATCTTCGATTAGAAGTCTAGTCCACTGTCTGAAGTAGATTGAACACTGCGGTGGCTCTCGATCTCGCTCGCTTCGTGTTGGTCTCTTAGTTTGGTCGACGTAGAATATGATGCGAGAGATTATTGGATCATCTCGTTGTGCAATGGCAATTTCCTGAAGACTTAATATTAGTAAAAGCACTGGTCCCGACAACATCCCTGCAAGATTTTTGAGGGACGGGGCCAGTGAACTGAAAAAAAACAGTTACTTACATAATAAATCTTTCTATTCTGTCCAATACTGTCCCTGATGATTTTAAAATTGCCAGGGTTCAGCCATTGTTTAAACGAGAGTAGAACCAATGTTAGCAACTATAGACCAATAAGCATCCTCTGTGTAATTTCCAAATTGCTTGAAAAAGCTGTCCATATTCAGGTTGAGGAGTATCTCACAAAAAATAATATTTTGCACATGCAACAATGTGACAACATTTAAAATACCACTAGAGGGCGCTATAAGCAGTATTTTGGGTAAAAAATATGATTTTGAAATATTTGGACCCAAATTTTTTGTTTTATTTTACCAAAAGTACAATAAAGGCTGATATAATAACATCTATGGTACCACTATAAATTTATACATTGAGCAAAAAATGTTTACAATTTCTTTAAAAAATGGCGGCCATAGATTGAATGCATTGGAAGTGGTCACATGACTCAATATTGTCCAGATCAGAGTTTAAAAGTTGACAACAAACACCCCCCCTCCAAAAAAAAAAAAAAAGGTGGAAATTCATTATCATTGATTTTTGCGTGACGGGTCCCAAAGAATAGTTAGGAAAAGTCGTGATCATTTGGTCTTGGTCTATTTGTTTGGTAGTGAATGTATGGGAATTTATTCAACTGCATGGAAACATTAACCCCTTACCGTTCGTAGAGGGCGCTTACTCTTGAATAGATTTGATTTTCCTCGTGGATATTGGAATTTACCCTTGCATGTATGACTTGTGAATATATTTGATTTTGTTATATATATAATATTTTCAGAACGCTTTGTCTGATCACGCTGATATTTTCTGACTTTTCCTAACTATTCTTTTGGACCCCACACGCAAAACAAAAACAACAACAGGTGATTATTTTGAACAGGACCAATTGAATTTCCACTTTTTTGTTAAAAATACTAGATTGTCTACAGTGTAAGACTTTTAATATGTGTTTTAGGTTTGTCAACTTTTAAACTATTGTGCATCCAATTGGGATTCAATATGCCCGCCATTACGTTTAAATTATGTTTTGTCTCCAAAAACCTGTATATAAATGTATGTCATCAATAGTACTATAGATATTATTATGTCTGCCTTTATTGTATTTTTGGTTAACAAAAATAATTGTGCCAAATTTCATGGCCATTTAAGGACGATCAGAGCATACTGATCAAAACGTCGAGTTGTAACCTCCAGTTTTTTCAGAACTAAGTACTACTCAATAGAGAATTTCACATGGTGTCACCGCAATTTGTCTTACTATTTTGACCGAAAAAAGAGGAAAAGTTTCCCAAAATGGATATAGCGCCCCCTAACAGAAACCTATCAAAGTTTTAATGGCCTCATTCGACATGTTTCGCGATAATTCTCAGCAGTGTGGAAAATGGCTGAATAGGACCTGTGAATTGTATACGTTTGTTGTATAAAAGAAAAACATTTTTTTAGAGCCAAACGCCATTTATGTCGGTGTCACGTATTTCTAGATCTAATAAGTCATACCAGGGAATAAAGTCCTAAAGAGTGGATTTATTAGAATATATTTTTAAAATACGTACACCTGTATGCTTGAACAAAGTGGTTGTTTAATCATAACATACCTTGTGCCATTATGACAAAGAATTGTTGTGTCATGAGAACTTTAACGAAAAGACACAAGTACCCCATTGTTTCTGATTTAATTGTTCCACCTGTCACTCCTTGATGTTGACTTAAAAGATGAACGTCTATCTGAAATACAAACAATGTAAAATTATAATTATTTAATATCACATAATGAACAATAGAGCTGTACGTGCACATATGAAAATCAACTTAAAATGTTATTTTGTTGAATAACTATATTAACCCTTTCATTACCAGCGACTTATGTAAGAGAGTACCCTTCTTTACCACAGTAATTAGGAGCCCAATGTCACTTCAGCACCAGTGGGTTTTTCACAATTTAATTGAAGTGCGCCCTCACTCGGCAGTAATAGACACTTTTTTTTACATGTGTACTGTACATACCAAATGGCTCAGATATATTTGTATGTAAAAATGATGGTAAAAATGAGTATACAAAAGGGAAGAAAATATTTTGCATATTTTTTAAGATCAGTATTTACACTGAAGAAAAGTAATACAAATGGGTGATATTTCATAGAATTTGTAATAAATACATGCAAATACGGTACAAGTATAATATTTATTTTCCATGTGAAAAACAATAACTTGGATGAGATTTTTTTAGATTTTTTGGGGGGGTTTTTCTACTTGGAAATGAACCATTTACTTGTATTCAGTGTACATACACCACAATCCATGCTAACACCCCCCTACCCCCCCCCCATTCAATGTTGGTTTGGACTGTAATCTGCGGCTCGTCCGACCTTTCCCAACATTGAATTGGGGGGGGGGTGGTGGATGAAGGCAAATAGTACAGATTTACAATCAAGTGATGTGGTATTTCTCAAAGCAAGGAACTATGCACATAGGTTGTGTACATTGTTTACAGATCATCTTTGTTTGTTTTCGCCTGCCTAATTTGCGGTTACTGCAAACAATGCAGTCGCGTTTCTTTCCATTGGGGTTTTTGCCAGGATAGTGCTGTTGCCCTGTCAACTCGATAGGAATATGGTATCTCAACTGACTTGTTGCGTTACGTTCCCAACCCAACAGCAAGCCCTGTACAATCCCTATACGAAAATCAAGGTTACTGACATTTTTGTTCCCTGCTTGTGAATATTACTCTGCTATTGGCAATACAGATATTCAGCATATGGAAAAAACAAAACTCTTTTCCACCATTTCAAGCTTCTGTGTGTATGATTGTAGTACTGAAAACATTGGTCGGCAAGATCAGTTCCACCCATGTTTTTGTTGTAATCTTCAATACAATTGGGCTTCATAACATCACGAAATCCACTTGTGCTCATATTACACCGATTTAGCTTTTTGGTCAAATCAGTGTTTCCTACATTAGTTAAAAGTGTTACAGATTGTGTGTCTTGCCAAACGATACACAATTGCCCACCTTTCACCCCAAAAAATGGGTCATCTCCTTTCTTCATTTTATGTTTTTTTTGGTTTGCGGCCTGGGGTATTCCCTGTGTAGTGTAACGAACAGTTCCACAACATCCGAAACCTAGTTTAGCAAGTTTAGCTAAAAGAGCTGGGCTAGTATAGTAATTATCACAATTACGTGTCCCTTATTTTCAAGTCCATGGACCAGATCAATGACGACTTTTCCTGCAACTGTTGGGTTTGGTGGATGGCAGTCTGATGACTTGGAATCTACATGTACGTCTGCATCATAAACAGTTTGGGTGTCGTCGGCTCCTGTGTACAGTTTCCAAGCACACGTGTATCCTGTTTTGGACTCGTTCAGGGAGAAGGCTTTAATACCCCGTTTGATATGTTTTTTAGGCATGTACTGAACAAAACTTAAGCGTCCCTTGAATTTCAACATACTCTTATCTGGAGACAGATTCTGCGCAGGGTTATACAGGTTGAGAAACTTCGGGACGAGGACTTCTATCAAGGGCCAAACTTTGGAAAGTTTGTCCCGTTTAGCCAAGGCTCTACGAGGAATTTGGTTATTTGAGATGTGGAGGAACCGAAGAATTGAACTGAACCGATTACGGGACATGATCGACAGATAGAATGGGATGTAAATAATTTCAGATGTCGACCAGTACATCTTGTATTGAGAGGATTTGTTTATGCCCATAGCAATGAGAAGTGCCACAAATGCCATCATTTCTGGAATGTTGGTTGGGTGCCAGGAGAATTGTTGATCAGGATTTGAGTATATTGTTTGCTGCGCATAGCGATTAGTCTCGTCGACGAGCATATCCCACACGAGTTGACAAAAATACAGCTTGAAGATCTCCACAGTGTGGCAAAGTCGCCGGTGGGGCCAGGATTCCAGTGAACTGCACAGTCCCACACTCGTAATGGTCTCGTCGTTCCCAACCGGATCGGAAATCTAACTTTCCTGTCGTCCTCCTTGATCTCGGCCGGCTGTCACCTTGGTAGGTAGGCTGCAACAGAAAACAAAGGCAAAGGAGGATTAATCTCGGTCCTACATTTGTAAATACAATATCTCAATGCTACTTTGCTGCATGTGCACAGGCCACAGGGGGTCATGCGCAAAATGAACATTGTGCTGAGAAAAGAAATATGGCGGCTTCCATGCACTCTCCAAAACTCGTTGCCGATAAATGTTCGTTTTAATGTGGGATTGTGAATGTGAATTCCCCAACTTCTTGCATAATACGACTTATAATGGCATTTTGAATACGAGGCTATTCTTTTGGAAGCTTGAGACTAAGAGTGCATTTTCAGCTAAATAGCACGACCGGCTATGGGTGGATGTTAAAATGTCTATGCTGTATCTATACACCAACTTGCTGTTTCAATGAATACAAATATTACCCCAACAAACTACTAAAAATTGTACATTTTCACTTGAGCACTTTGTGCCTGACTTTTTTGACCCAGTCCAGGGTGTGGGGATTTGGTCAATCCTATTCAAGGCATCCATTTTCTAAATTTACATTCCTCAACTCCAACAGTTGTAACCCCCTTGAGCATATAAAACATATGCATCCAATATTTACGCTATAGCCTAGGAAAATAAGTGAATTACATTAATTTGCATTGGGCCAGGAAGAGTAACGTTACCGGTAACTGTTAGTTATTCATTTTTACTGTGATTTAGGCCTACCTCTTGAACGAATTCCGCTGGAAGTTCTACTATAGATAATGTGCTGTCGTCATCCGTTACTTCGTCATCTGATTCTGAGCCACTGTCTGCCAAAATCTCAGCCAAAATGCCATCATTTATGTCCGTTTCCATCATGATTGCAACTAAAAACTGACCGTTGTGGAAAGCGAGTGGACGCTAGCAGGGAAAACCGCAAAAGGTTACGCGCTTTTGTCTGTTATGAACTTTTAAACACTTCATTCCTGTCAATAGAGGTGGTGAATTAAGTAGCCGTGGGCGTCAAGGGCATGCCGATTCCCGGCACCTTTTAGAGCCCACGGGATCGAAGCGTATCACAACAAAGGCTCTTTTTAGAGCCCGTGGGATGGAAAGAGTTAACAATGCTCATTGATGGAGAAACCAAGTGCATTATACAGTTTAGTAGACTCGGTCGCTGGATTTATTTGGACTCGGACAAGCAGTTTAAATTAACCCGAAATGATGACACAACCTTGGGATATACATAATGAAATGTATGTATGATACCATGACCACTCGACAGACCTAGACAATGCTAAGAATCCACATTTTCTGGATGGCCAATTTGAAACATTTTCTACAAAAAGACATGCGCTCCAGACACTCTATGCATTTCCACCCACTTGACTTGAGTAAGCCACTTGTGAGCGCATGATTGTGTGGGTGGGACCTTTTCAACAGTAAACCATACACCATGTTAAGCTTCGACCAAGGCTGTTGTCATAGTGCGCACTTACCGCAGTACGCCCATCCCATCCCATAGGGTCCACACACGTACACTGTACACTGTACATCAAGATCAATAGCTGAGTCGTTGGTACGGTTGTGCATTGTGGTCTCGTACAATTTATAACTCAATCAACAGCTTTTATCATTTTGAAGTGAGAGTATCTTTAATACTTTGCCATCGGAATTTCGATGCTTGGAAATTCCTCATGCAAGAATTGTTATTTTGTGGGCGGTTTATTTTAAATGATGGCCAATCACAGACCCTAGCTTTGACCTCGACACTGACGTAGTTGACCTTAAAATATCCCATATGAATGCTGGGCCAACCAATATTGTTTTATTACCCTAATGAGCTAATAAATTAATGCGTGTCGCCCTGCCAGCGTCGAATGCTCACTATACATACATGTTGTGCATCATCAGATGGATTGGGCCAACCAAGTCCACTGCTACTCGCTGAAACACTGTGTCAATGAGTGGCATGTTACCAAGTTGACACACGTCACAGGATTTACAGAACCGCGTTACCTCAGCATGTATACCTGGCCAAAAGTAGTCGGACGAGTTTCATCACCATCTTCCTAAGCTGTGCGGGAATAATAAGTGAGCGAATCTTGTTTCCCCTACTGAAATGGTCGGACTGGAACTCTCGAAACAACAGACCATCGTGAATTAGAAAGTGTGAGGAGCGTCCGTCGATTTCCGCCTTCTCGTCGTGGCTGTCAGTCAAGTCCTAAAGCTTTTTCAGAGTTGGGTCGTCGCGGTGGGCTGCCTTCACATCTTGGGCCGTCACAACTGGGATGCTCGGCGGGACTTTCAGCTTACGCAAGGGTTGTTTATCCCTACGCACTTGTACTCTTGTTTGGACAGCCATAGCCACATCTGCGTCGACATAAGTTTCGTCATTTTCTCAGTTGCCTACCCACCAGTCTGGATGGGGATCATTGGGTGGTCTTGCATCTCTGATGCCAATAGCATCTCTGACCAATATAGTACGGAGTGTCGATGATCACCTTTGCAGTAGGTAATTTCTGAACGGTGCCATTGAGGGAGACACAGTGTTTGTGGTCGCCTGTCTTGAGATCAGGAGGCACTAAATCAGTGCGAACAACAACGCCACTGCAACCCGTGTCTTGAAGTACGCTGACTTTACGAGAGCCAACCCAGCCTTCGGTGACGGGCATCCATCGATGCACTCCGTCTTTGCAGGCCGCACCCACCACTGGGAGTTCATGACCACATTGTAGTTTCGATACACCATCGCTGCTACAACAGTTACGAAGTTTCCTGTCTGCAACAACCATACATGCTGTAGTATCTTTCTCAGTTGGGGAGGGTGAAGTACACCTCGGACATGTACACTCAACATGACTGGATGCTGATGGATTGGTTTCCTGGTGACCACTACGCCGCTGACCTCGACCTCGTCCCTGTTGCTTCAGTGCACCAGAGTGGGGTTGGTATTATTTTATCGTCAGTCGTTAACATGCCGGCAACCTTGGCGTGCTCTGTATTTAATCATACAGTCTTTGGCGAGATGACCCACTCGTTTGCACTTGTACCACGTTCTGTTTTCCGTGTACTGTGGGGCTCTGTTCGACTGGTTGTTCCACCTACTATCAGTGTTGCCTCTGCAATGGACGAATGGACGAAATCCGGTCGAAATCCAGGCGAAAATGGCGAAGCCGAAGGAAGATCTCGAGTCCGGCATGAGCGCACTTCCCACGCAAGTTTCATTGAAAACGATTTTTGTTACATAAAGGGACTCGGACTTAATTTTCTTTTTTTCACTGTGAAACAATGTTCGGTTGCAACCAAAATTGCTGGATCGATTGGAATTCTGCACTGTTGTGTTTTAAACGGCTTCTTTCAAATAAAAAGTCTTGGTGAGGGCTTCGGTTTAGTTTTTATGAACCATTGCAGAGGCTAACAGTTTCAAAGGTTGTTCTTTATTAGATTCTGACATTGTATCAGTGAACATGTATCATTTAATTGAAAAATGTTTTGTCTTGTTGACATATCCCCGAACAAAAAACAGTAGTTCCTACTGCAAATTGGACCCTAGTTACATTAATGGCCGTTAATAAGGCTGACAACTAAAATAATTAGCGAAATATTTACTATACACGACGTTTAAACCCACAAACGCAGACATTAAATTTATTTATTTATTTAGTTATTGGGTGAGTGAGTTGGACGGTTGGTTTATTTACAAAACAATGGAGTTTGTGTTTGATTATCATATTCATGCACTAAGCAAGTGTGTGTAAAGAACTACTATGTTATGAATAATTAATCATCAAAACTGCACGACCCAGCCAATGGGAGCGATATATACACCTGGTGAACTGCGCTTGGGAAAAATCGCTGCCCGTGCCGTGCCCGTGCACGGGGGTGCCAGCTCGACCGACGTTTGCACGTCCGTTCACAGACTCCTGACATTCATTCCAACAATTTACTAATTTACCTTTCACTTGTCTCTTTGCACAATCATGCCATAAATTATACTTACAAATAAGGAAAATAATGTGCATAATTATTTATTATCATTCAATGCTTATGGAAATAAATAAATAAATATAATTGTTTGTACCGGTATTAACACGAGACCGCTATTCATACTTGGATTATCCGTGTGATGCTATCACCTTTAGTCGGTCTATGCTGATAAATCTTTATAATGTTATTAAATAAACGCGGTGACTCCCAAATCCATAAAGGAAATACACAAAACGAAGAACAAAATGAGACGATGGTATGATTAAATATGTTGTATATACACTCTAATATATACAATTATTTAATATATGAATAAGTATAGTGATAATTATGATACAAATCGAATAAATCGTTATGAATCTCAACTACAGTATTAATCAATCCAGTCTGCTCTTTCCAGTTATTATAACTGTTCAGGGAGAGCATAAAATACTTTGACGATTCTACCGTCAAATATAGTATTGTACTTTACAGTTCAATGCACGTCCCATTGAACGCAATTCAACCCAGGAATTTGCCATCTATAACAGTCAAACATAACCAAACTCGTTCACGGTTTGTGATAATAACTACATTGTACATAGGTGTAGTATGTGTGCCGCATCACAAGAGGGATTGTGGTGGAGCAGGAGGTGGGGGAGGTGGGATTGTGGTGCATTGTGGTGCATTGCCATTACAAACTGCACAAAATCACTGCAGACAAACTGCAGACAAAACTTTGTAGTGTGATGCTGCACACTGTGGGCGTGTGCAGTTTGTGTGGAGGAGTCACGCACGCCCAGACGTGTCACGCGCGCGCGCCCACAGTGCGCGCGTGACTCCCTCCACACAATTTGCACACGCCCACAGTGTGCAGTTTGTCTGAGCATCACACGACAGTTTTGTCTGTTTGTCTGCAGTGATTTTGTGCAGTTTGTAATGGCAATGCACCACAATGCACCACAATCCCACCTCAATCCCACCTCCTGCTCCACCCCAAATCCATGTTGCGGCACGAAAACATTTGATGAACTGAAAACATTAAGTATTATTATTATTATTATTATTATTATTATTATTATTGTTATTTTAAATTCTAACAAATTCGGGGTTTTAGAACATTTTGGTAGTTGTTAAATTTAATTTTAACACCAACAGCAATCTTTGACATCAATATATTAACATATGGTTTTTATATTGGTTTTAAATTGGAAAACATTTGATAAACTGAAAACATTAAGTATTATTATTATTATTATTATTATTATTATTATTATTATTATTATTATTATTATTATTATTATTATTATTATTATTATTATTATTATTGTTATTTTAAATTCTAACAAATTCGGGGCCTTTAGAACATTTTGGTATTTGTTAAATTTAATTTTAACACCAACAGCAATCTTTGACATCAATATATTTACAGATGGTTTTATATTGGTTTTAAATTGGAAAACATTTGATAAACTGAAAACATTAATTATTATTATTGTTATTTTAAATTCTAACAAATTCCGAGGGCCTTTAGAACATTTTGGCATTTGTTAAACTTAACACCAGCAACAATCTTGACATCAATATATTTACAGATGGTTTTATATTGGTTTTAAATTGGAAAACATTTGATAAACTGAAAACATTAATTATTATTATTGTTATTTTAAATTCTAACAAATTCGAGGCCTTTAGAACATTTTGGCTAGACCGAACACTGAAATTTGAAAATCACAAGGTGTGTATTGATATCAGTAGTCTTTCTGAAACATCTGGTCTTTTCATTATCACTCTTCCTCGTTCTCTTCATCCTCGTTCTCTTCATCCTCGTTCTCTTCATTCTCATTTAGTTGAGTAGTAGTCCGTCAAATTTGGTATGGTGTTTAGGCATTACTCTGTTCAGAGCTTTGTTTACTTCCATGCCTTTATTTACTTTTCCTTTGAGATCTTCCGCAATATCATGATGAGTCCCATTATCTTTCAGATGTAGGTAACTTGACAAAAATCCTTGTATTTGTTAAAAAGATTCGCTTCACTGCCAAAGGGTTTTCCTATTGGCTTTTTCATGGCTTGATCTTCACTCATACCGCCGTTGATACTTTTCATATTTTCACACCACATCTCTTCAGTAGCCACTTTAGCCTCTTTCCAACCAGTCTCGAAAAGTGGTATTGTTTTCCAGTTCAGAACTAGACTCATCCTCTTCCGATGATCTGTCATATTCCACCTCCGTATCGGATTCTGAATCATCTTCCTCGAAATCTTCGTCTTCATCCTGCGTAGATTCATTTTCACGAAGTTTCATTCCCAATCTTCAAATCTACGTTTTTGTCAACATCGGGTTCAGAATTATCGATGTCAGAATTGTCAGATTGGATAGCTTTTTTCAGAATCATCGTCAACTTCATCCATTTTAGATTTCTCTTCATTATGTACATGTTCTGCATGCCTCCGTAGGTTATATATCAGTCCAAAGCTTTTGCCGCACTGGTGACAGCATGGGTTTGACAGCAGAAATAGCATTCATGTTGAATCTCTGATGCTTAATCTCGATTGACAAGAAACGGAAGAAATAGTTTATATAGGCTCTAACCATCATTTCGCCGCTCATTTGCTCATGTTGCTGCTCATTTGCTACATGCTTGCTCATTTGCTCATTTCTGTCTGCTCATTTGCTCATTTTGCTGCTCATTTGCTCGTTGTTGCTCATTTGCTCATTTTCGCTGCTCATTTGCTCATTTTGCTGCTCATTTGCTCATTTTGCTGCTCATTTGCTGCTCATTTCGCTGCTTATTTGCTCATTTTGCTGCTCATTTTTCATTATTTGCTCATTTCGTTATTATTTGCTCATTTCGCTGCTCATTTGCTCATTCGCTGCTCATTTGCTCATTTCACGTCTCATTTTGCTGCTCATTTGCTCGATTTCGCCGCTCATTTTGCTGCTCATTTGCTCATTTTCGCTGCTCATTTCGCTGCTCATTTACTCATTTGCTAATTTCGCTTACTCATTTGCTCATTTCGCTGTTATTATTTGCTCATTTCGCTGCTCATTTGCTAATTTGCTCATTTCGCTGCTCATTTGTGGTATTTATAGAAAACGCACACGTTTGGTAAATTACCCGATTACAAAATTACTGATTATAATATAAAGAACTTACTTGATATTTGTATTATTATTATTATTACTATATTGCAACCAGGATATGTATCACGGCTAAGATCACTTTCCACTTTAGAATGCATCTGAACCAAAATAATAATGCATTTTTACTATGTTCACACACACATATATACAGTACATATAAATTAAATCGAGAGGGTCGCCTTAGCTTTCGATCCAAACCAGACCTTCATCAGAGGCCGCAGTAGACAAAGTACAAAAACGTAACACACTAGGATGGTTATGATACTGATGAGATTTACCCCAAGAAATATGGTTATGGAATATTCCCACCCTGGGGTCCTCTCTGCTGTCAAAGGGAGTGCCAAGCACACACTAGATCGGCCGTAGTATTCCTCACCAAAGTACGGCAAGCCTAGGGTTGGAATGCCACTGAGCGCAGCGAAATGAGCAAATGAGCAGCTAAATGAGCAAATGAGTAGCGAAATGAGCAAATGAGTAAATGAGCAGCGAATGAGTGAAAGCGAAATGATGGAAAGCGAAATGAGAAGGGAAATGAGCAAATGAGCAGCGAAATGAGCAATGAGCAGCGAAATGAGCAAATGAGTAGCGAAATGAGCAAATGAGTATCGAAATGAGCAAATGAGTAAATGAGCAGCAAAATGAGCAAATAAGCAGCGAAATGAGCAGCGAAATGAGCAAATGAGCAGCAAAATGAGCAAATGAGCAGCGAAATGAGCAGCAAAATGAGCAGCAAAATGAGCAATGAGCAGCAAATGAGCAAATGAGCAGCGAAATGAGCAAATGAGCAGCAAAATGAGCAAATGAGCAGCGAAATGAGCAAATGAGCAGCAAAATGAGCAAATGAGCAGCGAAATGAGCAAATGAGCAGCGAAATGAGCAGTGAAATGAGCAAATGAGCAACAAAATGAGCAAATGAGCAGCGAAATGAGCAAATGAGCAGCGAAATGAGCAAATGAGCAGCGAAATGAGCAAATCAGCAGCGAAATGAACAAATCAGCAGCGAAATGAGTAGTTATAAGCCTATATATAAACTATTTCTTCCCTTTCTTGTCAATCGGAGATTAAGCATCAGAGATTCAACATGAATGTTATTTCTGCTGTCAAACCCCATGCTTGTCACCAGTGCGGCAAAAGCTTTGGACGGAGATATAACCTACGGAGGCATGCAGAACATGTACATAATGAAGAGAAATCTAAAATGGATGAAGTTGACGATGATTCTGAAATTAAAGCTATCCAATCTGACAATTCTGACATCGATAATTCTGAACCCGATGTTAAAAAGCGTAGATTTGAAGATTCGGAAATAGAAACTTGTGAAACTGAAACTACGCAGAATGAAGACGAAGATTTCGAGGAAGATGATTCAGAACTGGATACGGAGGTGGAATATGACGAATCATCGGAAGAGGATGAGTCTAGTTCTGAACTGGAAGACAATACCACTTTTCGAGACTGGTTGGAAGAGGCTAAAGTGGCTACTGAAGAGATGTGGTGAAAAATAAAAGGCATGTCAACGGGGGTAAGAGTGAAGATCGCCAAGGAAAAAGCCAATAGGGAAAAACCCTTTGGGCAGTCAAGCGAATCTTTTTCAACAAATACACAGGATTTGTTGTCGTTACCTACATCTGAAAGATAATGGGACTCATCAGGATATTGCGGACAATCTCGAAGAAAAGTAACAAAAGGCATGGAAGTAAACAAAGCTCTGAACAGAGTAATGCCCAAACACCATACCAAATTTGACGGACTACTACTTCAACTAAATGAGAATGAAGAGAACGAGGATGAAGAGAACGAGGATGAAGAGAACGAGGAAGAGTGATAATGAAAAGCACCAGATGTTTCAGAAAGACTACTGATATCAATATTAACACCCCCTTGTGATTTTCAAATTCCCAGTGTTCGGTCTAGCCAAAATGTTCTAAAGGCCTCGAATTTGTTAGAATTTAAATAACAATAATAATAATTAATGTTTTCAGTTTATCAAATGTTTTCCAATTTAAAACCAATATAAAACCATCTGTAAATATATTGATGTCAAAGATTGTTGTTGTTGGAAATTTAAATTTAACAACACCAAATGTCCTAAAGGCCCCGAATTTGTTAGAATTTAAATAATAATAATAATAATAATAATAATAATAATATAATAATAATAATAATAATAATAATAATAATAATAATAGTAATAATAATAATAATAATAATAATAATAATACAATTAATAATAATAATAATAATAATAATAATAATAATAATAATAATAATAATAATAATAATAATAATAATAATAATAATAATAATAATAATAATAATAATAATAATAATAATAATAATAATAATAATAATAATAATAATAATAATAATAATAATAATAATAATAATAATAATAATAATAATAATAATAATAATAATAATAATAATAATAATAATAATAATAATAATAATAATAATAATAATAATAATAATAATAATAATAATAATAATAATAATAATAATAATAATAATAATAATAATAATAATAATAATAATAATAATAATAATACTTAATGTTTTCAGTTTATCAAATGTTCTAAAGGCCCCGAATTTGTTAGAATTTAAAATAACAATAATAATAATAATAATAATAAAACCAATATAAAAACCATCTGTTAATATATTGATGTCAAAGATTGCTGTTGGTGTTAAAATTAAATTTAACAACTACCAAAATGTTCTAAAGGCCCCGAATTTGTTAGAATTTTAAATAATAATAATAATAATAATAATAATAATAATAATAATTAATGTTTTCAGTTTATCAAATGTTTCGTGCCGCATCACAACATGGATTGGGGTGGAGCAGGAGGTGGGATTGAGGTGGGATTGTGGTGCATTTGCATTGCCATTACAAACTGCACAAAATCACTGCAGACAAACTGCAGACAAAACTGTCGTGTGTTAGGACAACTGCACACTGTGGGCGTGTGCAGTTTGTGTGGAGGAGATCACGCGCACCACTGTGGGCGCGCGCGCGTGAGACACGTCTGGGCGCGTGCGTGACCCTCCACACAAACTGCACACGCCCACAGTGCAGCATCACACTACAGTTTTGTCTGCAGTTTGTCTGCAGTGATTTTGTGCAGTTTGTAATGGCAATGCACCACAATGCACCACAATCCCACCTCTCCCACCTCCTGCTCCACCACAATCCATGTTGTGATGCGGCACACATACTACTCATATGAACTAAACAATGTAACATGATTTACTCAAAGATTTAACATTTGAACTCTTCATAAAGTGAGCTTCAACTATAAAACAGCCTTGCAATTTAACTTTAACTCAACTATTATATCTGTTAAAAATCGCTTGTCAATTTTCTTTAAATTAGCGATCATCAGTTTGTGTAAACTGTCCATTATATCAATACTATATAACAGAACAGTGTGAGCAATCTGTTGTTTTGTGGTATTGCAATGTGCGTGCGCATTGTGGGCGTGTGTACATGCGGCGTTGTTGCGCGATGCCGGAAAGGCAGGAGTGCAGCTTGTGACAGTGACAGAGAAAGACGTAAGTTGTGCTAATTGCGCGTAGTCAGACTGGGTTGTTGCTCTGCCCACTGATCTCTATTATACTGTCAATATAATAGAGATCAGTGGCTCGGCCCATGGTTCGCTACTTGGAGTGAGCAAAACTCCAAGAGACGTGCATGACTTACTTGTCACACATTGGTTGTATAACTGTACGTGTCAAATCTCACAGAGGCAAAATTACACAGGTGGGAAGTTCATACTGTCATTAATGTATTAAGAAGCCGGCATTTGATTAAATCATAAGGAAACTAGTTGTTGCTAGGTCCTTAAAATAGTTGTACGTGAACTTGAAAAATAGGAATTGTTCGTTTGAGTTTTTTTGATAATGCAACTTTTATGAAGTAGGAAAACAAAATCAAAAGTTAACATATCAAATCCAAGTTCCCAAAATAATTTTGTTACTCCGATTTTTGTCTTTCCTTCAAATATAACAAATTTAGAGGTCATATAGTGGAGTACGGTACTGACATGCTCTTTGCCAAGTTTAGGAACAGAAACATAAATAATGTTGCTCCAAAAGGGAAAATACAGAGAAACTGACAGTATATGTGTGAAGAATCGAGTATTGAAGATATTCCAGAATAGACATTACAAATGAACTTCCTTATGTTCATCCTATCCACGCATGCCAATCGTGGCCCCACGCTGAGACAGTCACAAAGAAAGGCTGCCATACAGGGGTGGCATAAACACATGTAGTTGGTTTTATGCAACTAATGCCATATAAATTGTATGAAATTCGTGCAGAAAAACATTTAGGAGTAGCCACACGGTGTCGTGGGCAACATATCTGTTCATATCATTTTTCACAAAAAACTTGAAGAAAAATCTGTGAATGTACCCTAGTTTTGGTCATAATTTATAGTTTGTGTCAACATGTTTTCTTCACACAAAATGTTTAAAACAAATCAATTTCACTCAGAATTACTTATGAAAGAGTCTCGATACATACTGCAAATCATCAAACTGTTATTCAAAGTCACAGAGGTAAGCAAGCAACTGGCTGGACGTTGCACGGTCTACATGTGTATTGTAGTACCATCTCACTGCGATGAAAAGCTTACGCATGCGCACATCGCAAAATAGGGTGGGAAGCGGCCGTTTGTGAAGTAAGGGAGTAAGAAAAGAATACTCTGACTCAGATTCCGAAGTATAATCTCTGTGATTTACTGATAAATAAACCAATTGAATTGTTGCGCTGACAAATACCGATCAGTTGTGTATTTAATTGAGGTAATTGTGTACCGACAAAACGGACTTGCACCTTGGCCTTGAGATTGCTCTGAGTGATCTCCAGTCTGAGAAAGTAATCAGCAAGGGTTTCCACCACAATACTTAAAACAATCAGTTATAACCATACATTTTCATTCAACACAACACTTGCGGTTTCTCTGATGCCTTACAAAAGGTGAGTTGAGTATTGCTACGCATTGTGCACTCTGATAACTTGAAGAATCGTGTGACTTTTGCCTGATTTGCAAAGTCTTTAGTTCGGATCGTACCGGGACATAATTCTCTGACCGATCATCACCTGTTGATTCAGGGTCTTCAGGAAAGTTGGTACCGGTATAAGTGCTTTGAGGCGATATGAGTAGCTATACCTCAATCGCGAGTTTTGTGAACTAGCGCGACAGGTATATTGTTCTATTGCGTTGCCAGGGCATTTAATAAGTAAGAAAAAAGCGATTCTGACAGATGATTTGCGTATTTCTTAAAAGTAGCATGTTGAACAATTATCGTAACACAGCGCCTTGGATCAGACCACTGTGTATGATTAAGCTTCAATTTTTGATTAACATTGACCAAGGCTGTTGTAGTGCGCATTTACCACGATACTCCCATCCTGCACCAAATTTGTGGCCAGAGATATTTAACAGACACGATGCGCCATTCCTGATCGATGGGGTCCCACACGTATGTACACTGCACAGCAATATCAATATTAGTTGTGGATTCGGTTTTGCATTTGACCTTCCACGTTTGAACTCATCAACAGCCTTGATCCTGTAATCGAGAGTTTATGGGTTTCGTTGTTTTCCCAGTGGAAATTCATCACATATGTTGATGTGTGGACGGTTTATTTTAAAACGATGGCCAATAACAGGCCCTTAGCTTTGTTGCGTTGCTAGTATACATGTCATCACAGTGACCTGTTGCTGGAGCTACCAGTATCCGATGAGTACCTCTTTCGTTGTTATATTTGGTAATAAGCATAAAGGAGCTCCGGCTTGAATTTTGGCAAGAAGGATCAAGGCACGACGAAATCACTTTATGCACGTACATGTGTACATCTACATGTAAATGTCACGTACCTGCATACTGTACATGTACACAGTAATGTACATACACATGAGTGTATGCATATGGATCCGCATGTACATGTACACTGTGTGCATGTGCGCTGGAGTCGAGTTTCCCTTACAAAAAGTTATATAGAAGTCTATAGAACGCTGTATAGAGCTCTATAGAGCCTATAGAAATTACAAAATCTATAGAAACTCAAAATTATTCTATAGTTATTACTTTCTAGAAATTCTATAGAACCAGTTATCTATAGAGACCCATTTCTATAGAATATAGCATTCTTAAGAAACATGTTTTTCTACAATAAGAATAGATGTGGGAATATTCTTTCCTGTTTAATTCCCAATTAGACCATTAATTAATATGACTTGTTCTCATCCTCCCAAGTTTTAGTAATTTTAGTCCCAAACTTTATTAATCCTAACTACCTGCATGCAGAGAACAAATGTCCACTGACCCAAGTAACCCTGACCTTGACACCTACAACAAACATGGATGTACATGTACCATGGAATACAAGTATGCCTAATAACTTCAATCCTCCAAAAATCCTTCACTTTAGCAAAGAAAGATGAAACTCAATCCTTCAAATCCTTAACTTAAAGAGGATTTTAGAGGATTTGAGAAAGTTAGGGTTAATGTTTGTATGATACATAGACTCTACTTGATTAAAGGCAATGACACAGATTTACTTCACACATTGATTTGACATTTGCTTATTATTGCTTATTATTATGACCCCTCCCGCAAATAAAATACAAATAAAAATAATACTGCTTGAATTTAAAAACACTTTATGTTCAAAATTGCAGGCCCATAGGGAGGGAGAGTTTTTACCCCTTGAAACCCCACCATTTAACTACATGCAAATCTGGGGGTGATCCTATGGACCACCCACCCAAGCCAAAAAGTGTGGGTACATATCCACCCAGCCCACCCCTATCCCTTCCACCCCTATCCCTCCACCCCACCCCTCCACCCCCCCCCTATCCCCACCCAGCCCCTCCCCCCCCTCCGGATTTATGCCTGTTTTGTACCAATGTTGTACGTATAGTAAAAAGTGGCATCCTGTTTAGAATGTTGTATATATAGATTAACCAATTTTATAATTTTTGTTTAGACCCCATTCCCTCATAATTGCATTACCTCTCCTGACAATGAAATGCCCCAAAGACCAAATAAAACACCTTGTGCAGGATCTTTGTCAGAAGGTCTGTATTCCATGTGATGACCAGTTACCACCAGCATGGTTGGTTTATGCCACAAGTAAGAATAAAGCTTGGAGAAGTTCTGTTTTTCATCTCCTGATTGTTCATCTTATATTCTTTCAGGTATGTTTTTTCATTATCACAAGTTTGATAGTTTATACCACTGTTTTGATATGGAATAATTTAGTTGTTATTACTTGAATTGCTTTAGAATGTATATGGGATGTGAAAAAAAGAAGTTTCAAACCTCACACTTTCTTTTATATACCAAATATTTATTGTTATGAAGATCTAGGTTCATTGATGTATATTGCTTTTTAAAATCTAGTCAAAATAAGTTTGGGTGTTACCACATCATGCTTACATGTATATAGGCCTATTATTCAGTTTCCATGTATACTTTAATAAGCCCTATAGCTGAGTATCAGGCATGAAACAATAAGCCAGTCACTTAACAATATGTGTTCAGTGTGGCTCATTAGTATTCATGGTATGTGCATGTGTTGGCTTGGCTGTACAGCTTATACTGGGAAAATGTGACCCCATGCTGAGGCCAAGAGCCTTGATTCTGATAGCCTGTTTATGGTCCAGTTGTTTTGTGATGGGCTAAAGTACATTGAGGGACGTAAACATTAGAGTTATGAGTTTGCATTATTTTATATGAGACAAGGATCTTCATTGACAAAATTATGTTAATCATGCATCTGTCATTGGTAAAAAGGAAGGAAATGTAGTAGGGTTAGCATTTACCTTTTAAATGGTTTTAATTTACAGTTTGTTTCTAGAATGTCATTTCAATTGTTTTTTATCAAGATTTATTGCATATTCCATGATGTTCCGTTACCACCATTAAGTATAAAGATCTGAGAAGTTCTGCTTATTCAACCCTGACTGTTCATATTTTATTCTTTCAGGGTCATCGACCATTGAATCATCAATGTACCCCATACCGCAGTTATTTGGCAGTCAGACTGGAGTTGTCCTGTGCGTGACCATTGAATGACATACAATTACGCCCTTACAATAATGAGTACCCTCAGCCCCACCAAGTACAATGGAAATGGGAACCATACAGATGATGAGCCAGTATTACCGATATCAGTACTGGGGATGGCGGGAATAAGAAGGCGGGATATGTAGCCAGAAGGGTGAACCATCAGTGAGCACGCAGGCTGCCATAGTAAACTCACAGCTATATCGACCAGACGACATGAGAGACTTGAATAAAGTCTTTTGAGCACGACTGTGGTCTCACCATCACCACAGCCTCTCATCATCACATAGGAGTGGTGGAGACAGGAGGGCAAGCAGAGAAAACAAATGCCTTCACAACCGACTTCCGGGTAAGGTGCTGAACCATGTGAACAGTGACGAGGTGTAGGGACAGCTGATGGATATAGGGCTGGAGATGTAACGGACACCTTGGACCTTCCTCGAAGGAAGGTCCCAGACAGTGGAACCAGCAGAAATGACAACGATCAAATCCCCGCCCCGAGTCTCTGTCACGTTACTTCTATGCAGTAAGGGCAGTGTGCTTTACTTACCTTTTCATCATGAAAACTTTTCCCAAGAAATTAGCATTATTGATCAGCAGATCGAAACAAATTAAAGATATAAAAATGGAGTCATTGTGCTTTCCCATGTATTAAAGTATTGAAATAGTGTAATATAAATAATTGACGAAAAGTGGAACTGCATGGTTTGAACAAACTGTTCAAACGACATCATTGACTGAATTATCAGTGAAAAGGGTGTATACTCGGTACCAAAATTAAATTGGATTTGTATATTTACATACTTTAAATTTGATAACCACAACATATCCATGCACGATACTACATTATGATGCTGTTATTGTTTTCATGGTATGAGTAAAATTCAAATAAATATTTTCTCTCCCACTAGAAAAATTATATTTTGGAGACAAAACTCAAAAGGAGCTCAATCAATATTTTTCATTTCGAGTAAAATAAATGTTTTTCTTGGTTTTATCTCTAATACTTTGTTGATGCCCTGGTCAATTGTTCGAGAGCTCATCATTTAAAGTTTAAAGTACACGTATTATTTTTCTTCTGTCTATATTGTTCTACTTTTTTGCAGGAAAACGATAGGTAAAATAAATTAATCAATACCTCAGTCTAAAATTTTTATTTTCAGCAACTTGTTTTTATTACAAAACTGTTTGGAGAGACCAATACATGTTTCTTGTATAGAACAGTAGAAGATGTTCTATGAAATCTATAAATTGTTCTATAAGATTCTGTAAAATTGTTCCTCTATAGAACTAAATTGTTCTATAGAACTAAATTGTTCCTATAGAATTTCATAAATTGTTCAGCAGGAGAGAGTGAACCAACTGCAATTGAAAATTGCACCACAATTTCAAGACAGCGGTGCTCAATGATGCGTGACCATGAGATATGTAACCCAAGGTATCATTGGAAAGCACATAGCTTCTGCTTTAAAGATGATACCATGCTTTTTGCTGGTAATCCCTTATGGTCTAGTACCATATATACAACCCCTTTAAGTAGGGATTACCGTTTTTTTAAACACCCGTAGAATTTATCAAGTTTCTTTAGATTTCAATAGAAAACAGTTTATTTTTTTATATAAATTTTATAGAAAAAGTGGCCTATTTTCTATAGAAATTATATAAAGCTCTCATAAAATTTGTATAGAAATTGTATTAGAAATCTGTATAGAGAGATTCTATAGCACACTCTATAGAAATCCGTATAGAAATTCTATATAATTTTGTTTATAAATTCTATAGAACTTTTATCATCATCACAGTGACTTGTTGGCTGGACCTACCAGTAACCGATGAGAGTACCTCTTTCGTTGTTATTATATTTGGTAATAAGAATAAAAGTGAGTTCCGCCTTGAATTTTGGCAAGAAGGATCAAGGCACGACGAAATCAGTTTATATGTAGATGCTTTTGTGTGTATTACGTGTACATGTACATGTCATGTACCTACGCACTACCGTACATACCGAGTGTATGCATATGGATCCGCGTACATGTACACGGTGTGCATGTGTGCGCTGGAGTCGAGTTTGCATAAGCTAAAGTTAATTTGGTCACACAAGTTGTTTTCTAAAAAGCATATGAAGAAATTTGACCGGATTTCGCGTAGAAAAGATAATATGCTCTGTGGAACGGCCAGAAGGACGCATTACCGACCCTATACTAATGAGTGCACATAGCACGGATGTTTATTGAAAACAATAGGTCAGTGGACTAGACCATTTCATATAATGGGATGGCGGTTGGATATGAGAAAGTATTGGTACGCAAATATAATTAATGGGTACGTATGTACATGCACATCAGTACAAAATGCAACTCAAGATTTCAGAGTTTTTAAAAATGTTCAACTTTCAACCAATAACTTTTATTATTACATTCTTCCACACAAAATCAAAGAAATAAAGAGTGGCCCCAAGCAAGTACATCAAACTTGTTTTTTTTTCAAACCGTGTTGGCTAAATTTTCTTTTATAAGAGGGATTTTAATATGGACTTAGAGAAACCTGCACTCTATAACATATTCTACAACTATTTTTCCTTTTGTTGATGTGAGAAATCGTTGTCAAAATCTAATAGATTGTCGATTTCAGAGACACGAGTCTCCTACGTTTCTTGTGGCACAATCTAGTACCCACTGCAACATCACACACTTCGTGTGCATAAGTGAGTGCATGTGGAAAACCAGACTATGGAGGATCCTTGCATAAATTTTTAAGGTCACTACTCGAAGAAGAGACGTTCAATGATTGGCCATGAAAACCCTCTTTTTCCCTCTTAGCTAATCAAAACCTTCTTACATGAATGGAAAGAGAATTGTCTACGGATTATTCTGCCGCAAGTGAGGAAGTAAATCTCGTAATCGTTACGCAATCTGCTTTGACATTCCATTTATTGAGCACCCAAACCATCGGAAAAAACAGTCAAATTGTAAGTGTTGACCTCGATAGGAAATGCAGATTTTGCATTTACCTCACCTTTTTAAAACGAAAAAAAACCTATTTTCCCAAAGTGTAATTAAGTTTGAAAAGAATCATTCTGAGGGGAAAATGGTTACACTTTAAAATGCCGGGGCGAGGGGGTTAGAAACAGTCAACTGCATTTCAAATATTAAAGGGAAAGTTTGTTATATGTTGCATCATTTAGTAAGTACTTTGTTCCCGATGTTGTAGGCGGCTGCATTGCGGAAGTCAAAACAAATACGCGCTGAAGTTATTCATATGCTGGTTTGTTAAAATAACACCAATACAATGTGGTTGGGTAACTTTATTCTGACATGGTGTGTACAAATATAAACAACACTGTTGTATTTCTTTAACATCCCAGTTGTTGGAATGCAGTTTGTGGCAAACACAAATAAAAATAACAAAATAAAAATCATTTGTGATGTAAGAGGTACACTTTGAACTTATATTTTAAAAAATCAGTGATTTCCATCAATCCAAGCTTATATGCATTCTTCCTCAGTATGTATGTACTAAATATACACCAAAACGTCGACGATTATGACAAACATAAACAGCTCAAAATTGTCTCTTCGTGAAATCGGAAAAACCGCACGCGCGACGTTTTGTCCTCAAAGTGCCTGTGATAAACCGTGCGGAAGTAATGCAACGTGCTGAGTCAATGTGCACGTACCTTATAAGGGGAAGTTTGGGGAAAAAGGTGTTTTTTGCGTTTTCAATGAAGGAACAATCTTCAAAGCGTTTCAATAAAGAGACTTTTGAAAGTTGTGCTGGCAAACAGAACCGTTTTCCAATTTTCTGAAGGGGACTCTTGTCCTAATTAATTCATTACGTTGTGATTAATCGTCCCATGTTGTTGGGAAGTTTATTTTGGTGTTTGAAATTTGTTCTTTCACACCGTACAAGAATTTGCATTTTAGATAGCAGGTATTACATAAACACTTCGTGAAAACGCAAACTGCCGAGCAAGCACTGCCAAATAGGAGTGCTATGGTCGAGAAGGTTTAGTGCGTCGGATCGGTGTTCTGATGAGTCGTCGAATGGGTTGAATCAAACCGCGACCATGGTGCTTGTGTCCCTTTGAGCAAGATATTTTACCATAATTGCTTCTTCCACCCAGGAGTAACAAATTGTGAGGGTAGAGTTGGCTGTATATGCGCCGAAAACAGCAATTGAGCTGTATAACTCCCTGGGAGCTCAGATGGTTTTCCAGGGAATGATTTATGCGCCTTATTATTATTATTATTATTATTGTTGTTGTTGTTGTTGTTGTTGTTGTTGTTGTTGTTGTTGTTGTTGTTGTTGTTGTGTGATTTAGATTTCAATCAAGTAATTCAGACGTCGAAAAACAAAATTCAATTCGGAAAATAATTTACATTGTCCCCTGTGGAACGTGGTGACGATTTGAAGAAGATGTTTGTACACTTTTGTACATTACGTGTTCTCGCTTTGAAAACAATGAATTTGTTGCAATTTAAAGGTTTTTCTGTGTTTATGTATAACAAAACGTTGCTGGTCACAACTTTGTATGTTCGACACGACAGTTCATGTTTTCTCTAGATGCAAGCACCTTCCCATGGGATAATTTAGGAATGATTCATTCTTGTACTAACTTTACACCAACTAAGCACTTATGGAAAATGACTGTTTATTTGATAACTTGGTAATAACCAATTTGCAATTTTGAATTCATTCCCCCTTAACGAGAAAAAAAAAAGAGGAAAATATATCTGCGTATTCATTCGGAAAAATATGGGTTTTCAAATGCTTTTCCGAAACCTGTATTTATTCTAACGTGAAAACTTTTCGTTTCTATTAAAAACACATTTCACTCTTTTTTTGTTTTGTTTCGAAAATGACAAAGGTTAGTCGGAATGAAAACCCAGGTGTTAAGTACCATCTTAAAACCAAAATATACTGGGCCAACTCACAGTTTCACTTTAACATGTCACGAATAGTTAAGTGTTTATATTGGTCACTTTTGAAATACAACATACGGAATAATAAAGTTGTAACCTAAGGGGAAATATACTAATAAACACAATATTATTTCCAACACTATGAACCATTATCCATTGTAATGCCTTTTGTAAATAATAATATTATAAATAATAACAATAGCTCCACTTACCTTGAAACTGTTGATATTCTGTTTACAATATCCAAGAGTTAAAAGATGGAGTTGTTTTTCCTGTTTCCAGTTTAGAGGTTGTCCCCACATAAACGGCAAAGGCTAGTTTATCCATGCGAAACCTCATGGAAAAAGAGGATCGCTAATGAATTTCAAAACCCACGTCGATATCTTAAATGTTGCGCCCGATCACCACATTATGCTAATAGGCTGACGTCACAATGGAGATATTATAATTATTTTTTCTCCAGCTTCGCACATCTGGGCACGCCGCATCCCTGGGCGAAATTCGAGGGAGGTGTTGTGGCTTGAGGGGAAAAGCTATCCTTGCCACTGAAATCGGAAAAAGGAAACAATTGAAAATTTGATTCCCGTTTTTTGTTTTGGGTATTTTAATAAGGTGGACGATTATGTTATTAAATGGAGCTAGTTAACGTGAAGTGTAGATTTACCTTTCAACCGTCTGTTCCAGGTACCATTCAGTTTGCTCCGAATGACAACAAGTTAGCAGTAAACCTAAGAATGTAACCACGCTAAATTTTGGTAGCTGGTTTTATGGTAAACTGAGGGAACTTATAACAAAAGGGGAACAATGATCCTGTGTTGGTGGTTATTATTTGCAAATGTCTTTGCAAATAAACGTTTACAAAATCAAATGGGAGATGCCTAAAATGCCAAATAAAGTGTCCAACAGTGGTGGAGTCAAAAGGAGATCCTCTGTTTACACCATAAACAAACGTGGATGGTTTCAATGATAACCTGCATTTCATTGCTGCTTACAATCGCTAATCTAATTTTCGTAGATTTGTGTTTGGTCGTTTGGATGGTCATGATTGGCATGTTGTCCTATTCCTCTTCGCATCGCTCTATCTAAGAATATGTAGAAAATCACACCTACAACGAATTGCGATGCTCAATGATATGAATCAAATTCTACACCCATGCCTGGGTGGCTCATTCCCCCACAACAACCTCTTAATACAACACTTTATGTTTCTTTTCTCCGTTTTTTCTTTTTAAAACTGGCAGGCACATGGGGTGGGGCTGAACCCCCAAATCCTCCCAGAGGCTACACTGGTTTTTGGGCTTCAAATGATTCAAGCAGCCAAATCGGTGGTCACCTACAGTTGTAAAATGCTAGGGTTAGGCTTTTGTCGTAGTGCGTGCTTATACCACAGCAATTTCCATCCCGTACCGATTTCTGGCCCCAGATATTCAGCATACACGTGTGTATTCTAGCACATCGCACATGCACACAAAATGTAATGGTGAGATCAATAACTGCGTCGGTAGGGGTTGTTCACGAGACCGTAAATACGTTCGAACTCACAAACAGCACTGATTCTTTCTGTAATCGGTGTCTTTGTTTTTTCATATTTTCCCGCGCGAAACCACGGAAAGTCAATTGATTTGTGGGCGGTCATTGAAAAGGATGGCCAATCACAGGCCCCAGCTTTAACTGATATTGACGCATATGATCCAACACACAATGCATAACACATTCAATTGTACATATCGCAGTGAGCTGTTGGCAACCTAAAGACAAACGAGAATATGTATTTCGCTTTTTAAAATTTTGGGTAAATGGAAGTTTCCTATACATTTAAAACAAAAGTATATGCTTTTTTTTTTTCATAAATAAAATACAAAGTGCTAGACGTAATTATCATTTGAATACTATGTGGTGGCAACAATATAGGCAAAAACCATTTCTTTATCAACCGAAACAATTAACATTGCATCAACTCACAAAATTACAGAATCATCAGAAAGCTTACCTAATGTTAAAGGTGGAAGGCCTAGTCATCCTGAATATATTATTTAAATACTGCTTTTCAGAGAAAACACGAACAAATGTGCAAATTGTTCAAAAGTTGCTTGTTCAACCCTTTTCTCAGGACTTGAACCCACACTGAGCTAAAACGTCAAACGTTACTTAGGTCGCTTAGTAAAAGTGTGGGGTAGAAGTGTAATCACTACCAATTTCGATTTTCAGTCGGTAAATCGAGCTTGTTTCCCAAATAAACCACCGAGCTAGACTATACAAGCAGGGTTGTGGCGTTGTGCCACAGGTGATTTAATTCGTCATTTTTCGCATTAAATGGTTCACGTCTAATTACCCCATCAAAAATTCATCACGCCTACCCGCCCCCCAAAAAAATAAATAAACTGCTACAAATTGGCTTCCACCATCCATACTATATTTCATTATTAACACAGTCTCTATTATTTATATTATGTATGGATTTTATTATTGTGGATGAGACCACATTATTGTGTTGTCGTTTGGCAATGACCTGTTACTTCTATATTAAGAACTTGATTTAATTTTGTTCACACCGACGTGTGGTAATCGTATGCCTGTAGCCTGAGTGTCTTGAAAACTACACAGGCGACTTCCGGTGGGATTCGAACCCACGACCTGCTTACTAAAGACGTCTTTTAAACCCCTTCTCGACCACCGAGCTTGCCCCATAAAATAATAATAATAATAATAATAATAAAGAATTTGTAGCGCGCACATATCCATTTCGCTGGGCGCCTGGGCGCGGAAACAAAGAAAACATTAATACAAACAATATACAATGATAGCATAGGGGAAAACAAATTATACCGAGATACATGTACCTACAATTACAAATATACATCATCTTGAAGAGTTGTGACATAAGATGCCGAGTTTTTAAGCATCGACTTGAATCTGGTTATACTCTGACACAAGATTTGAGTTTAGTTGAAGATGATTCCAGAGTCTCGAGCTGCGTGACAGAAAACGATCTATCACCCCAGACGATTGGGCCGCTAGGAACTTCTACATAGCAGCGGGTTCCCATGATAATATATATATATATATATATGTATATAGATTGGTGACATTTTTCGGTGTAGCAAAATTAAATCAATTGTTTATCTCCTGATGCAACACGGTGTAGGCAAAAATTTAAATCAATTGTTTATCTCCTGACGCAAGACGGTAGGGCAAAAAATTTAAATCAATTCGTTTATCTCCCGACGCAAAGGGAATGTCACCAATCTATATATATCGCGGAACCTGCTGCTATATAGGATTCTAGACGGCCAATCGTCGCGGGTAAGCTCGGTGGTCGAGAGGGGTTTAAGACGTCTGCACCAGTAAGCAGGAGGGTCGTTGGCTTGAAATCGCCTGAGTCGCCTGTGTAGTTTCCCTTCACAGACACTCCCGGAAAGCACTGAGCATACAGTGCTACACACACGTCGGTGTAGGGCAAAAATTAAACAAAGTGGTTACCCTGACGGGAATGTCACAAATTTATATATTAAGAAACTTGTTTCGTTTGAGTCAATATCTAAATATTTTATAGACTACTTCCAGAATAAGGCCAAAAAAGGCTCATGTTTTTGGTCATCGGTCGGCTTCCGTAACTGTACGGTTATAATTTTTTTTGCCAACAGGAAATACATTATAAATGTATACGTATGACCAAATTTTAAGATGCAAAGTATGGTATAAGAGAGGCCCCGGAAATCGGGCAAACGTTCATAACCCTATGTAAAAAGGGTTGTTTAAACAACAGCACGGCAGAATTCCAACCGATCCAGCAATTTTGACTGCAATTGGACATCGTTTCATAGCAAAAATTTTAATTACTTTAAAACAAATTAAATTAAACATAAATAAAAAATGCCGACGCGCGGGTATGAGGCGACGCACCCGGAGACTATAAATCAAATACTTTTTTTAGGGGAGAGGCTCCAAAGAGATGCTTCATTTGTTAAAGTGCCCGGTATTTCACAGATATACATGAAGAACAGTATTGTTTATAGGACACATACAACTCACTGAAATCTTGTATTGTCCTTCTGTTTCAAAAGATAAGTTTAATGTATTCATGTATTATTTGAAAGCTGTATGACAGTGTTGTTTCTTTGTACCTATTTTGGGTTTATTATGAGACAAAGGAGCATGAATATATTTTTTTATTATGAGACAAGGAGCATGTGTGAATATATATTTTATTATGAGACAAACAGCATGAATATGTTTTTTTTTATTATGAGAAGAAGCTAAGAATAATATATATTTTTTATTTTGGAGACAAGGAGCATGAATATATTTTTATTTATGAGACAAAAGGAGCATGAAATATATTTTTCTTTATGAGACAAGGAGTGAATATATTTTATTATGAGACAAGGAGCATGAATATAGTTTTATTATGAGACAAGGATGAATATAGTTTTTGCAATGGTCTTGTTTTCAACCTACCCTCGTTACGTTATATCAACATTTATTGTCATTAAGTGAAATGTAAGACAAATCAATAGTACCAAACGGTTACCAGGATCATCAAATTACCCAAACCTCTAATGTATTTCCAGAAAGCCCATGTGCAGGCAATTATGTAATAACAACCCATGCATATCCATCATGGAATCAATTACATCCTTGTCAATGTTGGACCTATTCATCTCTGCTAATATGTTGCCTTCGCCTCCTATCTTGCAAAAAGCAATGATCACATTAGTTTCCCCGTTTGCACTTTTCTAACAGACCAATTGTCCTTTCAACCCCAAATTGTTTTTCCTGAATTTATGTATTTATTTATTTATTTATTTATGTATTTATGTATTTATTTATTTATTTATTTATTTGTGTCTCCTAAGTAAAGACTGTTTGCGGTGACACCATGCGACAAATTTATTTTGAAAACTGCGGTGAAAAGTCGTTTAGGATCAGCATTTCTAGTCTTTTTCGAAGTGGTTCCTCTTTATTATTACCATAAAATGGCGAAATTAAATCACCTCTGGCACAACACATACAAGCTCGTTGGATGACTTGATTTAGTGGGCATTTGCAAATGAAGCTCAATTTGACGACTGAAAATCAAACCAGGTGTCACACCTCCACACCCCACTTTGCTGGGCCCCCTGCAAGCAAACCTATTGTCTTTAGCAATGAATTAGTTTTCAAACCTACCATTTATTTGGTATGTGGAGTTCAATTTTGAGAAAATTTTGTAATTCGGTTAATTAACCCAATATTCAAATGATAATGACATTTTCGTTCGATTATTATTCTTCTGTTTCCCCCAAACCCCCATAACACATGAAAGTTGTCGATGGATGATGTCATACTTAGCATCGTCACATACACAAAAATATGCAACTATGAAAGCCCGTAATTTGAATTAGTGTTCAAAACAAAGTATGTCACCATAACGTCAGTAAATATTATGTTATTCAATTTTAGTATGATCGCTGCGGGGGTTAAGACGTCTCAACCCTGTGAGAACTCGATGAACAAATACGAACACGACAGGTCTAAGCCTTGTGACAACTCGACCTACGCAAACTCGACACGCATTTTCACATAAATACAAACAATGCAGCACGAAAGCTCTCAATGTGACCTAGTTTGTCGAACCAATTACCTCATCGTTACATCAGTAAATATTATTTTTAATTATCTTGTCTAATCTGTAAGGACGTATAGATTGGCGAGAACGGACAAGTCGACCTAAACAAATAGTGTGACCCTGGTAAGATTAAAACATCTCAACCTTGTGAAAACTCGACTCCAAACAAAACTCGGGGCCGCGAGTTGTCATATTAGCACTTTGGCACGTTCGGCATAAATACATAAAACATGCACCGTATGAAAGCCTATGAATTGACTTAGTTTCTAAAACCAATTACGTCATTACGTCAAAATATTATTTCCATTAACATTTTAGTCTAATCTGCGAAGATTACGATGTAGTCAATAAATTATAATCTTTCGAAATTTGGTTGCTAATTCTATCAACTATCGGTGAATGTGAACCACCTTTTCATCCTACAAAAACCCTTTTATCAAGAAAGCAATAAAATAGTGCACGTTATGTTGTCATTCAACTCTTGTGGTGGTGGCTTTGAAGTAAGGGGGAAAATTTTCCATAGGGACTGTACATTGGTATGATTGTACGTGACGACGTAGGGGGTTTGTAATAATACGTGGGCTGATTCTACAATACGATGTTCTTTGTTTTCGTATGGTTGAATCGTTTGATAATCGTTGCACGCACTTAACCCTGGGGAAACGAAAAGGTACTCAATGCAGTAATAATTGTATTATTTTTGTTAATTACAACAACAATATTTTATTAAATTTCACTGAATTATTTTTCATCTAAAACTCTGAACAGTCCCCCTTAAAAGAGTGGTTGAACCGATTTTGCCCTAGGGGTCATTCATCAGCTAATTGTTACAAATGTGGGTCTCAGCTAACACCATTGAATTGTGCACACAGCTAATCCCCTTGTAGCAACTTGCTGCCCTGGTATCAATGTTGTCTGCCATCTGAATGGAAACCACAGCTGTTTGTTTACAATCTCCACCCAGAAATACCTCAGGGTCATTAGAGACCTGGTTTCTTGCTTATTTTTTTACCCTGTATCATGTTAAAAGTTTGTATTGCAGTGTAACACAAATTTCAATGTTTACATGGTTGCAATGCTGCATGTACATGTACTTCAAAGAAAACCCGTCTGTCTATGGCTGTTTTTGGTGTATGGATTGTATTGATGTGGGGTGGTGGTAGGCCTGGGGGGGAGCTGAAGGTGTTGTAAACAGCTGTTGCAGTAATCAAACAGTAAATAGATACCCGCTGAGGTGGTTTGGGGATGGCAGTTGCCATAGGGCTGGGGGGCGCGGATTTCGACATGTACTATTTTGGCAAATCAGTGGTGAACCAATGTTCAATTGCCAGAATGTTAAAATCTTTGGTGTGTGTCCAGGGAACTTAGATTCATCTGTTCAGACCATTAGAAAAGATTTGTGCCCCCAAACACAGTTATTTACACCCCAACATAAACGCCCACGTGAGCACCTTCGT
>CM055817.1:29850423-29906286 GCA_029582265.1 Zoroaster sp. YZ-2022
ACCATAGGCCTACCTTTTTAACTTTTTATTAACTTTTACTTAGTTTTACTACTTTATACTAGTTTCTTATTGGACGGATTGCTCCACCAATTCTAATATGCCAAAAACCCTGCGGTTCATGGTCGCAATATAAACATGATGTATACACATGAAGGCACTAAATCATTTACTAAATGATTTAGTACGTATGAATAGCGTGTAAAAATTGTTATCTCTGCATTCCCCATTGATTTTTTACATCCAAATGACTTACACACATGCCCAGCTATTGTCTAGGATTATTTTCAACCCCCAGATGATACACAACAGCCGACGTTTGCAGCATCCCTCCACTTTTAAGCGGCACCCTAATTTACCTACTGTAAAAAAAAACAGTAGGGCTCACTCGCCGCAGGGTTTTAATTATAATAAAATTGTTATCTCAGCATTCCCTATTGAATTGTTACATCCAAATGACTTCCACACATGCCCAGCTATGTCTAGGATTATTTTCAACCCCCAGATGATACACAACAGCCGACGTTGGCAGCATCCCTCCTCTTTTCAGCGGCACGCTAATTTACCTACTGTAAAGAACAGTAGGGCTCACTCGCCGCATGGTTTTAATTATAATAAAATTGTTATCTCGGCATTCCCCATTGATTTTTTTTACATCCAAATGACTTCCACACATGCCCAGCTATATCTAGGATTATTTTCAACCCCCAGATGACACACAACAGTCGGTAGTGTATCTCTCCGCTGTATAACCTTTTCAAACAGTAAATAGCCGTCTACTTTATCTCTCCAGCATGTAACAGAACCCAGACACTCTGTCTGGGGGGGGGGTGGGGGATGGGGGGTGGGGATTATTGAAACTGCCTGGCTGTCGCAAGACATCAAACAGCACAGCTTGATGCTGAACAGATGGTTCCACTTATCAGAGGGTTAGATCTGGGTCGGTCCAAGTACATCAGTGGATAGCGGCTGTTTCAATGGGTTGTCTGCTGCCAGGGGTCGGGGCCTTACTTTGAAAGCTGCATACCAGGTCAATGGTTCACCCCAGGTTGAAATTTTTTTTAACATGTTATCAGGCACTATATCAATACAGAACTTATGCAAAGTGGCTGAATTTGAATTTTCCATGACGTAGTAAACAATTGTTTACAAACACACTAAATGGTTTAGAGCCAACCATGAACCGCAGGGTTTTTAAGCATGTTAAGGACTCCTCTCTCTTACTAGCATAAGCTTTATCGCTAATAGCACTGAAGCAACTGCCGCAAAGCATACATGGATACAAAAAGGGGCGCAGCTTTTGTGACGTCAATAGCCTAATATTTTGTTTGTCCGCGCGGCACGCAGTGGCGCTGTTGCGCCTGCAGACACCCCACAATTCTTTGCAGCTGCTATCATGTTATTGTTCTAGGTGATTTTAACCTGCCAAAGGTCAACGGTTGCCATGACTCTGTTTTGATTAATAAATCAAATGCTGAGCAGGATTTTTGCGATACATTTAATAAGTTTTTTCTTACTCAACTGAATCACTTCCCATCTAGAGACAACTGTAATTTGGATTTGGTTTTTACCGCTTTTCCTGATAGTATTACTAACATGTGTATTTCTCATGAGGGTTTCCTCACTGACCATAAGCTGCTTGAATTTGATATTAAGACTAGCGTTAGAAAAATCAAAAGTGCTCCTCGTTTTGTTTATAACTTTAAGTGTGCAAATTTTGAGGTTGTCATTTCCGTTCTCTCTAGTACTGATTTTCATACTATTTATGATGCTGATAATGTGAATGTGGCCTGGTCTAATTTTCTTGATATATTTCTGAGTGTATTGGATAGATTTGTTCCTAAAATAAAAATTAAGGATCCCACAGCTCCTGGGTGGATAGATGCAGAAGTCCGACATGCTCAAAATAAAATAAAAATCGGCCTGGAGGAAGGCTAAAAAATCTAATTTAACCCAGCACTGGACAGCTTTTCGAAAGTTGCGTAACAGTTTTAAGAATCTTTTGTCTTATAAGTATAAGCAGTATTTGAATAATCTTGGGTCAACTCTTGTAGATAACCCTAAGAGATTTTGGTAATTTTTTAGGCAAAAAACTAAAACTAAATCATTACCCAACACGATAAAAAGTGGTATTGGTCAAACTGCTACTAATGCTAAAGATAAAGCTACTTTGTTTAATAATTATTTTTACTCCGTTTTGACCCAACCAAGGGATTATGATTTCTTACCCGATATTCCTGTTTATAAACATGCTGAATTGGGGTCAATATCTGTTAATGAGAGTGAAGTTTTAGACATCCTTAATCATTTAGACATAACTAAAGCAGTGGGTCCTGATGGGTTATCCCCTCGAGTGTTAAAAGAATGTGCTCAACAGATTATTTCTCCTTTGTGTCATATTTTTAACTTGTCTCTTAGAACTCAAGTATTACCCAGTTGTTCCAGTTTTTAAAAAATCAGACAAAGATAAAGTTGAAAATTATAGGCCAGTGTCTTTACTCAGTGTATGTGCCAAGGTTATGGAAAGGGTTGTTTTTAATGCTATTTTTCCAGTTGTTCGGGATGATATATATATACAACCTCCAACATGGATTTGTTAAAGGTCGCTCTACGGTTTCACAACTCTTAACACTATTGCAAGAAGTCAGTTGTGTTTTGGACAGTGCTGGACAAGTTAATGTGATTTATCTTGATTTTTCCAAAGCTTTTGATAGTGTTTCTCATGAATTAATCCTTCACAAATTACAGTCGTTTGGCATTCATTCGGATTTACTCGGTTGGTTTAAGTCTTACTTGAATAATCGTCAACAAAGGGTGGTTGTCGAGGGATGCAACTCTGATTGGCTGCCGGTTGTGTCAGGTGTGCCACAGGGTTGCGTATTGGGTCCGTTATTGTTTCTTCTGTATATTAACGACATGCCCAGCACTGTCCAAAATTCTACAGTGGCACTGTTTGCCGACGATTCCAAGTGCTTTAATTCCATTAAGAATATATCTGATTGTAAATTATTACAGAAGGATATTGATTCCCTATATTCTTGGAGTGTTAAGTGGGATTTGCATTTTAATATTTCGAAGTGCCAAATTATTTCCATATCTAGGCGTAAAAAATTTGTAAATTTTGATTATAAATTAAACATTTCTCTCGAACGGGTTGATTCTGTTCGGGATCTCGGTGGAGATTTCCTCGGGTTTTGTTTGGAATGATCATGTTAATAAAATTGTTGGCAAATGTAATAAGATGATGGGGTTGATTAAACGTACTATTGGCTATGAAGCTCCTGTTCGAGTTTCAAAAACACTTTATTCTACTTTGATTAGAAGTAACCTTGAATATTGTAGCTCTGTGTGGAGTGGAACGTCAAAACGTAACATTAGCTTAATTGAAGGTGTTCAAAGACGGGCTACAAAATTTATCTTGCATTGTCCTGAGGAAGACTATAAGTCACGATTGGATCGTCTTGACATTTTACCGTTGTCTTTTAGAAGAGAAATTGCTGATCTTATATATTTTTTTAATTGTAAAATTACACATTTTAATATTGATCGTTATGTTAGTTTTAATGTAACTCAAGGCCGTCCTACCACTAGACTTTCTTCTGATCCTTAAATGTTAACTGTTCCTAGGTATAAAACTGAATCACATAATTATTTTTATTTTCAGCGGATTGTTCCAATCTGGAATCAACTTCCTTTGGCAGCAAGATCTGCCACTTCACTTTCGTTGTTTAAATCTCAAGTATCCCAGTTTTACAGAACAAAATTTTCTTCCAGTTTTTCAGTAGATAATATTTGTACATGGATATCTTTTTGTCATTGTTCTCTCTGTCGGCGTATCTAATTTGTTGCTTAATGTTGTCTTTTCCGTCCTAACTTGGTTCAGTGGCCCTCCAGTGGTGTAACGGGGCGGGGATGGGGGTGTAAAGAGGTATATAATATTTAGTGGGTTTCTTGTGGTAGGATGGCCTTGTAGAGGTGCTGGTCACCTGTTCTATCTTACCACACACTGGCTTTGTGTAAAATGAATTTTTGTGTATTTGAAGTTTATTAGGTTTTTTTTTTTTAAATTTAATTGATGTAATCTGATTGCCAGTGTAAAATGTAATAACAAAAATTAAAAAAATAAATAAAATATTACTATTAGCGATAAGGCTTATCCAAAAAGGTGGAGCAATCCGTCAATCATGTCAATTTATAGAGCATCCATTTAACTAAGGCCAAGATAATGAAAGTCATAGATTTGCGTCCGGGAAATTTCGAAAACACATGAGGCTTTTTTCATTATTCATTATTCATTGATCATTAATAACAGCGCAATCACAAGATGTTTCTTCTAATCTGTGTACGTACGTGCATCATTATACGTGTAGGCCGTACACAGGCATAAGATACAAAGGCTCAACAGCTAACGTGTTGTGCATGTGAAGGCGGTACAGTTGCAGGTGCGGATCGGACGGAGTTTACCATACAGTTTTAGTGCGATGCAACCTTTTTTGTGAACGACGTACGCGGTACTAAGACGGGACTAAGACTGTAGAGAACATGTGCTAATGATTATAGCGCACATACTGGTGGAAATTTGGTAAAAACTTCGTTTTACTGATGTGGATGCTTTGGAACTAAATTTGTTTGGTGGAAATACCTTTTTTGTGCAAATAATTATTTTTTTGGCAAATAATGAAAGATTTAGGCGGTAGCTTTCGGGACATGCGGGCGGCGGCAGCAAATCTATGGCTTTCATTCTCATGGCCTAATGGACATTAATTTGCGCAATAATGTGCGAAATAAAACAAAATCAAAGTGGTGTATGGACAAGTAATTAAAACAGCCATTAAGGACAAATTGCTCCACCAATTCCAATATACCAAATTGTCTTTTAGTTTTAAGGACACTTCTCCATAACATTCTCAAAGGGCAGCGAAATACATGTATGTTAGCTAAGAAATGAAAATAGAGTAGGTTTGACATTGCCACGCGCTGCAGTACATGTGTATTTTCCTTTTCGTCCAACGGATTGAGTGACTGCATTAAAGTAGGGGGGGGGTATTAACCCAAAAATGTTTAGATGCTCCTCTCAAAATATGTACCAACCTATAAGAAACAAGGAAAAAATACTCAAAAAATCATTTGAGAGCGTTAACCCCCTGTACATGCCCCCTGAAGATTTGTTTTTGTGAAACGGCATGGCATCCTGATTTCTTGTGCAGATTACCTGTATACCGTCGGGGCACCCGTCTATTTTGTTTGAAACACAGTGATAGAGAAGCAATGAAGAGAACATCACTTCAGCAATTAATTTAAATTACTTTCTCATGTTTACCTGTTGAAATTTTAGCATACTATTCCATGACAACCTTTCAATTGCCTTATGAAACAAAAAATCTGATTAAAAAGTAATATTTATATGAATAAAACAGTGTTCCCGTGGGTTTATATGGATTGCAACTGAAGATTTTATTTCATTATTGTATCAAACTTATTTTATCCTGGAATAATATACAATTTATATTTGCTTTTAACATTCTTCTAGAAAAGAATTAATTAATAAAATAGTATGAATGTAAAAAAGTAGTTATTGGCCTCAGTTATGTTTTGAACCTAGCAAGTTCTTTCTCAGAGAAAGAACCCGCTAGGTTTGAGATGTAAGGCCAGTAACTATTATTTTGCATTTATATACTACGCGTCCTTTAGGTTGGTAAGCAGTTTGCAACAGCCAATTCTCTATTTATAAAATAGTACAAAAATATATTTATACATCTAACTAACATTAACAACATATTTCATGGCTTAGCAGGGATTATGGATTGTATAATTCCAAAATGTGTTTCTGTAAATGATACAGTAGATCTAATGCTCTTGAACAAGTTCTGCTAGTATGTAGATGTGAAGCATCATCTTTAGTAGTATGTCAGATGGGGGTTCCGGCTCACTTCACTTTTTGGCGCATAAAAGTGGAAAAATGATATTTATGAAAAACAAGTTTGAGTAAGAAAAATAATTTTGTTATAAATATCATTTTACGCGTAAAAAATATTTATAAAAAAACAAGTTTGAGTAAGAAAAATAATTTTTTGATTTTGGCGTATAAAAGTGGAAAAATGATATTTATGAAAAACAAGTTTGGGTAAGAAAAACATTTTTTATATAATCTTTAAGAACGCGAGAGGCCAAAAAGTGAATTAATCCGGAACCCCCATCTGACATACTACTGGTGGTAAGAATGTATAAAAGATGAGAGTTAAAAAATTGAAAAAAACAATAATTATTATCTCGCTATTCAATAAATGGAGAGAATTGCAAGATTAGAGAATAAAAAAATCGAGAAAAGAAAAAGTAGTTCCTTGCGAATGGCTTTTAGTCGGCAAAACATCTAAATGTTGTATACTTAGCTCACCCAATACAGTATATTGCGGCTTGCATAAATGGAAACTTAAATGTGGAAAGAGTATACCAACAGAGTGTAGAAGATGTAAAAAAGGCACAAAAAACAAAAGCAACGGCGGGTTTGTGCACAAAATGCGCGAAGATATTAAATGTAGCGAGTTTCAAGCGCGCGAGAGGAAAAGCTATACGCTCGTTTAATTTAGTAATGGTAGTAATGGTAGTAATGGTAGTTGGTAGAGTTGGTAGAAAAGACGAAAAAGTTTTTGTAGAGTGATATTAATATGGGCGAACTATTACGAACGCGTATACTCGAGCTAGTCGGTGATTTAAAATCGTTTTGTACAAATTCACACGATTTAAAATTATTAGAATATTATATTAAAAATGTTCCCGCACGACTATTGATTATATTCGTGCGAGAAAAATTAGTTCCAGCGTTTGAGTTGATTAAATCTACAGATTTAGCGAGTATAAAAGAGTATTTAACGCGACTCGATTTAGATACGTATTACATTAATTTATATTATAGCGAGTTGCAGAGTATAAATGAAACAAATAGAGAAACTATTTTTTTGCGGCTAGAACTGATTATAAACACTGTATTGATTTTTAAAAATGACTAAAAATTTAAATTGTACGGCGGTGGCTTATCCGTTACTCGCGAAGCGAGTTTTCGATCGTTATAAGATTTATCTACCGACAAGTTTACTTTAAACTCAAAAGTTTTTCTATAAGAATTTTTTTTTCATCGGTGGTTTTAACCTCCATTTCAGCCGGTAAAGTCGTCGGTTTAACGAGTTTATTGCGGATTTTTTCTTTCATTTTGTAATATTTATCTCTCTCTTCGCAAACGAGCACAAATTCTTCTTGAGAAAATAACGTTGTCTTCTATGGCTTTACTAACGTGGTTTTCGATCGTGTTGAGTTTAGACAACGCTAAAACACGTATCTCATCGTGTTTTTTAGCTTTTTTAGATAATTTATTTGTTGCGTATTTGACAGCGAACGCAGCGCCGCCCAACCCTAAAGCTAATCCTTCTAAAGCGTAACCAATCGGCGATGCTACAACGCTAGCGATACTGGCGATTCCGATAGCTCCCGCTCCCATACAGCTCAATTCAGCGAGAGTTTCTACGATACTACAAGCGTTGATAATTTTTATTATATTTTTTATATACGGCTTCACGATCGTTTATTTCAGCGCGTAATTCTTTTTGAATATCGTTGATTTTTTGCAATCTAAATGTTTTAACATCACTCGTCATAGACGGTAAATTTGGATAAAGTACGTTCGTTGATTCTGTAACTACACTCATTGTTTTTATTAATAGAAAAAGATTTAAAAAAAATTAATTTAATGGAATCTTTTTAATTTTGATCTCGTAACATATTCCGGTGTTTAAAGAGCAATTTTTTTAAAGATTTATATATAGTTCGATATTATTATTTTGAACTAAGCATAATATACATTCTAAATATCGTGGTACATTCGTAAAATTATATCTCTCTGCTAAAGTAATATATTTCTTAACATTAACATCAACTTGTTCACTTTTCACTAAAGAAAAAGAATGATTTTCACCTATATTCATTTTAGCATAAAATGAATAAAATATAACGTTACTAAATATATAAAAATTTATATTATTTAAATACCAAAATAATTCAAAATTTAAATCTCTATAAAAAGTGTTCCTATCTAAAAGTTCACTTGGATAAAGGTGCCCAGTTTTCATAAATGGAATAGAACTTTCTGACGTGGCTCGCTCACTCGTACGACTAGGTCCGTAAATACTCGCCATATTTATAGTATAAAATCATTTAATTTAACGGTAAACTTTTAATTTTAATATTGAAACAGATTTTAGAATTTAACGCGCAGAAAAAACTCGCCTCGATAAAAACTTTTTGAATGTCTCTCATTTTAAAACACATTTCGTATTTGAGATGTTGCGTTTCATTATCGATAAAATGAAATTTCTCATTTCGTTCTGGAGAAGGAATATAATAAATGTTACTAGCGTAATCGCGCGTTGCCGAATGCGTAACAAAACTACCGGTTTTTATAAATTGCGCAAAAATACTGCAGTACGTGGGTGAAATATTAAACATGAAAAAGGGTTGTTTAAACGTAGCGTGCCATCCGAGTACAACGTTATATTTCTCGACTAAAATCATCCTCTGTAAAATTTCATCTCTGTTGAGATACCCGTGATGTTCGTAAATTTCGCTAGGCGATGAAACATCTTTACCCGCGCTACTACTAGATAAAACTCGCTCGCTCGTTATGCGACTGGGTCCGTAAATGCTCACCATTATTTATAGTATCTCTACATTTAAAATAATGGGGAAACCGTGATTATGTATGTCTCTGCTTTTGCTATCTCTGACTCGAAAAGTCAACTCGTAATTTTTTCATCAACGGATTTTTATATTCCATGTAGGCCTACATGCTTTCGCCGAACGACGCGTCTTGCAAAGGAAAAGCGTTTAAAATAGTGCAGGGTTTACCGTTGAAATAATTATCAGTCGTAGAAATTTGATCGCAATGAATGTATACAATTTTAAAAAGTTGTACGTCGATTTTGTTACTGTACTCTCCCGCGGTTAGAAATTCGTTGTGAAACCCCAGTAAATTAGCTAACCCGCTAGTAAATTTAACGGACTTGTTAGCTTGAGTTATTTTTAGTAAAAAGACACCCGTTGTTTTATCGATAATAAAAGTTATCCAAGGCTCGTTAAATACTACAATATTGATAATTTCGTTAATGTTGTAAAGCCCGGGTTCGATAAACTTAATAACGTCTGACTTACCCGTCGTGCGAAGAACGATTCTTTCTTTTTTACGCACGTTGTAATATCCCACCCAAATGTTTACGCTGTGTAATTTAATCGAGAGATCATTTTGTCGATTATCGATAACGTCGTCTAATTGAACCGATCCGCCTTCTCTACCGATTTCGATTTCGAACGTATGGTACATTTTATTATTAAAAAGTTATAATTTTAATATAATAAAATGACGTTTCCATTAGCATTCGAGAGTAATTTATCGAAACGATACCCAACATCTGTAAATTTTAACGCGCCTCTAAATTTTAGCGCTAACGATTTAACGAGTTTAAATATTTACGTTAACGAGAACGAGTTTTTTAACGTACGACTGAGTAATCCATTTCAAAATTACGAGTTACCGCGCGTTTATAATTATTTAGACGTACGCCGATGGAGATTTGTTTCTAAACCGTTTTTTCAAAATCAAATAAATTTTGCAACGTGGTGTAGTACGACGGGTTGCGGCGTGAGTTACAAACATTTATACTATTCAGATCCGATGATTCGTAGTTTTTTTAGATTTCACGTCAATTATCAAATTAGACGAATACTAAAAGAAGCGAGTATTCCCGAACCTTTAGATCCAATTTGGAGCGCGTTTGAAAATAATATAGACATCAACGCGTATAATGTTTTATGCAGAGAATTTCACGCATCGCTGGATATACAATGGCGACAACGAGTAGATTTAAACTCTGAGGGTTTAGGTACGGCTTACGAATATATAAGAAGCGGCGCGTATGCGGCCGTACCGGGTAATTTTTTTTTATCGATACTCGTTTTATTAACGGCGAGTATAACGAAAAAATAAACATTATGAAATTTAAACAAGATCTCGAAGAAAGCTTGAAAGCTGTAACCGCATGTACAGTATGTGTGCATAGTCCCCGTGGCGCAACGGATTAGCGTGTTGGATTTCTAATTCAAAGGTTCCGGGTTCGAATCCCACCGCTGCCAAATGTGTTTAATGCTCTCAATAGAGAGAAAACAAAAAGTGTTTTGTCAAATTAACAAAAAACCTGCCGTGAGTCAACATCAAAACGTCAAAAACATGTAACACTTTTACCTTATTTTCTCAGAAATATGACTACCTATATATTGTGACGAAACTTTCACTATATTTGTTTGTAGAAAGCTGGACCTGCATGTACATCAACATAGTCCCAATGGCGCAACGGATTAGCGTGTTGAATTTCTAATTCAAAGGTTGTAATTCAAAAGGTTGTGAAGCAAAATCGAAAGGTAAAAAATATGTAATAATTTGGCCTTGTTTTCTTAGAAATGTGACTACCTATATTATGACGAAACTTTCACAGTTTAGTTTTATGGTGATATCTTGAAAACCAGAGTTTTTGCTTGAAAGCTGTAACCGCATGTATGTGTGCATAGTCCCCGTGGCGCAACGGATTAGCGTGTTGGACTTCTAATTCAAAGGTTCCGGGTTCGAATCCCGGCGGGGATGAATTACATTTTTCAGAATCAATGTCATTTGAAAAATATGGTGCAAACTAAATATCAGAAACCATGGGGTAACGTGGCCGAGCGGTCTAAAGCGCTGGTTTTAGGCACCAGTCATTTCGATGGCGTGGGTTCGAATCCCACCGCTGCCAAACGTGTTGTTTTATTCAATGTCGCCCACAGCAATATTTTGTTTTTTTAATTTATAATAAAAACAGTTAATTCTTTATACCATCATGTCTTTCTTAGATACCAGAGGTAGCGTGGCCGACCGGTCTAAGGCGCTGGTTTAAGGCACCAGTCATTTCGATGGCGTGGGTTCGAATCCCACCGCTGCCAAATGTGTTTAATGCTCTCATTATAGACAAAACAAAATGTGTTTTGTCAAATTAACAAAAAACCTGCCGTGAGGCAACATTAAAACATCAAAACGTCAAAAACATGTAACAGTTTTACCTTATTTTTTCAGAAATATGATTACCTATATATTGTGACGAAACTTTCACAGTTTAGTTCATGGTGATATCTTGAAAACTATAGTTGTTGGTGGAAAGCTGGACCTGCATGTACATCAACATAGTCCCAGTGGCGCAACGGATTAGCGTGTTGGACTTCTAATTCAAAGGTTGTAATTCAAAAGGTTGTGAAGCAAAATCGAAACGTAAAAAATATGTAATAGTTTGGCCTTGTTTTCTCAGAAATGTGACTACCTATATTATGACGAAACTTTCACAGTTTAGTTTTATGGTGATATCTTGAAAACCAGAGTTTTTGCTTGAAAGCTGTAACCGCATGTATGTGTGCATAGTCCCCGTGGCGCAACGGATTAGCGTGTTGGACTTCTAATTCAAAGGTTCCGGGTTCGAATCCCGGCGGGGATGAATTTCATTTTTCAGAATCAATGTCATTTGAAAAATATGGTGCAAACTAAATATCAGAAATCAGGGGGTAGCGTGGCCGAGCGGTCTAAGGCGCTGGTTTTAGGCAGCAGTCATTTCGATGGCGTGGGTTCGAATCCCACCGCTGCCAAACGTGTTGTTTTATTCAATGTCGCCCACAGCAATATTTTGTTTTTTTAATTTATAATAAAAACAGTTAATTCTTTATACCATCAAGTCTTTCTTAGATATCAGAGGTAGCGTGGCCGAGCAGTCTAAGGCGCTGGTTTAAGGCACCAGTCATTTCGATGGCGTGGGTTCGAATCCCACCGCTGCCAAATGTGTTTAATGCTCTCAATAGAGAGAAAACAAAAAGTGTTTTGTCAAATTAACAAAAAACCTGCCGTGAGGCAACATCAAAACGTCAAAAACATGTAACAGTTTTACCTTATTTTCTCAGAAATATGACTACCTATATATTGTGACGAAACTTTCACAGTTTAGTTTATGGTGATATCTTGAAAACTATAGTTGTTTGTGGAAAGCTGGACCTAATGTACATCAACATAGTCCCCGTGGCGCAACGGATTAGCGTGTTGGACTTCTAATTCAAAGGTTCTTGGTTCGAATACCGGCGGGGATGAATTTCATTTTTCAGAATCAATGTCATTTGAAAAATATGGTGCAAACTAAATATCAGAAACCATGGGGTATCGTGGCCGAGCGGTCTATGGCGCTGGTTTTAGGCACCAGTCATTTCGATTGCGTGGGTTCGAATCCCACCGCTCCCAAACGTGTTGTTTTATTCAATGTCGCCCACAGCAATATTTTGTTTTTTTAATTTGTAATAAAAAGAGTTAATTCTTTATACCATCAAGTCTTTCTTAGATATCAGAGGTAGCGTGGCCGAGCAGTCTAAGGCGCTGGTTTAAGGCACCAGTCATTTCGATGGCGTGGGTTCGAATCCCACCGCTGCCAAATGTGTTTAATGCTCTCAATAGAGAGAAAACAAAAAGTGTTTTGTCAAATTAACAAAAAACCTGCCGTGAGGGAACGTCAAAAACATGTAACAGTTTTACCTTATTTTCTCAGAAATATGACTACCTATATATTGTGACGAAACTTTCACAGTTTAGTTCATGGTGATATCTTGAAAACTATAGTTGTTTGTGGAAAACTGGACCTGCATGTACATCAACATAGTCCCAGTGGCGCAACGGATTAGCGTGTTGGACTTCTAATTCAAAGGTTGTAATTCAAAAGGTTGTGAAGCAAAATCGAAACGTAAAAAATATGTAATAGTTTGGCCTTGTTTTCTCAGAAATGTGACTACCTATATTATGACGAAACTTTCACAGTTTAGTTTTATGGTGATATCTTGAAAACCAGAGTTTTTGCTTGAAAGCTGTAACCGCATGTATGTGTGCATAGTCCCTGTGGCGCAACGGATTAGCGTGTTGGACTTCTAATTCAAAGGTTACGGGTTCGAATCCCGGCGGGGATGAATTTCATTTTTCAGAATCAATGTCATTTGAAAAATATGGTGCAAACTAAATATCAGAAACCATGGGGTATCGTGGCCGAGCGGTCTATGGCGCTGGTTTTAGGCACCAGTCATTTCGATTGCGTGGGTTCGAATCCCACCGCTCCCAAACGTGTTGTTTTATTCAATGTCGCCCACAGCAATATTTTGTTTTTTTAATTTATAATAAAAACAGTTAATTCTTTATACCATCAAGTCTTTCTTAGATATCAGAGGTAGCGTGGCCGAGCGGTCTAAGGCGCTGGTTTAAGGCACCAGTCATTTCGATGGTGTGGGTTCGAATCCCACCGCTGCCAAATGTGTTTAATGCTCTCAATAGAGAGAAAAAAAAGTGTTTTGTCAAATTAACAAAAAACCTGCCGTGAGGCAACATCAAAACGTCAAAAACATGTAACAGTTTTACCTTATTTTCTCAGAAATATGACTACCTATATATTGTGACGAAACTTTCACAGTTTAGTTTATGGTGATATCTTGAAAACTATAGTTGTTGATGGAAAGCTGGACCTGCATGTACATCAACATAGTCCCAGTGGCGCAACGGATTAGCGTGTTGGACTTCTAATTCAAAGGTTGTAATTCAAAAGGTTGTGAAGCAAAATCGAAACGTAAAAAATATGTAATAGTTTGGCCTTGTTTTCTCAGAAATGTGACTACCTATATTATGACGAAACTTTCACAGTTTAGTTTTATGGTGATATCTTGAAAACCAGAGTTTTTGCTTGAAAGCTGTAACCGCATGTATGTGTGCATAGTCCCCGTGGCGCAACGGATTAGCGTGTTGGACTTCTAATTCAAAGGTTCTGGGTTCGAATCCCGGCGGAGATGAATTTCATTTTTCAGAATCAATGTCATTTGAAAAATATTATGTGCAAACTAAATATCAGAAATCAGGGGGTAGCGTGGCCGAGCGGTCTAAGGCGCTGGTTTTAGGCACCAGTCATTTCGATGGCGTGGGTTCGAATCCCACCGTTGCCAAACGTGTTGTTTTATTCAATGTCGCCCACAGCAATATTTTGTTTTTTTAATTTATAATAAAAACAGTTAATTCTTTATACCATCAAGTCTTTCTTAGATATCAGAGGTAGCGTGTCCGAGAGGTCTAAGGCGCTGGTTTAAGGCACCAGTCATTTCGATGGCGTGGGTTCGAATACCACCACTGTCAAATGTGTTTAATGCTCTCAATAGAGAGAAAACAAAAAGTGTTTTGTCAAATTAACAAAAAACCTGCCGTGAGGCAACATCAAAACGTCAAAAACATGTATCAGTTTTACCTTATTTTCTCAGAAATATGACTACCTATATATTGTTACGAAACTTTCACAGTTTAGTTTATGGTGATATCTTGAAAACTATAGTTGTTTGTGAAAAACTGGATCTGCATGTACATCAACATAGTCCCAGTGGCGCAACGGATTAGCGTGTTGGACTTCTAATTCAAAGGTTCTGGGTTCGAATCCCGGCGGGGATGAATTTCATTTTTCAGAATCAATGTCATTTGAAAAATATGGTGCAAACTAAATATCAGAAACCATGGGGTATCGTGGCCGAGCGGTCTATGGCGCTGGTTTTAGGCACCAGTCATTCCGATGGCGTGGGTTCGAATCCCACCGCTGCCAAACGTGTTGTTTTATTCAATGTCGCCCACAGCAATATTTTGTTTTTTTAATTTGTAATAAAAACAGTTAATTCTTTATACCATCAAGTCTTTCTTAGATATCAGAGGTAGCGTGTCCGAGCAGTCTAAGGGGCTGGTTTAAGGCACCAGTCATTTCGATGGCGTGGGTTCGCATCCCACCGCTGCCAAATGTGTTTAATGCTCTCAATAGAGAGAAAACAAAAAGTGTTTTGTCAAATTAACAAAAAACCTGCCGTGAGGGAACGTCAAAAACATGTAACAGTTTTACCTTATTTTCTCAGAAATATGACTACCTATATATTGTGACGAAACTTTCACAGTTTAGTTTATGGTGATATCTTGAAAACTATAGTTGTTTGTGGAAAACTGGACCTGCATGTACATCAACATAGTCCCAGTCGCGCAACGGATTATCGTGTTGGACTTCTAATTCAAAGGTTGTAATTCAAAAGGTTGTGAAGCAAAATCGAAACGTAAAAAATATGTAATAGTTTGTTCTTGTTTTCTCAGAAATGTGACTACCTATATTATGACGAAACTTTCACAGTTTAGTTTTATGGTGATATCTTGAAAACCAGAGTTTTTGCTTGAAAGCTGTAACCGCATGTATGTGTGCATAGTCCCCGTGGCGCAACGGATTAGCGTGTTGGACTTCTAATTCAAAGGTTACGGGTTCGAATCCCGGCGGGGATGAATTTCATTTTTCAGAATCAATGTCATTTGAAAAATATGGTGCAAACTAAATATCAGAAACCATGGGGTATCGTGGCCGAGCGGTCTATGGCGCTGGTTTTAGGCACCAGTCATTTCGATTGCGTGTGTTCGAATCCCACCGCTGCCAAACGTGTTGTTTTATTCAATGTCGCCCACAGCAATATTTTGTTTTTTTAATTTATAATAAAAACAGTTAATTCTTTATACCATCAAGTCTTTCTTAGATATCAGAGGTAGCGTGGCCGAGCGGTCTAAGGCGCTGGTTTAAGGCACCAGTCATTTCGATGGTGTGGGTTCGAATCCCACCGCTGCCAAATGTGTTTAATGCTCTCAATAGAGAGAAAAAAAAGTGTTTTGTCAAATTAACAAAAAACCTGCCGTGAGGCAACATCAAAACGTCAAAAACATGTAACAGTTTTACCTTATTTTCTCAGAAATATGACTACCTATATATTGTGACGAAACTTTCACAGTTTAGTTCATGGTGATATCTTGAAAACTATAGTTGTTTGTGGAAAGCTGGACCTGCATGTACATCAACATAGTCCCAGTGGCGCAACGGATTAGCGTGTTGGACTTCTAATTCAAAGGTTGTAATTCAAAAGGTTGTGAAGCAAAATCGAAACGTAAAAAATATGTATTATACTTTAAACACTCCGTACATGAATACAATCCTGTATAATCCAACTTTGGTGTTTTCTGCGAGCTGCAGCAACCGGATCATCTGACCCCTTTAATCAACTTCTGTACAAAATTTATTTCACAATCCAATGAAAACCACTTGAACATGACATTGTGAAAACTATAATTACTTCTTTTCACTCAGTGGACGATCTTATGAAAATTGCCACTCTGGTTTTTATTAATATAATAACTTATGGTATTATGGTAATGACCTTAAATTAAAGTCATCATCTGTTTCTCTTAACATTTATAGAGGTACACCCTACTCATTACTGTGTTGACTGCCAGATACGAAAAACCACTTAAAACCAATTTGGAAAAAATTGGAAACGTACACCTGATCTATGCAAGCCAACCCTTTCAGGCTCAAGTTAGCAATGTCATGACCTCCATACAAAGTGCATTTAATTAATGTAATTTACCAAACCCTTAATTAATATAATTGCTATCATATTACATCTTGATGTTTTAAAATGTATGTTGTAGCTGCTGCTAGCAAGCGTGAAGTGACGCACTATACACTTACATCTCGTAAACCCCACCTATGCAAATTTCCCACTGACCCACTGAACCATGTACTCCTATTACATAAACACATGTACTGCAGCGCGTGGCAATGTCAAACCTACTCTATTTTCATTTCTTAGCTAACATACATGTATTTCGCTGCCCTTTGAGAATGTTATGGAGAAGTGTCCTTAAAACTAAAAGACAATTTGGTATATTGGAATTGGTGGAGCAATTTGTCCTTAATGGCTGTTTTAATTACTTGTCCATACACCACTTTGATTTTGTTTTATTTCGCACATTATTGCGCAAATTAATGTCCATTAGGCCATGAGAATGTAGGCCATGAGAATGAAAGCCATAGATTTGCTGCCGCCGCCCGCATGTCCCGAAAGCTACCGCCTAAATCTTTCATTATTTGCCAAAAAAATAATTATTTGCACAAAAAAGGTATTTCCACCAAACAAATTTAGTTCCAAAGCATCCACATCAGTAAAACGAAGTTTTTACCAAATTTCCACCAGTATGTGCGCTATAATCATTAGCACATGTTCTCTACAGTCTTAGTCCCGTCTTAGTACCGCGTACGTCGTTCACAAAAAAGGTTGCATCGCACTAAAACTGTATGGTAAACTCCGTCCGATCCGCACCTGCAACTGTACCGCCTTCACATGCACAACACGTTAGCTGTTGAGCCTTTTGCAGGCGTCAATTTGAAGCCTGGACCCACCCTCCTCAGAGGTCGCAAAATATCGACGCCGCTTCGACGCCGAAGCCTGAGGTCAATAATTTGTTGTTATAGTGAAGCCGTAACGTTCTTTTTTAATAATTGGGTGAAGCGTTACCTATAAAAGTTGATGAAAGGGTGAATCGTTGACGAGCCTTATTTGTGTTTGGTGATGTGACATCGAATCCACTACATCGGTCGTGTCGAAAATATGTCGAAGTCGTGGCGTTTCAAACAACTGTTGTGATGCAATCTTTGAAGATGGCCTTTTTTGAAATTCGCGCAAGCCAACTTGGAATTTGCGTGCGCGCAATTTTTGAACTGAAGTTTGCCCACACAAATACACACAATCTAAAACATCACGCGCCCCGCACCACCTTGCAAACTGTATCCTGGGGTGCGTTCCACTTGCGCAAACGTTGCCAAGTTTGCGCACGTTTGCCACGATCTCCAACCTCGTCCCCAGGGTGTGTCGAGCAGTACGAGGTTGACCGTAAACATGTTGGAAATAAAGTAAACCATGGGGACGAGGTTGACCGATCTCAAGTGCGCCGCCAACGTTGGCGAACGTTAGCAACTAACAACTAGACTGGTCCCCTGTCCTTATCATGATATCAGCAAATGGCCAATATGGTGAAACAGTGGTGAAGCGTCAGACCTGGCGAAAACTGAAAAAGTGAAGCTTCACCTATGGAAATAATTCAAAGGGTGAAGCCTGGACTAACACATTTGCTGATAGAGTGAAGTGGTGGTGAAATCCTGACCTTATACATAATTGGCTCAGGTGAAGAAAGGTGATGACGTGAGGAGGGTGGGTCCAGGCTTCAAATTGACGCCTGCATTTGTATCTTATGCCTGTGTACGGCCTACACGTATAATGATGCACGTACGTACACAGATTAGAAGAAACATCTTGTGATTGCGCTGTTATTAATGATCAATGAATAATGAAAAAAGCCTCATGTGTTTTCGAAATTTCCCGGACGCAAATCTATGACTTTCATTATCTTGGCCTTAGTTAAATGGATGCTCTATAAATTGACATGATTGACGGATTGCTCCACCTTTTTGGATAAGCCTTATCGCTAATAGTAATATTTTATTTATTTTTTAATTTTTTTTTATTACATTTTACACTGGCAATCAGATTACATCAATTAAATTAAAATAAAAAAAACCTAATAAACTTCAAATACACAAAAATTCATTTTACACAAAGCCAGTGTGTGGTAAGATAGAACAGGTGACCAGCACCTCTACAAGGCCATCCTACCACAAGAAACCCACTAAATATTATATACCTCTTTACACCCCCATCCCGTTACACCACTGGAGGGCCACTGAACCAAGTTAGGACGGAAAAGACAACATTAAGCAACAAATTAGATACGCCGACAGAGAGAACAATGACAAAAAGATATCCATGTACAAATATTATCTACTGAAAAACTGGAAGAAAATTTTGTTCTGTAAAACTGGGATACTTGAGATTTAAACAACGAAAGTGAAGTGGCAGATCTTGCTGCCAAAGGAAGTTGATTCCAGATTGGAACAATCCGCTGAAAATAAAAATAATTATGTGATTCAGTTTTATACCTAGGAACAGTTAACATTTAAGGATCAGAAGAAAGTCTAGTGGTAGGACGGCCTTGAGTTACATTAAAACTAACATAACGATCAATATTAAAATGTGTAATTTTACAATTAAAAAAATATATAAGATCAGCAATTTCTCTTCTAAAAGACAACGGTAAAATGTCAAGACGATCCAATCGTGACTTATAGTCTTCCTCAATTTGGACAAACCCAATTTGGACAAGGAAGTTTTCAAAAATTACCGACCGGTAGCGAATTTAAAGTACCTTGGAAAAACAATCGAGCGAGTTGTTTCATCACGGATCTCTGACCATGTTCGTGTGAATAACCTGTCGGATACATTTCAGTCAGCCTATAAACCATTTCATGGAACGGAAACTGCTCTTCTCCGCGTCAACAATGACATTTTATCTGCCATGGATGATGGAAAAATCACTGCATTAGTTTTGTTAGACTTAAGCGCCGCTTTTGACACGGTCGATCACAAAATCCTTCTCCCGCCTGCAATATCATCTTGGAATACATGACACAGCCCTGGATTGGTGTAAGTCCTACCTTTTAAATAGGCCTCAGCATGTTTGTATTGGTAATGCCACCTCCGAGCCTGTTATTCTTGACTATTCTGTACCCCAAGGCTCCGTGCTCGGCCCACAGTGGTTTACTGTTTATACGTTTCCAGTTCGTGATATCATTTTGAAGTATAATTTAAATTACCATGTCTACGCTGATGACACGCAGCTCTACATTACTTTTTAAATCTTCTCAAGAACCTGCCGATTCCTGCATTACAACACTGGAGAAATGTATTCAAGAGATTCGAAGTTGGATGCGACAAAACTTCCTGAAATTGAACGACGAAAAACAGAATTTGTTCTATTTGGATCACGTCAGCAATTGTCTAAAGTTTCTCTTCCATCTATTGCAATTGGTGACTCGCAGATAACCCCTCATCACAAGCACGTAATTTGGGTGTTATATTTGACTCGACAATGACTTTAAAACCTCATATCTCCAACATTGTTCGCATATCATCATTTCATATCAGAAATATCAGCCGAATAAGGAAATACTTGAATAAAAGTGCTACTGAACAAATTATTCATGCGTTTGTCACATCACGTCTCGATAACGGGAATGCTCTACTCTACGGTCTCCCGCAGAATCAAATATCTCGTCTTCAGAACATACAAAACACAGCAGCTCGTGTTGTGACTTTGTCCAAAAAGTCATGCCATATCACGCCAATCTTGAAAGAACTGCACTGGCTTCCTGTTTCACAGAGAATTGTTTTTAAACTTATGCTAATTGTTCACAAATCTTTTAATAACATTGCTCCAATTTATATTTCTGAACTGCTTAAAGTCTACACTCCATCACGCAATTTGCGCTCCAGCAACATGTCACTCCTAAAGGAACCAACATCAAAACGGAACTGGGGTGATAGGTCTTTTTCTGTCGCGGCTCCGAGACTCTGGAATCATCTTCCAACTAAACTCAAATCTTGTCATAGTATAACTAGATTTAAGTCGATGCTTAAAACTCATCTTATGTCACAATTCTTCAAAGATGATGTATATTTGTAATTCCATTGTAGGTACGTGTATCTCAGTACATAATTTTTCCCTATGTTATCATTGTATATTGTTTGTATTCATGTTTTTATCTTTGTTTCCGCGCCTTGAGCGCCCAGCAGGGTGGATATGTGCGCGCTATAAATCTTTATTATTATTATTATTATTCCTCAGGACAATGCAAGATAAATTTTGTAGCCCGTCTTTGAACACCTTCAATTAAGCTAATGTTACGTTTTGACGTTCCACTCCACACAGAGCTACAATATTCAAGGTTACTTCTAATCAAAGTAGAATAAAGTGTTTTTGAAACTCGAACAGGAGCTTCATAGCCAATAGTACGTTTAATCAACCCCATCATCTTATTACATTTGCCAACAATTTTATTAACATGATCATTCCAAACAAAACCCGAGGAAATCTCCACACCGAGATCCCGAACAGAATCAACCCGTTCGAGAGAAATGTTTAATTTATAATCAAAATTTACAAATTTTTTACGCCTAGATATGGAAATAATTTGGCACTTCGAAATATTAAAATGCAAATCCCACTTAACACTCCAAGAATATAGGGAATCAATATCCTTCTGTAATAATTTACAATCAGATATATTCTTAATGGAATTAAAGCACTTGGAATCGTCGGCAAACAGTGCCACTGTAGAATTTTGGACAGTGCTGGGCATGTCGTTAATATACAGAAGAAACAATAACGGACCCAATACGCAACCCTGTGGCACACCTGACACAACCGGCAGCCAATCAGAGTTGCATCCCTCGACAACCACCCTTTGTTGACGATTATTCAAGTAAGACTTAAACCAACCGAGTAAATCCGAATGAATGCCAAACGACTGTAATTTGTGAAGGATTAATTCATGAGAAACACTATCAAAAGCTTTGGAAAAATCAAGATAAATCACATTAACTTGTCCAGCACTGTCCAAAACACAACTGACTTCTTGCAATAGTGTTAAGAGTTGTGAAACCGTAGAGCGACCTTTAACAAATCCATGTTGGAGGTTGTATATATATCATCCCGAACAACTGGAAAAATAGCATTAAAAACAACCCTTTCCATAACCTTGGCACATACACTGAGTAAAGACACTGGCCTATAATTTTCAACTTTATCTTTGTCTGATTTTTTAAAAACTGGAACAACTGGGTAATACTTGAGTTCTAAGAGACAAGTTAAAAATATGACACAAAGGAGAAATAATCTGTTGAGCACATTCTTTTAACACTCGAGGGGATAACCCATCAGGACCCACTGCTTTAGTTATGTCTAAATGATTAAGGATGTCTAAAACTTCACTCTCATTAACAGATATTGACCCCAATTCAGCATGTTTATAAACAGGAATATCGGGTAAGAAATCATAATCCCTTGGTTGGGTCAAAACGGAGTAAAAATAATTATTAAACAAAGTAGCTTTATCTTTAGCATTAGTAGCAGTTTGACCAATACCACTTTTTATCGTGTTGGGTAATGATTTAGTTTTAGTTTTTTGCCTAAAAAATTACCAAAATCTCTTAGGGTTATCTACAAGAGTTGACCCAAGATTATTCAAATACTGCTTATACTTATAAGACAAAAGATTCTTAAAACTGTTACGCAACTTTCGAAAAGCTGTCCAGTGCTGGGTTAAATTAGATTTTTTAGCCTTCCTCCAGGCCGATTTTTATTTTATTTTGAGCATGTCGGACTTCTGCATCTATCCACCCAGGAGCTGTGGGATCCTTAATTTTTATTTTAGGAACAAATCTATCCAATACACTCAGAAATATATCAAGAAAATTAGACCAGGCCACATTCACATTATCAGCATCATAAATAGTATGAAAATCAGTACTAGAGAGAACGGAAATGACAACCTCAAAATTTGCACACTTAAAGTTATAAACAAAACGAGGAGCACTTTTGATTTTTCTAACGCTAGTCTTAATATCAAATTCAAGCAGCTTATGGTCAGTGAGGAAAACCCTCATGAGAAATACACATGTTAGTAATACTATCAGGAAAAGCGGTAAAACCAAATCCAAATTACAGTTGTCTCTAGATGGGAAGTGATTCAGTTGAGTAAGAAAAACTTATTAAATGTATCGCAAAATCCTGCTCAGCATTTGATTTATTAATCAAAACAGAGTCATGGCAACCGTTGACCTTGGCAGGTTAAAATCACCTAGAACAATAACATGATAGCAGCTGCAAAGAATTGTGGGGTGTCTGCAGGCGCAACAGCGCCACTGCGTGCCGCGCGGACAAACAAAATATTAGGCTATTGACGTCACAAAAGCTGCGCCCCTTTTTGTATCCATGTATGCTTTGCGGCAGTTGCTTCAGTGCTATTAGCGATAAAGCTTATGCTAGTAAGAGAGAGGAGTCCTTAACATGCTTAAAAACCCTGCGGTTCATGGTTGGCTCTAAACCATTTAGTGTGTTTGTAAACAATTGTTTACTACGTCATGGAAAATTCAAATTCAGCCACTTTGCATAAGTTCTGTATTGATATAGTGCCTGATAACATGTTAAAAAAAATTTCAACCTGGGGTGAACCATTGACCTGGTATGCAGCTTTCAAAGTAAGGCCCCGCCCCCCCCCCCCCTGGCAGCAGACAACCCATTGAAACAGCCGCTATCCACTGATGTACTTGGACCGACCCAGATCTAACCCTCTGATAAGTGGAACCATCTGTTCAGCATCAAGCTGTGCTGTTTGATGTCTTGCGACAGCCAGGCAGTTTCAATAATCCCCACCCCCCCCCCAGACAGAGTGTCTGGGTTCTGTTACATGCTGGAGAGATAAAGTAGACGGCTATTTACTGTTTGAAAAGGTTATACAGCGGAGAGATACACTACCGACTGTTGTGTGTCATCTGGGGGTTGAAAATAATCCTAGATATAGCTGGGCATGTGTGGAAGTCATTTGGATGTTAAAAAAATCAATGGGGAATGCCGAGATAACAATTTTATTATAATTAAAACCATGCGGCGAGTGAGCCCTACTGTTCTTTACAGTAGGTAAATTAGCGTGCCGCTGAAAAGAGGAGGGATGCTGCCAACGTCGGCTGTTGTGTATCATCTGGGGGTTGAAAATAATCCTAGACATAGCTGGGCATGTGTGGAAGTCATTTGGATGTAACAATTCAATAGGGAATGCTGAGATAACAATTTTATTATAATTAAAACCCTGCGGCGAGTGAGCCCTACTGTTTTTTTTTACAGTAGGTAAATTAGGGTGCCGCTTAAAAGTGGAGGGATGCTGCAAACGTCGGCTGTTGTGTATCATCTGGGGGTTGAAAATAATCCTAGACAATAGCTGGGCATGTGTGTAAGTCATTTGGATGTAAAAAATCAATGGGGAATGCAGAGATAACAATTTTTACACGCTATTCATACGTACTAAATCATTTAGTAAATGATTTAGTGCCTTCATGTGTATACATCATGTTTATATTGCGACCATGAACCGCAGGGTTTTTGGCATATTAGAATTGGTGGAGCAATCCGTCCAATAAGAAACTAGTATAAAGTAGTAAAACTAAGTAAAAGTTAATAAAAAGTTAAAAAGGTAGGCCTATGGTGTTTTTTGGTTATGACCATGGCATGGAACTTACCGATCATGATGGCATTGTAAAGCTTCTTTGTAAAGCTTCTTTGTAAGGTCTTGATCCTTCAGCCAACAGGTTCAACTTTCCGAAACGCTTTTCACATGTTCAAAACAATTCCGTTAACTGGTTAAGCAGCGCAGATATGCAGCTAGCTAGGCGCGGGAAAATGCATGCTAGGCCTACTACTAGGGAGGGCAGTGAAAACTGAAGTTTTAAGGATTCACATGCATATGGGCTAGAATGAAAGAGCTAATTGATTGCAGTTGTTTTGTGGCATTTTGGGCAACATCGGTCAAGCGGTTCAAAATTTATGGCTCGTTAATGATGCGTTTCCTCGCGAAATTACGTAACAATTTTGTTGCGTAGTAAACAAACGTAATGAAATTGACATTTTAACAAGTCGTAATTAATTAATTAAAGTGAAAAAACAAGTAAAATCAACTAGAATTGGTTAACAACAATGATTTCTCTGGGTTAAAGTAAAGAAAAGGTTCTGGAGTTCAAGAAAGTAAAAGAAAATGTGCACTTTATTATTATTATTATTTTTTAACAACACAGGGAACAATTTTGTTTAAATTTTTTTTTGAAATATTTGAGTGTATATTTTGAACAGCATATTGTTTCATTGTACTATGTGATATACAAGTGAAATCGCTCACTTTACATTTAATTTGTTTTCCTTTAATCAAAAGGTTTTCATCATAGCACATGAGGTCAAGAGGAAATAATTATTTATAAAAATGACAATGTACATGTCAGGGGGTTAGTTTCATAGAGTTCTAAGCAGACAAAATTTTCTAAGCAAATAGGTGACCTGTTCCCACAATATGAGCGTAAAGTCGCAAAATGTTATTTTTCTGGCACGGACTTACTAAGTCCGCACTTATGTATTTATTAGAAAGTAAGACTTGTTAAAACTTTAATAATAAGAGTAACAACCCCAAGCATAGGAAAACTCCTTTCTACCAAATTCATCTCAGTATAAAAAAAGTTTCTTAACTCTCATTTTGTGGAATCAGAAAATCATGGATTGTATTTTCTGGTCAATAAAACTGAGCAGAAAGTGGAATAGAAATATCATTTATTCCTCTTTTTCCATCATACCCAGGGTGAGGGAGTTATCTGGGGGTTGACACTGGATCAAAGATGCTTGAAGGAACACAAACAGACACTAACACTTTCTGTAGAAACTCTGAAAATAAAATGTCAATAGAAAAAATGAAACAGGTTTAACTCATCAAAAACAAAATTACATCCAGGCTGGTTAGGCCCCAAAAAAAAAAAAAAAAAACAACCAAAAGCCTCTGGTTTCTGGTCATAGGTTGGCTTAAAAATCGGTGCGGTGATGCATTGCTTTTTTTTCTTCTGTAATTTTGCCATTTTGGCTGCAACTGGACATCGTTTTCACCAAAAGAAAACTAAAAATAACACGCTGGTCTGAGGTGACACGTGTGGAGACCAGAAACTGAAGACTTTGTTTTAGGTCTTATGGGTTAAGCTCAATTTAGAGCAAAAATCAAATCAATCTTTTATATTCCCGATGCAAATATTTCAACAATAAAAGCATAATTTGTTTAGGGGGTCCATTTGTTCAGGGGGTCCATTTGTTTAGGGGGTCCATTTGTTTAGGAGGGTTCAATCTTTGGGGAAAATCAAGTTGAAACTAAAGAAAATGTCAAAAACAACAAAAGGAAAGGAAAGGAAAGGAAAGGAAAGGAAAGGAAAGGAAAGGAAATGAAAGGAAAGGAAAGGAAAGGAAAGGAAAGGAAAGGAAAGGTAAGGTATATGCTGGAGCCAATTACACAGAGCAGCTTACCAGAAAATATTGCTAAGCAAACTTGGGCTGAGAACCAGCTAGAAGCAATATACATTACATGACAACTTGGCTGGTATCCTACTTTTGCTAAGCATTCTATGCTAAGCAAATTTGTGTACAGCTTACCCTCATTAGCTTTATAATTTCAACACCTGTCCTTCTCCAAGTCCCTTTTGAGGAATTTCCATTTCTTGGATTCCGTCTCCTCCAAAAGTTCTCCCTGCTCATTTTTGATGCTATCAAAGACATCTTCAAACCTACAGTGGTAATACAAAGGTTATTATATCATGGTCATCTGAAGGTCATGGTCAGGAGGTCAGGGGCCATGAGATGGTCATGAGGACAGGATGATGGATTCATTCTGAAGGTCATGATTCATATTTTTGAAATCCTTATTTAACCATTACTTTTGATTCTCAAAGCCAGTATACCCTTTTAATTACAATTCATAAATGTCCAAGACAGTTTAGACAATCTGATTGGACAAAATGTAATCACGTGGGGGTGTATTAATGGATGTTAAAGACATGGCTTATCAAAATCAGAGCAGCGCGTACAGCAGCTGTTTGCCAGCAGCTGTTCGCCAGCAGTTTTGTGCGATGCGAATTTCAACCAGAGTGACGAAGAATGGCATCATGTGCCTGACTCATGATAGTGTTGTTGTTTTTTTTCCCCCAAAACATGAGTTTGCCCATTTCTATTTAGCTTTATTCATCTTGTTATGTGCATGGTCACGGGCAATAAGGACCTTGCCCTCGGCTTGGTCCTTATCGGCCCTTGACCACCCACAAAACAAGTCATTAACCTGCGGTAAAGACTGCACGACAAACTGTTATTCCCTTATTAATTACTCACCAACCAGCTCCCTGTATTGAGTTGAATTCAAAGCTCATGCACACATTATTTCAAATAACTCCTTATGACCTCAATATTACAAACACTGAATTACTCATTCCATTTTTGCTTAAAAAGTCTCCAGTTTCTGGATTTTGAAGCCGACCTATGACCAGAAACCGGAGACCTATTTTAACCTAATGCTTCTTGTAGTGAGTTTTGAGTTCAAAGTTACAATTTCATGCATGGATCATTTCAAACAATCCTTATAACATTGTTAATAAATAAACAATGAATTAAAATCAAACTCTGCTACCAACTGCTTCTTGTATTGAGTTTGGCAATCTCACTAATAGATGTTTCCAAAGAACTCCTAACACTATTGTTAATACAAGAAACAAATAACTCATCCCACTTCTGCAACCAACCTGCTTCTCGTCATAGAAGCTTTGGGTCATCAGTGTCAGCGAGTCTTGCATGGGTTTGCTCCCAGTTGGAGACAAGCTCTGCAATCCTGCTGCAGCATTAGCCGGCAGACCTGAACTTGTATTAGAGCTTGCAGATGCCGAGGAGGATTGACGGCTGTATGCTGCAGCACCTGGCGGTGGCGCTGCTGAGGGTACTTTACTTAGCTACGGGGAACAAAACACAAATGGATTTAGGTTTGGCATGTCAATATAAATCCATTAACCTTAAACCCCTATATGCATTTCATCAGCAGACCACTGCCAATTTCAAACCCTGATACGCCCCATCCACCCATATTTTACCAATTGCCCTTGGCCTCCCCTTTTCAGACATCCAGGATCCGCCCACAATGAGGTGATGTCATTAAAATGGAATGCAAGATGAGCTTACGACATGTTTGAGAAGCGTCCAGATGTCTTTCTGCCGCTGGTGCTGATGGCTCATCATCCGTGATTCAAGTTTTTTCATATCATACACGCAGTATGTTATCTGCGGAGTCACTTTGTCAACTTCCATCTTGCACATTACCAGTTTTCTGAAAATACAGTAAGAGGTATACTTAAACAAACAAGACCAACATTTTTAGGGGGCCAAATTCTGGAGGGGCGGACTTGTGAGCGCAATGTGTGAATCCACTTAAAAGGGTCCTGGAAATGTTTTGACTCTAGACACTCTCGGATGCAATATCAGCGAACAAGTTGTGTAATGTCGTTTAGAAATGCAACACAAAGTTGAGTACATTTTTTGAGTACATTTTTCTATATTAATACTCATACTCATGAAAAAGTACTTGACTACAACTATAGAATCGGAGTACTCATACTGCACTCGAGTACATTTTCCTATACTCATACTCATACTCATGAAAAAGTACTTGACTACAAGCCTGAAATGAGCATTGTGTAGAATATGCCCCACATGTTGTGTGTATGTCCAGGTTGTCTCTGGGGCATGGCGAAGATGCAAATGGCAATAGGGCAATGAAACAAACCAAACAAATTAGTTTCAACTCACTGAAGATGGCTATACAGTTCCTTGGTCTGTTTGTCTCGGAATGTGATACTTCTGATGACCAGATTTTGCATCTTTATGCTGTCTTGAAACGGCGAGATTGCTTCGTTATCTGCATGATGCGAACATAAGATGAGTTACTACTCGCAGGTGTAAAACATCACATGATATGATGAGAACAGTCATGGTTCATGTTTGTATCATGTTTGTATTTTTTTTTAAAATATTATCTAAACACTTACTTGTTGTAAAGCTCATACAAGTATCAATTGTCCCAAGGTACTTTCATTTTAGAGACAAAATTAATTGGCTCACAAATTTACACAAAGATTGCTGGACAAAAACAAAACAAACCTGTTACAGTTTTTCTTGATTTTCTCAAAGATGTGAACACCTGTTGCGACAAAACTTTGACAGTTTAATGTCATGATACATTTTGTGGAAAGTAAAAGGGTTGAAATGAACGTACATTTTCAAATATTAAAGTTGTACATGTACCTAACATTTCCCTTTATATTATTACCCCTGTGGCCAATTCCACAGAGCTGCTAAACAGACAAAATTGCTTACCATAAATATTTGCTCAGCAGATTTATTTGGTTACCAGCCAAACTTTCATACAAAATGTATGCATTTTGGCTGGTAGCCTGTTTTATATTGCTTAGCAAAATTCTCTGCTTAGCAGCTCTATGAAATTGGTCCCTGGTCATAGGGCAATATCAATGCAGCATGTGGCCCCTGGTCATAGGGCAATATCAATGCAGCATGTGGCCCCTGGTCATAGGGCAATATCAATGCAGCATGTGGCCCCTGGTCATTAGGGCAATATCAATGCAGCATGTGGCCCCTGGTCATTAGGGGCAGCATCAATGCAGCATGTGGCCCCTGGTCATTAGGGCAATATCAATGCAGCATGTGGCCCCTGGTCATTAGGGCAATATCAATGCAGCATGTGGCCCTGGTCATTAGGGCAAAATCTATGCAGGATGTGGTGCGTTTTCATTAGGGCAATATCAATGCAGCATGTGGCCCCTGGTCATTAGGGCAATATCAATGCAGCATGTGGCCCCTGGTCATTAGGGCAATATCAATGCAGCATGTGGCCCCTGGTCATTAGGGCAATATCAATGCAGCATGTGGCCCCTGGTCATTAGGGCAATATCAATGCAGCATGTGGCCCCTGGTCATTAGGGCAATATCAATGCAGCATGTGGCCCCTGGTCATTAGGGCAATATCAATGCAGCATGTGGCCCCTGGTCATTAGGGCAATATCAATGCAGCATGTGGCCCCTGGTCATTAGGGCAATATCAATGCAGCATGTGGCCCCTGGTCATTAGGGCAATATCAATGCAGCATGTGGCCCCTGGTCATTAGGGCAATATCAATGCAGCATGTGGCCCCTGGTCATTAGGGCAATATCAATGCAGCATGTGGCCCTGGTCATTAGGGCAATATCAATGCAGCATGTGGCCCCTGGTCATTAGGGCAATATCAATGCAGCATGTGGCCCCTGGTCATTAGGGCAATATCAATGCAGCATGTGGCCCCTGGTCATTAGGGCAATATCAATGCGGCCCTGGTCATTAGGGCAATATCCATGCAGGACGGGGCCCCGGTCATTAGGGCAATATCAATGCAGCATGTGGCCCCTGGTCATTAGGGCAATATCAATGCAGCATGTACGTGGGCCCCTGGTCATTAGGGCAATATCAATGCAGCATGTGGCCCCTGGTCATTAGGGCAATATCAATGCAGCATGTGGCCCCTGGTCATTAGGGCAATATCAATGCAGCATGTGGCCCCTGGTCATTAGGGCAATATCAATGCAGCATGTGGCCCCTGGTCATTAGGGCAATATCAATGCAGCATGTGGCCCCTGGTCATTAGGGCAATATCAATGCAGCATGTGGCCCCTGGTCATTAGGGCAATATCAATGCAGCATGTGGCCCCGTGTCATTAGGGCAATATCAATTCAGCATGTTGGCCCTGGTCATTAGGGCAATATCAATGCAGCATGTGGCCCCTGGTCATTAGGGCAATATCAATGCAGCATGTGGCCCCTGGTCATTAGGGCAATATCAATGCAGCATGTGGCCCCTGGTCATTAGGGCAATATCAATGCAGCATGTGGACCCTGGTCATGAGGGCAATATCAATGCAGCAGGTGGCCCTGGTCATTAGGGCAATATCAATGCAGCATGTGGCCCCTGGTCATTAGGGCAATATCAATGCAGCATGTGGCCCCTGGTCATTAGGGCAATATCAATGCAGCGTGGCCCCTGGTCATTAGGGCAATATCAATGCAGCATGTGGCCCCTGGTCATTAGGGCAATATCAATGCAGCATGTGGCCCCTGGTCATTAGGGCAATATCAATGCAGCATGTGGCCCCTGGTCATTAGGGCAATATCAATGCATGTGGCCCCTGGTCATTAGGGCAATATCAATGCAGCATGTGGCCCCTGGTCATTAGGGCAATATCAATGCAACATGTGGCCCCTGGTCATTAGGGCAATATCAATGCAGCATGTGGCCCCTGGTCATTAGGGCAATATCAATGCAGCATGTGGCCCCTGGTCATTAGGGCAATATCAATGCAGCATGTGGCCCCTGGTCATTAGGGCAATATCAATGCAGCATGTGGCCCCTGGTCATTAGGGCAATATCAATGCAGCATGTGGCCCCTGGTCATTAGGGCAATATCAATGCAGCATGTGGCCCCTGGTCATTAGGGCAATATCAATGCAGCATGTTTCCACTGGTCTTTAGGGCAATATCAATGCAGCATGTGGCCCCTGGTCATTAGGGCAATATCAATGCAGCATGTGGCCCCTGGTCATTAGGGCAATATCAATGCAGCGTGGCCCCTGGTCATTAGGGCAATATCAATGCAGCATGTGGCCCCTGGTCATTAGGGCAATATCAATGCAACATGTGGCCCCTGGTCATTAGGGCAATATCAATGCAGCATGTGGCCCCTGGTCATTAGGGCAATATCAATGCAACATGTGGCCCCTGGTCATTAGGGCAATATCAATGCAGCATGTGGCCCCTGGTCATTAGGGCAATATCAATGCAGCATGTGGCCCCTGGTCATTAGGGCAATATCAATGCAGCATGTGGCCCCTGGTCATTAGGGCAATATCAATGCAGCATGTGGCCCCTGGTCATTAGGGCAATATCAATGCAGCATGTGGCCCATGTACGATAGGGCCAAATCAATGCAGCATGTGGCCCTGGTCATTAGGGCAATATCAATGCAGCATGTGGCCCCTGGTCATTAGGGCAATATCAATGCAGCATGTGGCCCCTGGTCATTAGGGCAATATCAATGCAGCATGTGGCCCCTGGTCATTAGGGCAATATCAATGCAGCATGTGGCCCTGGTCATTAGGGCAATATCAATGCAGCATGTGGCCCCTGGTCATTAGGGCAATATCAATGCAGCATGTGGCCCCTGGTCATTAGGGCAATATCAATGCAGCATGTGGCCCCTGGTCATTAGGGCAATATCAATGCAGCATGTGGCCCCTGGTCATTAGGGCAATATCAATGCAGCATGTGGCCCCTGGTCATTAGGGCAATATCAATGCAGCATGTGGCCCCTGGTCATTAGGGCAATATCAACGCAGCATGTGGCCCCTGGTCATTAGGGCAATATCAATGCAGCATGTGGCCCCTGGTCATTAGGGCAATATCAATGCAGCATGTGGCCCCTGGTCATTAGGGCAATATCAATGCAGCATGTGGCCCCTGGTCATTAGGGCAATATCAATGCAGCATGTGGCCCCTGGTCATTAGGGCAATATCAATGCAGCATGTGGCCCCTGGTCATTAGGGCAATATCAATGCAGCATGTGGCCCTGGTCATTAGGGCAATATCAATGCAGCATGTGGCCCCTGGTCATTAGGGCAATATCAATGCAGCATGTGGCCCCTGGTCATTAGGGCAATATCAATGCAGCATGTGGCCCCTGGTCATTAGGGCAATATCAATGCAGCATGTGGCCCCTGGTCATTAGGGCAATATCAATGCAGCATGTGGCCCCTGGTCATTAGGGCAATATCAATGCAGCATGTGGCCCCTGGTCATTAGGGCAATATCAATGCAGCATGTGGCCCCTGGTCATTAGGGCAATATCAATGCAGCATGTGGCCCCTGGTCATTTGGGCAATATCAATACAGCATGTGGCCCCTGGTCATTAGGGCAATATCAATGCAGCATGTCCCATTACTATTAACAGATAATCATACGCTATATGCATTGTTTATGTATGTGCAAGTCCTTGACACAAACCGATCAAAAAGGAAGATTTGCAGAAGAGGAATGGTCTGAAAAAATTTTTAATTGGAGACGGACAATGAGAGATGGAATATATCTTACTTTTACTCTGTTGTAACTCCCGATAAAGTTTCTGAGATGCCGTTTCTCTGAAAGTAAAACAAAAAAAACAGGCTCTCTTGATTTTCCACCGTCAAATCATACCAATTTTAATTTTTTTTAATGTTCCTGTGAACCCTCTGGGATTTTGAATATTTTCATAATCAAATTTCATAAATTTATACTAAATCATTCATAATAATATAATAATTATATAGTGCGAAATCTATCACAATGTGATACTCTTGAAGCACTTTACATATTATGGTCACTGGGCCAATATCAATACTGAAAATAAAATAGTTTTAAGGGATGGTGTGTGGTTGGTTAAAACAGCTGACATTTTTGAATAATTTGTTTTAATATTATCTTTCACTTTCGATAAATAAATTGTGTTTTAATACATTTGTTATTTCACATAGAATTAATTATAAATGTATTTCTAATTTGTTTAAGGTAATAGCTACATCTACAAGAATGGTACAAGCAAGCCCAAAGATCTAGTGATTAGGACTCCTCTACTGAGCTACTTAAGCCCTCCTGCACCAGCATTCCCCAGAAGATGATCAAAGCATACAGATCGAAATGTTGAGTTAACTAAAGGTTCTTTTCAGAACCCCTACTACTCAAAAGCATTTAAATACATGTCATCGCAAATCTTACTATATCTAAAGATGATGCTTCACATCTACTAGCAGAACTTGTTTAAGAGCATTAGATCTACTGCATCATTTACAGAAACTCATTTTGGCATTATACAATCCAAAATCCCTGCTAAGCCATGAAATATGTGGTTAATGTTACATGTAGTTAGATGTATAAATATATTTTTGTAGTATTTTATAGAGAATTGGCTGAACTGCTTACCAACCTAAAGGACCAGTAGTATATAAATTCAAAATAGTAGTTACTGGCAAAATAGTTGTTACATCTCAAACCTAGCGGTTCTTTCTCTGAGAAAGAACTTTCTAGGTTTAAAACATAACTGAGGCCAATAAAAACTATTTCACATTTATACTATTTTATTAATTAATTCTTTTCTAGAAGCATTATATTATTCCAGGATAAAATAAGTTTGATACAATAATGAAATAAAATCTTCAGTTGCAATCCATATAAACCCACAGGAACAGTTTTATTTATAAATGTTATTATAAATGTTACTTTTTAATCAGATTTTTTTGTTTCATAAGGCAATTGAACGGTTGTCATGGAATAGTATGCTAAAATTTCAACAGGTAAACATGAGGAAGCACTTTAAAATAAATATAGAAGTGATGTTCTCTTCATTAATTGCTTCCCTATCACTGTGTTTTTAAACAAAATAGACTGGTGCCCCACCAACGGTATTCAGGTAATCTGTATAAGAAGTCAGGATGCCATGCCGTTTCACAAAAACAAATCTTCAGGGGGCATGTACAGTGGGGTTAACGCTCTCAAATGATTTTTTGAGTATTTTTTCCTTGTTTCTTATAGGTTGGTACATATTTTTAGGGGGCATCTAACAAATTTTGGGTTAATACCCCCCCCACCCCAACCGTAGCGATTCAGAAGCTTTTTCAAACACAATATCAACCTCTAACCATACAACATTTCTTGAGCGACCAAACTGACTGACAAATTCAGTTGATTAATTTCGCACCTTGTGGTTTTTACCCAGGATAAAAACGAAATGAAGACTTACCCTTCCACAAGCCCCTCCACCTGTCTCTGTCTGAACAGTGGACTTCTGGAGTTCCATGATCTTGGTCTGAGTGATGGTGACCTGACCGTTCAATGAGTACACATTCTGTAGCTGTTGACATAGGGAAACAAATGCACATTGTGTATTATGGCATAAACATGTGCATTGACATCACCAACTGAATAAGGCCGTTGTTCAGAGGCAAAAAGAAGGTCAGAGGGTTTGGTGTCCGGGGATTTATTAGCCTGGAGATCTAACGTCACGCTTTGAGGCTTATGAATTATGCCAGATACTGGCCGCACGTTTTTTCCCTGAGATTCAACTTTGACCTTGGTTGGTAGCTAGCGCAAGCCTCCGAGTCGAAGCGTGACGATCTTCTGCACAATGTATCCAATGAAATCCCTTGAATGGTACGCCCAGAGCCTATCTCTATCCTTGATAGGATAAAGACAGGGGACCAGACTAGGGATTTATAGATGATATGTGAAGATGAAAAGAGGGGTAGGAGTAGTGGATGAAGGAAGAAGGAAATGGGGACTAAAAAACAAATATGAGGATGGGAAAGGAGAGACAAATAGGTGAAGCTTACAGCTTTGAAACCATCATCTAGCTCTCTCAGCATCTTTCCAGCTCCGGAACATTTTTTCTGATGCTGTAATTGAAAAATATTAAAATAGGCCGTGCATCATAACAGTGAAATGTCAAAACAAGAAACTCTGCTATCCAGTAAGAAGGCATATGTTGTAAAATTATCTCTAAATTGACTCTAAATACAGAGCTTTTTTACAGCTGTGAATCCTTTGTCCAGCTCTCTCCCTGTCTCTGCATGTAAACACTTTTTCTAATGTTGCAATATAAACAAAATATTAGCACAATATTACAGGAAATGCCATAAAACAAACACTTATATGGAGCATCGTGGCTCAGTCCATTGGACTCAAGTTCTGGTGTCGCCAAAATGTGGGTTCCAATCCCATCCTGGCCCAGCCTGTCGCAGCACGGGCGCTTGTGTCCTTGAGCAAAACACTTAACCATAATTGCTTCGTCCTTCAAATGGGACAAAGCTGTAGGTCTGTGTGTTGAAATGCACGTAAACTTAAAGAACCCAGGACTTATCATGAAAGACAAGAGCCTTGCCCTTGTCTTTCTGGAATGGCAGCAATATATGCGAAAGCACCCCTTTACAGACTAGCAGCAATATAATCAAAAGCACCTCTATAGACTAGCAGCAATATATGCCAAAAGCACCCTCTACAGAATGGCAGCAATGCTTTTAGGACAGTAAACATCCAAGATGTTTATATCCAGTATAAACATAGATTTTGTAACATTTTCTCCGACTCTAAATACAAGAGTTGAACAAGTGAGAAATGGGAAGAAAGACTCACTAATGCCGGTCGGGCCTGCACTGCATAGGAGTTGATGTCGTACTTCTAGACTGAAACGAAACATTTCTAGGTAAAACTTGTAGCTTTGCATGGTGAGGATGATAGAAACATTTCTAGCTTTGCTTCCAACTTGTGCATGTGACTCATCATGTTGGTGTGGAGTTCTGTCAGCTTTACGTTAATCCGCATCAGGCAAAGCCTGAAAGGGTTCAAAGAAAAATATCTTGGTTGAAAATAATCTGTCTGGGTGAAATTGATAAGAGAAGGTACATCATTGGTAATTGCCAGATTATCAAGTTAACAAATTATTTACAATCTACAAATATACATGGTGCAAGTATAAATCATTCTGAGGTGCATTCATCTTAGAGAAATAGGAAATGTAATGTCCAATTGACAAAAAGTGTCAGTCCGGCATGTTACAGTTTATTGATGTTTTCTCAAAAACAATATCAAATTATTAAATTATGATTATTTTAATAGAAGTTGCCTATGATTAATAACATGTTTGAACAGCTTGCAGGTTTACAATTATTGGTCATTTTTGTGACCAAAAATCTACGATCAGCGATATAGAAACAAAGTGTAAATGATCCCAAATCTCGATTCCAGATTTAATCAGAAAAGTGTCGGCAGCACAAATGAACTCACAAAAACACTCAACGGATGACATTCAACAAAATATGTCTCAGGTCATGGGCTTCAAAAACAAGGCTTCAAATGTATTAAAAGGGGAAAAACCTTTACTAAGATTGCTTTAATAATCTTCTAGAGATCTGTTTGAATTCCTCTGAGGGGTTAAAATCCTGGCCTGGCTGGTCGCAGCACTTGTGTCCTTGAGCAAGGTACTTTTGTCTTTCGGATGGGATGTAAAGCAGCAGGTCCTGTGCACTAGGTTTTATTAAAGAAATGCATGTAAAAGAACCCAGAACACTTGTTTCTGGTTCACATTGCAAGTGCTCTTGTCTACAGGTTTCTGAGCTGCAGTGCTTTTGAGGAATCCTTGGTTTTATTACCAGAAATGTATAATAATAATAACTCAACAAAGGACTTACATTGCAGCCCTTGCCCCTTCCAATAGTCTGGATGCCTCCTTGGCCTGTTTATTACAGAAGTACAGCCTGTGCCCAGGCTCTCTTCCTGTCATTATAACCCAAAAGAGTTTTGGGTTCTTGAACTGTGCACAAAAAAACAACAAGATATTTGTATCAGTAAAGAGACCCTTTGGAGACCATTGTGGCTTCAAGCGGCCACAGCCCAAATGCCTACTAGGCTACAAGCGGCCACAGCCCAAATGCCTACTAGGCTACAAGCGGCCACAGTGCAAATGCCTACTAGGCTACAAGCGGCCACAGTCCAAATGCCTATAGAGGCTACAAGCGGCCACAGCCCAAATGCCTATAGAGGCTACAAGCGGCCACAGCCCAAATGCCTATAGAGGCTACAAACAGCCACAGCCCAAATGCCTACAGAGGCTACAAGCTGCCACAGATTTCAGCACTCTCCTGTGCCGTTACTTTGCATAAAACAAGATTTCCTGATACTGTACTGTACAAGATATGGGATACATATATAATCAGATTTATACAATGGTTTCAGATATTTAATTTCCACTTGAAGGAAATAGAAGCAAAATCATTCAAATCTACCATTAGCTTGGGCATTTGGGTATGGGTAATTCCATGGTTACTCATGTTAAATTTCTGAGGTATTGGGCCCACTCTTAATGCCATAATTTCCTTACTTATATATTTCACTCATCATTTTTTCAGTAGTTGCATTATACCCAGACCTTACTCAAACAAAAATTGTTTTTAAATCAAACATTTGTTATATGTACACTACATAAGAAGTTACTGGTTACTCACGTTACATTTTTCGGACATGCATAAAATGTCCTATATATATAGCGCATATATAAAGAATTTCTTAAATGATTGAAATATATATTATGAGGGCCCAAACCTCAAAAATGTAACGTGAGTAACCATGGAATTGCCCTCATCAGGAAAAGACTGATCTTTAAAAAGTAAACATGCCTACCGTCTCCTCCCCCACCAAGAAAAATGTTTAGGAATTTGGAGCTTTTATAACACAAATTAGAAGACTTTTTGTAAATTTTGGAAATATTTTTGAAAACTGCTTGGAAAATTGTTTGAGAGAATCATTTCATTAGTCTTCTTTGAACAATAAGCATGTAGATAAACCTAGAAGGGGAGTTGGCAAACTGGGGAAAATTACAGGGGGCATTTGCTTCCCCTAATAGTAATAGTATTGGGCTAGATATTTACTCACATGAAGTGAATTTTGTAAATTTTTAAACATTTGTCACTAGAAAATACAGAAATTACTGAGTCGGAAAAATAAAATCCCGCAAATCAGACTTGAAATAATCATGCCCATCTACAAAATAGGCAGTCAAAGAATGGGTCCAACTCACTGATCATATTGACAAGCTCTGGCTTGGGTTTTGCTGGCAGTGTCTCTGGAAGCACACCCTTGTAGAAGAGATACATCAGAAACCCTGGGTGATTCTGTGAAAGAAACACAGGAAACGCATGGTTGCTGAGAAATGGGACGCTTGTCATAGAATGCATTTTAACATTCTGGCCAGTGGCACATCCAAGGGAAGGGGGAATCCTTTTTCTTCAATTCAAATCCAAGTAACCAAACTGAGGCTTGAAGGGAAATAGTCTGGTTCTTTTTATGCACTGTTGTCTTTATAAATTGTCCCTATAATCGTACTGGCATACAGGGAACCGGACGAAGATGGCATGATAAAGCTCTATATATTCAGTATGCAATAACAAAACCACCAAAACATAAGTCAAAAGTCCTGAAAAATGGTTTAATAGCAGGCCTGGGTCGCCCTTTGGTCTAGAGGACACAAGCCCTGAACCTCCTGGATGTTTAATTTTGGAGGATTTACAGATTCTCCACATCCCCATAAATACATGACACAATATTTCTTTGGTGGCTACTGAAATCAGGAAAAAGCCTGAGAAATCATAGGCCTGCAAACTGTTGAACTCTGATTAAATTGGTTTGCCTGGCCTCGGATTTGGATGACTTTTTGGGTAGTCGGTGCATGAAGCTTAAATGATCTCAAAAGTTCGGACACATACATACCTCCCCTTTAGTGAACTGGACAGCGGTTTTGTCTGGGTCGACCGACTGACCGGTCGGTAGCAGAATGTCCTGCTCCTTGACCAGGATGCTCATGCTTTTTCCAGCCGTTGTTGGAGAGATGACACTATCTCCGAGTCCCTGATGGCGTAGCTGTATAGCGTGTCATTGGTCATGCACAGCACATTAATCACATGCAGAGGGGTTATTAACTATATTAAGCATGTATTGCTATTAACTAATATATATTAAGCATGTATTGCTATTAACTAATATATAAAGCATGTATTGCTATTAACTAATATATACACATGTATATACAGGGCTCGAAATTACCGACGGCACCGACGGCAATTGCCGTCGGTGCCCTGTGCCTTTGCCGCGATGCCCTCGAAATCACCGACATTTCACGGCAATAAATTGCCGTGCCCTTTTTATTTGACTGCCGTCGGTGCCCTTTAGTATTGTGAACATGCATCATCAACGTCAAAATACTCCCTTCGAAGTTCGAATGACACAATCAGACGAGAATTTTTTTTTTACCTGTCCAGGGCCGGCTGCGTTCCATTCACGCAAACGGTGAGTAAACGTTCGCCAAGCGTTGGCGCGCATGGCCAACGGAATTCGGAATTCGGCGAGTGTGAGTTAAAATGGCTGCGCACGACGTAAGTTTAGGCGAACACCTCATCAGCAGCAGAAAGCCGTTCGCCATCGGTTGCGAACGTTGGCGGCGCACAACTCGTTCCACTCGAAATTGTTTGCAAACGTTGGTGTCCATGTGACAGTGTGTGTTGAAATGAACGCTCATTGCCATTACAGTAGAAGTTGGCCTATTCATATGCGTAATTTTCTCAAAAAAAATGCCGTGGTGCCCTTTCGAAATTTACAAAATTGCCGTGATGCCCTTCAAATTTGAGAAAAAGCATGGCAATTATTGCCGTGCCCTTTTGAACACGAAGTTCGAGGCCTGTATATATATATATATATAAAGCATGTATTGCTATTAACTAATAGATATAAAGCATGTATTGCTATTAACTAATACATATAAAGCATGTATTGCTATTAACTAATATATATAAAGCATGTATTGCTATTAACTAATATATATAAAGCATGTATTGCTATTAACTAATACATATAAAGCATGTATTGCTATTAACTAATATATATAAAGCATGTATTGCTATTAACTAATATATATTAAGCATGTATTGCTATTAACTAATATATAAAGCATGTATTGCTATTAACTAATATATACACATGTATATATATATATATAAAGCATGTATTGCTATTAACTAATATATATATATAGCATGTATTGCTATTAACTAATATATATTAAGCATGTATTGCTATTAACTAATATATAAAGCATGTATTGCTATTAACTAATATATATATATATATATAAAGCATGTATTGCTATTAACTAATATATATAAAGCGTGTATTGCTATTAACTAATATATATATATAAAGCATGTATTGCTATTAACTAATATATATATATATATATAAAGCATGTATTGCTATTAACTAATATATATAAAGCATGTATTGCTATTAACTAATATATATAAAGCGTGTATTGCTATTAACTAATATATATTAGCATGTATTGCTATTAACTAATATATATATATAAAGCATGTATTGCTATTAACTAATATATTAAGCATGTATTATTAATCAATATATATATAAAGCATGTATTGCTATTAACTAATATATATATATATATATATAAAGCATGTATTGCTATTAACTAATATATATAAAGCGTGTATTGCTATTAACTAATATATATATAAAGCATGTATTGCTTTTTAACTAATATATATAAAACGTATTGCTATTAACTAATATATATATATAAAGCATGTATTGCTATTAACTAATATATATAAAGCATGTATTGCTATTAACTAATATATAAAGCATGTATTGCTATTAACTAATATATATAAAGCATGTATTGCTATTAACTAATGTATATAAAGCATGTATTGCTATTAACTAATATAAAGCATGTATTGCTATTAAGTAATATATATATAAAGCATGTATTGCTGTTAACTAATATATATATAAAGCATGTATTGCTATTAACTAATATATATAAAGCATGTATTGCTATTAACTAATATATATAAAGCATGTATTGCTATAAACTAATATATATAAAGCATGTATTGCTATTAACTAATACATATAAAGCATGTATTGCTATTAACTAATATATATAAAGCATGTATTGCTATTAACTAATATATATAAAGCATGTATTGCTATTAACTAATACATATAAAGCATGTATTGCTATAAACTAATACATATAAAGCATGTATTGCTATTAACTAATACATATAAAGCATGTATTGCTATTAACTAATACATATAAAGCATGTATTGCTATTAACTAATATATATAAAGCATGTATTGCTATTAACTAATACATATTAAGCATGTATTGCTATTAACTAATATATAAAGCATGTATTGCTATTAAATAATACATATAAAGCATGTATTGCTATTAACTAATACATATAAAGCATGTATTGCTATTAACTAATGCATATTAAGCATGTATTGCTATTAACTAATACATATAAAGCATGTATTGCTATTAACTAATACATATAAAGCATGTATTGCTATTAACTAATGCATATTAAGCATGTATTGCTATTAACTAATACATATAAAGCATGTATTGCTATTAACTAATACATATTAAGCATGTATTGCTATTAACTAATATATATTAAGCATGTATTGCTATTAACTAATGCATATTAAGCATGTATTGCTATTAACTAATACATAATAAGCATGTATTGCTATTAACTAATACATATTAAGCATGTATTGCTATTAACTAATACATATTAAGCATGTATTGCTATTAACTAATACATATTAAGCATGTATTGCTATTAACTAATGCATATTAAGCGTGTATTGCTATTAACTAATACATATTAAGCATGTATTGCTATTAACTAATGCATATTAAGCGTGTATTGCTATTAACTAATACATATTAAGCATGTATTGCTATTAACTAATATATATAAAGCATGTATTGCTATTAACTAATACATATTAAGCGTGTATTGCTATTAACTAATATATATTAAACATGTAATGCTATTAACTAATATATATATAAAGCATGTATTGCTATTAACTAATACATATTAAGCATGTATTGCTATTAACTAATATATATTAAGCATGTATTGCTATTAACTAATACATATTAAGCATGTATTGCTATTAACTAATACATATTAAGCATGTATTGCTATTAACTAATACATATTAAGCATGTATTGCTATTAACTAATAAATATAAAGCATGTATTGCTATTAACTAATACATATAAAGCATGTATTAACTAATACATATTAAGCATGTATTGCTATTAACTAATACATATTAAGCATGTATTGCTATTAACTAATACATATAAAGCATGTATTGCTATTAACTAATACATATATGTATTATTACATATATTGCTATTAACTAATACATATAAAGCATGTATTGCTATTAACTAATATATAAAGCATGTATTATATTAACTAATATATATAAAGCATGTATTGCTATTAACTATATATATATAAAGCATGTATTGCTATTAACTAATATATATAAGCATGTATTGCTATTAACTAATATATATAAAGCATGTATTGCTATTAACTAATATATATAAAGCATGTATTGTTATTAACTAATATATATAAAGCATGTATTATAATAACTAATATATATTAAGCATGTATTGCTATTAACTAATATATATTAAGCATGTATTTATTAACTAATATATATAAAGCATGTATTGCTATTAACTAATATATATAAAGCATGTATTGCTATTAACTAATATATATAAAGCATGTATTGCTATTAACTAATATATATAAAGCATGCATTGCTATTAACTAATATATATAAAGCATGTATTGCTATTAACTAATATATATTAAGCAGGTATTGCTATTAACTAATATATATAAAGCATGTATTGCTATTAACCAATATATATTAAGCATGTATTGCTATTAACTAATATATAAAGCATGTATTGTTATTAACTCAATATATAAAGCATGTATTGCTATTAACCTAATATATATATATTAATATATTGGTTAATAGTGATACATGTTTAATATATATTGGTTAATAGATATACATGTTTGATATATATTGGTTAATAGTGATACATGTTTGATATATATTACAATAGTGATGCATGTTTGATATATATTGGTTAATAGTGATGCATGTTTGATATATATTGGTTAATAGTGATGCATGTTTGATATATATTGGTTAATAGTGATGCATGTTTGATATATATTGGTTAATAGTGATGCATGTTTGATATATATTGGTTAATAGTGATGCATGTTTGATATATATTGGTTAATAGTGATGCATGTTTGATATATATTGGTTAATAGTGATACATGTTTAATATATATTGGTTAATAGTGATACATGTTTAATATATATTGGTTAATAGTGATACATGTTTGATATATATTGGTTAATAGTGATACATGTTTGATACATATTGGTTAATAGTGATACATGTTTAATACATATTGGTTAATAGTGATACATGTTTGATACATATTGGTTAATAATGATGCATGTTTGATACATATTGGTTAATAATGATACATGTTTGATACATATTGGTTAATAGTGGGCCCTAATACATGTTTGATATATGTTGGTTAATAGTGATACATGTTTGACACATATTGGTTAATAGTAATACATGTTTGATACATATTGGTTAATAGTGATACATGTTTAATACACATTGGTTAATAGTGATACATGTTTAATACACATTGGTTAATAGTGATACATGTTTGATATATATTGGTTAATAGTGATACATGTTTAATACATATTGGTTAATAGTAATACATGTTTGATATATATTGGTTAATAGAAATACATGTTTGATATATATTGGTTAATAGTAATACATGTTTGATATATATTGGTTAATAGTGATACATGTTTGATATATATTGGTTAATAGTGATACATGTTTGATATATATATTGGTTAATAGTGATACATGTTTGATATATATATTGGTTTATAGTGATACATGTTTAATATATATTGGTTAATAGTGATGATACATGTTTAATATATATTGTTAATAGTGATACATGTTTAATATATTGGTTAATAGTGATACATGTTTAATACATATTGGTTAATAGTGATACATGTTTAATACATATTGGTTATTAGTGATATGTTTAATAATATATTGGTTAATAGTGATACATTTAATACATATTGGTTAATAGTGATACATGTTTAATACATATTGGTTAATAGTGATACATGTTTATATATTGGTTAATAGTGATACATGTTTAATACATATTGGTTAATAGTGATACATGTTTAATATATATTGGTTAATAGTAATACATGTTTAATAAATATTGGTTAATAGTAATACATGTTTGATATATATTGGTTAATAGTAATACATGTTTGATATATATTGGTTAATAGTAATACATGTTTAATATATATTGGTTAATAGTGATACATGTTTGATATATATTGGTTAATAGTGATACATGTTTGATATATATTGGTTAATAGTGATACATGTTTGATATATATTGGTTAATAGTGATACATGTTTGATATATATTGGTTAATAGTGATACATGTTTGATATATATTGGTTAATAGTGATACATGTTTGATATATATTGGTTAATAGTGATACATGTTTGATATATATTGGTTAATAGTGATACATGTTTGATATATATATTGGTTAATAGTGATACATGTTTGATATATATATTGGTTAATAGCGATACATGTTTGATATATATATTAATAATAGTGACATGTTTAATATATTGGTTAATACATGATACATGTTGGCTGATATATGTTATATATATTAGTGATATATGTTTAATATATATTGGTTAATAGTGATACATGTTTAATATATATTGGTTAATAGTGATACATGTTTAATATATATTGGTTAATAGTGTTTAATATATATGTTTGATATATATTGGTTAATAGTGATACATGTTTGATATATATTGGTTAATAGTGATACATGTTTGATATATATTGGTTAATAGTGATACATGTTTGATATATATTGGTTAATAGTGATACATGTTTGATATATATTGGTTAATAGTGATACATGTTTAATATATATTGGTTAATAGGATACATGTTTAATATATATTGGTTAATAGTGATACATGTTTAATATATATTGGTTAATAGTGATACATGTTTGATATATATTGGTTAATAGTGATACATGTTTGATATATATTATTAATAGTGACCATGTTTGATATATATTGGTTAATAGTGATACATGTTTGATATATATTGGTTAATAGTGATACATGTTTAATATATATATTGGTTAATAGTGATACATGTTTAATATATATTGGTTAATAGTAATGCATGTTTAATATATATTGGTTAATAGTGTGCATGTAATATATATATTGGTTAATGGTGATACATGTTTAATATATATTGGTTAATAGTGATACATGTTTAATATATATTGGTTAACAGTGATACATGTTTAATATATGTTGGTTAATAGTGATACATGTTTAATATATACTGGTTAATAGTGATACATGTTTAATATATATTGGTTAATAGTGATACATGTTTAATATATATTGGTTAATAGTGATACATGTTTAATATATATATTGGTTAATAGTGATACATGTTTAATATATATTGGTTAATAGTGATACATGTTTAATATATATTGGTTAATAGTGATACATATTTAATATATATTGGTTAATAGTGATACATGTTTAATATATATTGGTTAATAGTAATACATGTTTAATATATATTGGTTAATAGTGATACATGTATATATTGGTTAATAGTGATACATGTTTAATATATATTGATTAATAGTAATACCTTCTCAGTGCGGGCAGAAGAACTCCTTCTTGTGGGTCCTGCTGTGGCTGTAGAGACCAATACGAGACAGGCACTATTTGCCACACACTGTGCAGCCAAACAAGCTGTAATGATAATGAATATTAAGGTTATTAAGGTTATTATCCGTTTATTGAACCAGATTACAAATTCATGCACAGTAAATTGACATTAACATTCAAAATCAATTACGCTACTATAACCAATAAAATTTCAAACATGAAATGACCCCAATGATGACTTCACCATTATTTTTTTGAAAGCAACAAATAAACAAGGAACAAACATACAAGATATCACCTACAAAGAACACACGTGAATCTAGCATTATATTTTATATGAAAGAGCACATTTAAATCGAGGATGACTATTCATGATCAGACACAAAGGGGGGGTAATTAGGGGCCCCTATAATAAACAAAACAACTACCCATCAAACAGGCTTGTTATAAATTTATGCCAGATTTTTTGCTTAAATTAAAAGTACACTCCAAAAATATTGAAGTATTGAATCAACAAAGTTCTGTCAAGTTTTTATGAAGTTGGATTTAACTTTTGAATGTTTTGAATTAAGAATGATAAAGTTAGACTTTACTCTGTGGTAATTCAAAACTTTCTTTGAGTTAAATGTATCTTAACTATTATCACCGATTCAACAGTTTAGTTTTAAGAGTGTGTTTATCTAGAATTTTCCGGGATTTGTGATATGCTCACCCGATTCCATTCCCCCAATGTTCACAATGGGTTCAAGCAGCAGGGCCGGATTAAGGGCAACTGATGCCCTAAGCACAGCCCAACAATGGTTCCCCCCTTCGGCCCCTCCATTGCTTAACTGACAAGACATTTAAGACTGAATAAGTGAAATAAAAATTTGAAAATTTATAACCCTTCCGAGTTGAACTACTAAACCTAAAAGTTTGTCGTCATTGTCTGTGTTTCTGTCTCGGATTCGACTAAAGTTGAGTGTGGCAGTGAAAGAGTTAAGGGCATGATAGCTATGGGAAAAACTCTGTGGTTCCCCCAGCCCTGGGTGCCTCCAGCCCTGGGTGCCCCAAGCACGTTTTTATTTTGCGTAATGGTTAATCCAGGGTCAAATGGGAGAATAAATTGTGACTACAACTTTTCCAAAATTAGTTTTGAAATTTCTATAACCTACATTTGAAACACAGATGACCACTTTCGGAAGCAGTGTTTTGCTACAAACAAAAACTTCTATTTTTTTTCTCTTTTGCCTTTTCCAGGCGTTTTATTGTTTATCCACCAATACAATTACATGTCAAAAGCACACAATTCTACAAAACAAAAGAAGAAAACAGATGCATTACAAATTGATTAACAGACAAATGTTTTAAATTTGGTATAATACAGTTTGTGAATTCAATTTCATTTTTGAACGTTTTCCAAAGAAGTTTATAATTAAAAGTAGTGTTTGAATTGAATGTGTTAATTACTCTGCATTTGTACACAATGAAAGAGGCTGTTATTATTAAGACGCGTTATCCGTGTCGAAATTATTCTCATTAATATTATAGCTCACCACTATATCTTTCAACTTAATGTCATGCTTGATGCATAAGTTAAGATTCATGAGATAGCCAATATTGTTCCAAAATTGTTTCAGAGACTTACAGGAAAACAAATAGTGATTGAGGTCGTCAAGTTCATTGCATATAGAACAATTCCATTTAGTCAGATTAGTTTTATTTGGGAGGATGTTGTATATTAATTTAAAACTGAATTCTTTATATTTATTCATAGGTAGTTTTTTAATCTTAAAATTCCAAACTTGAATCCAATTAAAGTCATGTGGGAGTTGTAAGACGGTTTTCCAGTACATGTCACCTCTACTTACGTGTCGTTTGTTCTTAACGAGAATATTATAGTACACTGTCTTGGATTTCAAATTGTTCATGTCAGGTGTGATTATCCCCATTCAGAACTTCTTCATTTATAAAAGGGAGCAATAAATTGAGTCAATTTGGCAGCCGCTAGTTTCTTGATCCAAATGTTAAGTATTGCTTTTCTGACTTGATACATCTCGGCAATGTAGTTTGTTTTGTTGATGAGCTGATTTTGAATGTCAGTAGCATGAACAAATACTTTAGGACAAAAGTCTCCTACAAACACAATACCAGACTTAATCCAATGCTTAAAGATAAATGGTTTACCGTTAATATTTATGAGACTGTTGCCCCATATGATCTGATTTCTAATTTCTATGGGGTCTAATTCCAAACCAGAAACACTGACGTCGTTTTCTTTGAATTCGGACCATGACCTTAACATATCTATATAAAATGTAGGTACATGTAGGCATTTCCAAAATTACCGATTCCAATGATAGGCCCTGAATGTCACCTATTCTGAACTGTCACCAACATACAGGGCGTACATTTATTATGCAGATTGATTCTGTTTTCTTGTCAACAAAGAATCATGGTTGGGTTATTTATACTGAAGTCATTTCACTTGTTACATGTGTAAGGCCATGTACACTCATTATTAGGTTGTTTACAATAGGCAGGTGAACAAAGTGGTTTTAATTGATTGTGGGGAGGGAGGGAAGAGTGGAACCACAAAAGTCAGTCATAAAACCAAATGGACAGTTAAAATAAATATGTATTTCATTGTTTTATTAGCAATATACAAGCACCCATACAACTCTTGATTATTTCAATGTCTAAACATTAATGTACAAAAATGGCACCTGATCTTTAGCTTATAATTTTATAGATTGGAAGCAGCTACAGACATTTTGCCAAATATGTGTACAACCTTGAAAATGTAAAAAGCAATGTAGAATTTGTTTTCAAATTTTATAAATGATGATTAATTAGCAGTATATAGGTGTGAAAACAAAGACAATTTATAAGCATGTCACAATAAGGAGATGCTTGATTACAATGTTACTATCATTGTAAATTTATCATATTTTTGTTCATTATAAACTTGAGTTGAAAGTGAAGTATATTATAAATAAAGATCACTCTCAGTATATAAATATGCAGTCCATCAATTAAATTTATTTTGTACAAGATAAAATACCAATGTTGGCTTTATCTAAATCTAGAATTTAAAGGTTTTTCTATAAACAAAATGAAAAGGCTAAGCAATTATCAGATTTGATCAAGTGGATGTAATTACATTTAATTACATTTAATTACAACTTGTGGCCTTACTTTTGGGAATTATTTACTTTTTGACAACTCTTCTGCTGAGGGCAGGGGAACAGGGAAAGCATGAATGCAAACTTTCTTGCAACGTTATCATGTAGTAGTTATCAGCTTGTTTTGAAAACTGCAGACATTAGCTATTTGAGTAGACTCTGTGGTACATGAACATGGATGAAATGCACAATTATTACCACATTTTCATGTTCCATGTAGCGAAAATTATTTACAACCTGGAAATGGAAATATCGGGAGTGTAAAGACTCGTCTCTCACAGGGTAACTTTTCCTTGGTAAAGTTGGAAATACAAAGAAAGGGGAAATGTTTATACGCTCCTCCATGATTCATTGTCTTTAGTATCAATTTAACCCCAACTTCCTGTCCTCTGATCCACGTTTAATCCAGTTACTACCATAACTCAAATTTATGCCCATAATAACACTGAGTAACTTGATCTGGCTACCTACAACCCTGGCAAACTATTTTCATATGAGTGTTTTTACATGTTGATTTATCATCTGGCATGGTTTTTGAAAAGCACGTGTTGGGCTAGTGTCAATATCATTATGCATATAATGAGGTTTGTGGTAGCACCATGTAAATACCTCTACAGTTTAATAGTGTTGGCTCTTAGAAGAACTGGTGGTGAGATAACTTGAACTTTCCAACGGTATACTCTGATCATCTTCATCCCCGTGAAGACAATTAGAGTATACTGATTGAAACAAAGTAATGTCACTGCCAGTTCTTGTCAGAACCAGTGCTATTTACTACTCTTGAAAGATAATTACTCTTACTCCTACTGTTCTTCAACCATGTAAAGCTTCAAAATCTCAACATTTTCAAGGTAGTACATAATACTAATACAGTAATTTGTTTAGGTGTGGGGGGGGGGGGTTGAGGGCCGTCAGTTGCCTTGAAACATTTTCATGTTATACCTGCAATTTTTGGCAATTTTTGGCAATTTTTGAGGGTCTTGAAAGTTCTACATGTCCTCTATACTTCCTAGAAACTTTTGATTGGATGGCACCCGTAACAAACCTGAAGTTGATATAGTAGGTAATCTACTTGAGAAAACTCTTATTCAGTGGAATGTCTGCTAGTAAGTGGGATGTTGTTGGCTTCCGTTTACTGACCCCCATTCACATACGTAGGTGACATGATGAACTGAGCATTCGTCTTCGTCTCCATCTCCCTTCATCTCATCTATGGACCAAACATGTATATAATTCATACAAAGATATATTACAACGGACCAGTTTCGTTGGTTGTAACAATGGTTATTTTCAAGAACTAACGTTATTGAATAAATTTCTTCGGGGGCAGATCGACTGGTGCGCACAACTCGTGAGACAGCTCGTGTGGCGACACAAATTTTTGGATTCTCTTCATCATTAGAAGAGTTTTTGTGACAGTAGTTCATCTTCGATGTAACAGTTACTAGTTAGATCTTCTGTTGTCTTTTTATGGATTGATTAATCACTGCAGCACATCGCCTTCACACCTCTTTGTTTTGTTTATGTTGCACAACCTTTAACTGGCCTGAATTTGTTGTCATAGGGGCCTAACGTTAACTTTACAATTTACGAGGCGACCTTCGAGTCCAGTCTCCCTACAAGCCCTTGATTACAACTGCAGCTAGTTTGTCTATTGTATTGCATCAATCATTTCAATGATGCCACGACCAAGCGCCAGGTTCGCCCTCCAGCCAGTTGCGGTGACTCCGTGACGGGTGAGGCACGAGAGCTCCCCCTACCCTACCGGCGAAGGCTAAGCATAGTCGTACGGCCCAGACCCAGACGCCAGGCTCATCATAAAACGGGGGAGGTTTCAACCCCAAGCTCAGTGACAGTGTCTGTACCCTTGTTATCTGGATCTGATGCTGGTATGACCACATCCACCATTCCTGTCCCACCATTACCAGCCGTCCAGTCAGGTCAGTCTAGTGTACCCTTGCATACGGGAAGCAGCCATTGCAGCTGGACTTGTGGACTTTAATGATTGTGGTAATCCCACTTAAGAATCTAATGATAACTTCATATCATAAGCTTTAATATGATATAGGATCTGACTCTTTCATATTTTGCCAAGTATAACTTTGGAGTAAACAAAAATCGTGTACAAATGCTATGGTGTTTTGACGGAAACCACACACAATAATAATAATAATAATAATAATAATAAAACAAATAAAAATCTTGACGAACAAGAGCTGTTCCGCTGGAAAGTGCGGAACAGCTAATAATAATAACTAGACATTTAGGTGTTTGTCCTTCGGACGAACACAGAGCTGTTACGTTATTAGGGATTTGGTATATAATAAACTGTTACAAGACGGCACAAAGATTATGAATTTATAACCCTTTGTGCAAGTTGTCATGCTGGTGTAAGCATAGCTCAATTGAGGAAAAGTTGATCAAAGTTGACAATTGGATGGTTTTGGAGAAAGTAAACTTGTGGTAAAGGAGTGACACAAAACAAATCTGTAAAATGTACAACTCTTTATTAAATATATAGAAAACTGTTTTAAAGAACTTACAAAATAAATAATAAGTGGGTCTTTCCACACTAATGGGTACATATGATAACTATTGGAGTGTGACATGGAGGGTAAAGGCAACTATTTTGTCCTAATCTATTCCTGAACATTCCTTAGCATTTAATGATTCTGCATAACAAATAATAACAAAATAATATTGGTACTTAAGAAATTACAGGATCATCTTTAAGACATGATGTTTGTAACATGGACAGACATGTTGTTTGAAAATTGACAGGAAAGTGACAATAGAATGAAATAATTGCTCAAATGCTTTTCATTTACATCCCTAACCCCTTTTACGAAGCCCGGGAAGGGACAGTGGTAAGAAATAAAATTCAATGGAGTAATCCGGCAAGACGGATTAGTAATCCGTTCAGACGGATTAGGAATCCGTTCGACAGATTAGAATCCGCTCGCACGGATTAGGAATCCGCTCGCATGGATTAGTAATCCGCTCGCACGGATTAAGAACTGCTCGCACAGTTTAACAATCCGTTCGCATAGGTTTAGTAACCGTCGACGATTAGAACTGCTCGCACGGTTTAACAATCTGTTCGACGGGTTTAGTAATCCGTCAGACGGATTAGGAACTGCGTTCACACGGATTAGTAATCAGTTCGCACGGTTTAACAACTGCGGCGCGACGGTTTAGCAATCCGCCACACGCATGCGCTACACACGTACGTTAGTTGATTCAAGATGGCGGAGGTCAATGGAAGTACATGTAGTTGTTCTGATGATGACCTTATTGGATTACTAATCTGTGCGAACGGATTACTAAACCGTGCGAACGGATTACTAAACCATGCGAACGGATTACTAATCCGTGCGAACGGATTACTAATCCGTGCGAACAGATTACTCCATTGAATTTTTTTTCTTACCACTGTCCCTTCCCGGGCTGTATTTTGGATTGTTATGAGCCAAAACCAAGACATCTTCTGGGTATTTAAGAAATTAGCATGTGAAATATACCAGATAGTAACGTGGACAGACAACTTGTGACAAATGTCTGTCCATCGCGCATAAACATAATTTTTGAAGATGATACCCTGTTATTTGTTTAATACCAGGAGGGTTGTCTTGATTTTTTCAGGTAACAATCCTTAGGGAAATACCATTATAAAGGGACAACATGTGGGTGAATAAATCTGTTCTATTAGTACTTTTAGTCAATTTCTAAATAAATGTCTGTCCATGTTACAAACATTGTAATTACTTAATTACTTAGAAAGTTGTCTTAATTTTTGAAAAGCACAATCCTCAAGGCACATGGAATGTACACAGAAAAAAGTTAAGAGTAAAAAGTACTTCATTTTATTATCAATGTACCATGTTCCTTAAATGTCACTTTTGTACATTAGTGTGGAAAGACACAAATACATAATTTTGTAAGTTAAGGTTGATGTTAAAAGGAAAGACAAAGTGTATGTCAGAGCTATAAGAAACAGTTTATGCGTGGGTAGTGAACTCATTGTACAGTTATCCTTCAAATTACATTGTGTTGTGACTTCGTATAAGTTTGTAAGGCCATCTTAACAAGGTAAGGATGTGTTCCTGTAGAAAGATGCACTATTGTGTTTTCTTGTATGTTACTAACAGGTAGTCGTAACAGCTAATTAAAGTTATTGCTTGAAGGTGGGCTTATCGTCACGATCAACAGGACATGGAATCAGAGTTCAAGTTCTAGTTTAACCCAGTGACTGAAAATAATACTACATAATAAGGTCATATTCGTGTTGCTGTTGCATAAATGAGCCAGTAATTTTTAGTCACGGTGTGTTCAGGACGCCGATTCCATGCCCTGTTTGTAGAAAAGTCTGCTGTGATCGTGGACGATACTGTCCCTTTAACATCTTTACACCAATTCTGTTTATAGGATTGATGGTCAGTACTATCCCAATGCGTGCATACTAATAAATAGGTACTTTACTACTTAACGTTAATTTGTGCACAAACTGAAGGGAAGATTTTTTTTGAGAAAACAAAATTACAAAATACGGTTGAGTAATTCAAAATAGCGAATTCACGTTCAATTCCTATAACCAATCTTCCCAAGCCTCCCCGGTTGATATCTGATCGTCGGAGTGAGTGAATGGTTCAGTTTTCAAAGTCCTTGTTTTAGTTACATGCACGGTGTTAGTGTATTGTTCTTGACGAACACAGAGCTGTTACACGTTAATGACGTTGTTTGTTTACAGTTAATGACCTTGACCTTAGATACTGGAGTATGCCATGAACTATTTCAATGGAGACTGATACTGAGGGTGTCTTGTTTTGTCCTGTTTGGACTGGAAGGAAAGGCAAAGTGGGGTCGTGTTTGTGAATTTAATGTCAGATAAGTTGTTAAGGTACAGGAGTCTGCATGAAATGATCTTGACCTTTGTTTTTGCAAGGTGTTTGTCCTTCGGACGAACACAAAGCTGTTACGATTCATAATGTGTGGTTTATTTGCATTTCATTCGTGAGGATGTTTGGGTGCAGTCAAAAAATAATAAGAATTCCTCAGTACTATTTTTGTTCTAACATGTTAAAGAAACTTCATCGCATTGTTTTTGTACCCTAAAATATTGATTTTTATTCAAGCTTCCTGTTGAACCGAAGTAGAGGTCATTATGAGGTCACGATACCACAGCGCACATTCACAGTACCATCAAGTCTATAACTGCAAAAGTTTAAGTATCAGTGTATACTTCTTGAGTTATGGTTCAAAATGGATTTGCTAATTAAATATTCATGAGACTGTAAATGAAACCGGATGACATCACGATGACGAAATTTAGTTTTCATACTAAGTTTACAATTTGGTGTATAGTTTGACCCAATACAATAAAGTTTAAATTTTCGAGCCCTTTGCATTGTACACTGTAATTTGCAACGCTAAGAACAATGGTTAGTGTCACTTTTTAAAAACCGGTGACTTGAGGGCGCTATATGAGTTTTATGGTGGACAGGTCTTAATAGATTTGTCAACTACCATTATGATGGTCACGATAAGCACATTCACAGTACCCATCAAGCTATAGACAGTGTATCATCTTTTGAGTTATGGTTCAAATGGATTGCTAATTAAATATTCATGAGACTGAAAATGAAACCGATGACATCACGATGACGAAATTTAGTTTTCATACTAAGTTTACAATTTGGTGTATAGTTTGACCAAAACAATTGCAACGCTAAGAACAATGGTTATGTCACTTTTAAAACCGGTGACTTGAGGGCGCTATATGAGTTTTATGGTGGACAGGTCTTAATGATTGTCAACTACCAAATTAAGAATTGTTGACTGGTAATGCACAGGCTATAGAAGACAGCCACTACAGGGCTGAGTGAGACACAAACAAAATCTGTAAAAGTACAACTCTTCATTAAATATATAGAAAACTGTTTTAAAGAACTTACAAAATAAATAATAAGTGGGTCTTTCCACACTAATGGGTATACATATGATAACTATTGGAGGTGACATGGAGGGTCAAATAAAGGCAACTATTTTGTCCTAATCTATTCTGAACATTCCTTAGCATTTAATGATTGTGCATAACAAATAATAAGAAAATAATATTGGTACTTAAGAAATTACAGGATCATCTTTAAGACATGATGTTTGTAACATGGACAGACATGTTGTTTGAAAATTGACAGGAAAGTGACAATAGAATGAAATAATTGCTCAAATGCTTTTCATTTACATCCCTAACCCTTTTACGAAGCCCGGGAAGGGACAGTGGTAAGAAATAAATTCAATGGAGTAATCCGTGAGACGGATTAGTAATCCGTCGACGGATTAGGAACGTTCCACGATTGGAATCCGTTCGCACGGATTAGTAATCCGTTCGCACGATTAGAATCCGTTCGCACGGTTTAACAATCCGTTCGCAGTTTAGTAATCCGTTACGCGACGATTAGGAATCGTCGCACGGTTTAACAATCCGTTCGCACGGTTTAGGAATCCGTTCGCACGGTTAGGAATCGTCGCGACGGTTTAAGAATCCGTTCGCACGGATTAGAATCCGTTCGCGGATTTAATCCGTTCACGGTTTAACAACGTTCGCACGGTTTAGCAATCCGCCACACGCTGTTACCGTCGCACGTTATTGATTCAGATCGTCGGCAGGTATGAGTAGTTGTTATGATGACCTTTTGGATTACTAATCCGTGCACGGGTTCCTAATCCGTCACGAACCGGGAAGGATTAAAAATCATGAAATCCCCGATTATAATGTCCGGTTATAAGCCTT
>CM055817.1:29906786-30011786 GCA_029582265.1 Zoroaster sp. YZ-2022
GATATATATACAACCTCCAACATGGATTTGTTAAAGGTCGCTCTACGGTTTCACAACTCTTAACACTATTGCAAGAAGTCAGTTGTGTTTTGGACAGTGCTGGACAAGTTAATGTGATTTATCTTGATTTTTCCAAAGCTTTTGATAGTGTTTCTCATGAATTAATCCTTCACAAATTACAGTCGTTTGGCATTCATTCGGATTTACTCGGTTGGTTTAAGTCTTACTTGAATAATCGTCAACAAAGGGGTGGTTGTCGAGGGATGCAACTCTGATTGGCTGCCGGTTGTGTCAGGTGTGCCACAGGGTTGCGTATTGGGTCCGTTATTGTTTCTTCTGTATATTAACGACATGCCCAGCACTGTCCAAAATCTACAGTGGCACTGTTTGCCGACGATTCCAAGTGCTTTAATTCCATTAAGAATATATCTGATTGTAAATTATTACAGAAGGATATTGATTCCCTATATTCTTGGAGTGTTAAGTGGGATTTGCATTTTAATATTTCGAAGTGCCAAATTATTTCCATATCTAGGCGTAAAAAATTTGTAAATTTTGATTATAAATTAAACATTTCTCTCGAACAGGGTTGATTCTGTTCGGGATCTCGGTGTGAGATTTCCTCGGGTTTTGTTTGGAATGATCATGTTAATAAAATTGTTGGCAAATGTAATAAGATGATGGGGTTGATTAAACGTACTATTGGCTATGAAGCTCCTGTTCGAGTTTCAAAAACACTTTATTCTACTTTGATTAGAAGTAACCTTGAATATTGTAGCTCTGTGTGGAGTGGAACGTCAAAACGTAACATTAGCTTAATTGAAGGTGTTCAAAGACGGGCTACAAAATTTATCTTGCATTGTCCTGAGGAAGACTATAAGTCACGATTGGATCGTCTTGACATTTTACCGTTGTCTTTAGAAGAGAAATTGCTGATCTTATATATTTTTTAATTGTAAAATTACACATTTTAATATTGATCGTTATGTTAGTTTTAATGTAACTCAAGGCCGTCCTACCACTAGACTTTCTTCTGATCCTTAAATGTTAACTGTTCCTAGGTATAAAACTGAATCACATAATTATTTTTATTTTCAGCGGATTGTTCCAATCTGGAATCAACTTCCTTGGCAGCAAGATCTGCCACTTCACTTTCGTTGTTTAAATCTCAAGTATCCCAGTTTTACAGAACAAAATTTTCTTCCAGTTTTTCAGTAGATAATATTTGTACATGGATATCTTTTGTCATTGTTCTCTGTCGGCGTATCTAATTTGTTGCTTAATGTTGTCTTTTCCGTCCTAACTTGGTTCAGTGGCCTCCAGTGGTGTAACGGGCGGGGGCTGGGGTGTAACGAGGTATATTATTTAGTGGGTTTCTTGTGGTAGGATGGCCTTAGTAGAGGTGCTGGTCACCTGTTCTATCTTACCACACACTGGCTTTGTGTAAAATGAATTTTTGTATTTGAAGTTTATTAGGTTTTTTTTTTTAAATTTAATTGATGTAATCTGATTGCCAGTGTAAAATGTAATAACAAAAATTAAAAAAATAAATAAAATATTACTATTAGCGATAAGGCTTATCCAAAAAGGTGGAGCAATCCGTCAATCATGTCAATTTATAGAGCATCCATTTAACTAAGGCCAAGATAATGAAAGTCATAGATTTGCGTCCGGGAAATTTCGAAAACACATGAGGCTTTTTTCATTATTCATTATTCATTGATCATTAATAACAGCGCAATCACAAGATGTTTCTTCTAATCTGTGTACGTACGTGCATCATTATACGTGTAGGCCGTACACAGGCATAAGATACAAAGGCTCAACAGCTAACGTGTTGTGCATGTGAAGGCGGTACAGTTGCAGGTGCGGATCGGACGGAGTTTACCATACAGTTTTAGTGCGATGCAACCTTTTTTGTGAACGACGTACGCGGTACTAAGACGGGACTAAGACTGTAGAGAACATGTGCTAATGATTATAGCGCACATACTGGTGGAAATTTGGTAAAAACTTCGTTTTACTGATGTGGATGCTTTGGAACTAAATTTGTTTGGTGGAAATACCTTTTTTGTGCAAATAATTATTTTTTTGGCAAATAATGAAAGATTTAGGCGGTAGCTTTCGGGACATGCGGGCGGCGGCAGCAAATCTATGGCTTTCATTCTCATGGCCTAATGGACATTAATTTGCGCAATAATGTGCGAAATAAAACAAAATCAAAGTGGTGTATGGACAAGTAATTAAAACAGCCATTAAGGACAAATTGCTCCACCAATTCCAATATACCAAATTGTCTTTTAGTTTTAAGGACACTTCTCCATAACATTCTCAAAGGGCAGCGAAATACATGTATGTTAGCTAAGAAATGAAAATAGAGTAGGTTTGACATTGCCACGCGCTGCAGTACATGTGTATTTTCCTTTTCGTCCAACGGATTGAGTGACTGCATTAAAGTAGGGGGGGGGTATTAACCCAAAAATGTTTAGATGCTCCTCTCAAAATATGTACCAACCTATAAGAAACAAGGAAAAAATACTCAAAAAATCATTTGAGAGCGTTAACCCCCTGTACATGCCCCCTGAAGATTTGTTTTTGTGAAACGGCATGGCATCCTGATTTCTTGTGCAGATTACCTGTATACCGTCGGGGCACCCGTCTATTTTGTTTGAAACACAGTGATAGAGAAGCAATGAAGAGAACATCACTTCAGCAATTAATTTAAATTACTTTCTCATGTTTACCTGTTGAAATTTTAGCATACTATTCCATGACAACCTTTCAATTGCCTTATGAAACAAAAAATCTGATTAAAAAGTAATATTTATATGAATAAAACAGTGTTCCCGTGGGTTTATATGGATTGCAACTGAAGATTTTATTTCATTATTGTATCAAACTTATTTTATCCTGGAATAATATACAATTTATATTTGCTTTTAACATTCTTCTAGAAAAGAATTAATTAATAAAATAGTATGAATGTAAAAAAGTAGTTATTGGCCTCAGTTATGTTTTGAACCTAGCAAGTTCTTTCTCAGAGAAAGAACCCGCTAGGTTTGAGATGTAAGGCCAGTAACTATTATTTTGCATTTATATACTACGCGTCCTTTAGGTTGGTAAGCAGTTTGCAACAGCCAATTCTCTATTTATAAAATAGTACAAAAATATATTTATACATCTAACTAACATTAACAACATATTTCATGGCTTAGCAGGGATTATGGATTGTATAATTCCAAAATGTGTTTCTGTAAATGATACAGTAGATCTAATGCTCTTGAACAAGTTCTGCTAGTATGTAGATGTGAAGCATCATCTTTAGTAGTATGTCAGATGGGGGTTCCGGCTCACTTCACTTTTTGGCGCATAAAAGTGGAAAAATGATATTTATGAAAAACAAGTTTGAGTAAGAAAAATAATTTTGTTATAAATATCATTTTACGCGTAAAAAATATTTATAAAAAAACAAGTTTGAGTAAGAAAAATAATTTTTTGATTTTGGCGTATAAAAGTGGAAAAATGATATTTATGAAAAACAAGTTTGGGTAAGAAAAACATTTTTTATATAATCTTTAAGAACGCGAGAGGCCAAAAAGTGAATTAATCCGGAACCCCCATCTGACATACTACTGGTGGTAAGAATGTATAAAAGATGAGAGTTAAAAAATTGAAAAAAACAATAATTATTATCTCGCTATTCAATAAATGGAGAGAATTGCAAGATTAGAGAATAAAAAAATCGAGAAAAGAAAAAGTAGTTCCTTGCGAATGGCTTTTAGTCGGCAAAACATCTAAATGTTGTATACTTAGCTCACCCAATACAGTATATTGCGGCTTGCATAAATGGAAACTTAAATGTGGAAAGAGTATACCAACAGAGTGTAGAAGATGTAAAAAAGGCACAAAAAACAAAAGCAACGGCGGGTTTGTGCACAAAATGCGCGAAGATATTAAATGTAGCGAGTTTCAAGCGCGCGAGAGGAAAAGCTATACGCTCGTTTAATTTAGTAATGGTAGTAATGGTAGTAATGGTAGTAATGGTAGTAATGGTAGTAATGGTAGTAATGGTAGTAATGGTAGTAATGGTAGTAATGGTAGTAATGGTAGTAATGGTAGTAATGGTAGAGTTGGTAGAAAAGACGAAAAAGTTTTTGTAGAGTGATATTAATATGGGCGAACTATTACGAACGCGTATACTCGAGCTAGTCGGTGATTTAAAATCGTTTTGTACAAATTCACACGATTTAAAATTATTAGAATATTATATTAAAAATGTTCCCGCACGACTATTGATTATATTCGTGCGAGAAAAATTAGTTCCAGCGTTTGAGTTGATTAAATCTACAGATTTAGCGAGTATAAAAGAGTATTTAACGCGACTCGATTTAGATACGTATTACATTAATTTATATTATAGCGAGTTGCAGAGTATAAATGAAACAAATAGAGAAACTATTTTTTTGCGGCTAGAACTGATTATAAACACTGTATTGATTTTTTAAAATGACTAAAAATTTAAATTGTACGGCGGTGGCTTATCCGTTACTCGCGAAGCGAGTTTTCGATCGTTATAAGATTTATCTACCGACAAGTTTACTTTAAACTCAAAAGTTTTTCTATAAGAATTTTTTTTTCATCGGTGGTTTTAACCTCCATTTCAGCCGGTAAAGTCGTCGGTTTAACGAGTTTATTGCGGATTTTTTCTTTCATTTTGTAATATTTATCTCTCTCTTCGCAAACGAGCACAAATTCTTCTTGAGAAAATAACGTTGTCTTCTATGGCTTTACTAACGTGGTTTTCGATCGTGTTGAGTTTAGACAACGCTAAAACACGTATCTCATCGTGTTTTTTAGCTTTTTTAGATAATTTATTTGTTGCGTATTTGACAGCGAACGCAGCGCCGCCCAACCCTAAAGCTAATCCTTCTAAAGCGTAACCAATCGGCGATGCTACAACGCTAGCGATACTGGCGATTCCGATAGCTCCCGCTCCCATACAGCTCAATTCAGCGAGAGTTTCTACGATACTACAAGCGTTGATAATTTTTATTATATTTTTTATATACGGCTTCACGATCGTTTATTTCAGCGCGTAATTCTTTTTGAATATCGTTGATTTTTTGCAATCTAAATGTTTTAACATCACTCGTCATAGACGGTAAATTTGGATAAAGTACGTTCGTTGATTCTGTAACTACACTCATTGTTTTTATTAATAGAAAAAGATTTAAAAAAAATTAATTTAATGGAATCTTTTTAATTTTGATCTCGTAACATATTCCGGTGTTTAAAGAGCAATTTTTTTAAAGATTTATATATAGTTCGATATTATTATTTTGAACTAAGCATAATATACATTCTAAATATCGTGGTACATTCGTAAAATTATATCTCTCTGCTAAAGTAATATATTTCTTAACATTAACATCAACTTGTTCACTTTTCACTAAAGAAAAAGAATGATTTTCACCTATATTCATTTTAGCATAAAATGAATAAAATATAACGTTACTAAATATATAAAAATTTATATTATTTAAATACCAAAATAATTCAAAATTTAAATCTCTATAAAAAGTGTTCCTATCTAAAAGTTCACTTGGATAAAGGTGCCCAGTTTTCATAAATGGAATAGAACTTTCTGACGTGGCTCGCTCACTCGTACGACTAGGTCCGTAAATACTCGCCATATTTATAGTATAAAATCATTTAATTTAACGGTAAACTTTTAATTTTAATATTGAAACAGATTTTAGAATTTAACGCGCGAAAAACTCGCCTCGATAAAAACTTTTGAATGTCTCTCATTTTAAAACACATTTCGTATTTGAGATGTTGCGTTTCATTATCGATAAAATGAAATTTCTCATTTCGTTCTGGAGAAGGAATATAATAAATGTTACTAGCGTAATCGCGCGTTGCCGAATGCGTAACAAAACTACCGGTTTTATAAATTGCGCAAAAATACTGCAGTACGTGGGTGAAATATTAAACATGAAAAAGGGTTGTTTAAACGTAGCGTGCCATCCGAGTACAACGTTATATTTCTCGACTAAAATCATCCTCTGTAAAATTTCATCTCTGTTGAGATACCCGTGATGTTCGTAAATTTCGCTAGGCGATGAAACATCTTTACCCGCGCTACTACTAGATAAAACTCGCTCGCTCGTTATGCGACTGGGTCCGTAAATGCTCACCATTATTTATAGTATCTCTACATTTAAAATAATGGGGAAACCGTGATTATGTATGTCTCTGCTTTTGCTATCTCTGACTCGAAAAGTCAACTCGTAATTTTTTCATCAACGGATTTTTATATTCCATGTAGGCCTACATGCTTTCGCCGAACGACGCGTCTTGCAAAGGAAAAGCGTTTAAAATAGTGCAGGGTTTACCGTTGAAATAATTATCAGTCGTAGAAATTTGATCGCAATGAATGTATACAATTTTAAAAAGTTGTACGTCGATTTTGTTACTGTACTCTCCCGCGGTTAGAAATTCGTTGTGAAACCCCAGTAAATTAGCTAACCCGCTAGTAAATTTAACGGACTTGTTAGCTTGAGTTATTTTTAGTAAAAAGACACCCGTTGTTTTATCGATAATAAAAGTTATCCAAGGCTCGTTAAATACTACAATATTGATAATTTCGTTAATGTTGTAAAGCCCGGTTCGATAAACTTAATAACGTCTGACTTACCCGTCGTGCGAAGAACGATTCTTTCTTTTTTACGCACGTTGTAATATCCCACCCAAATGTTTACGCTGTGTAATTTAATCGAGAGATCATTTTGTCGATTATCGATAACGTCGTCTAATTGAACCGATCCGCCTTCTCTACCGATTTCGATTTCGAACGTATGGTACATTTTATTATTAAAAAGTTATAATTTTAATATAATAAAATGACGTTTCCATTAGCATTCGAGAGTAATTTATCGAAACGATACCCAACATCTGTAAATTTTAACGCGCCTCTAAATTTTAGCGCTAACGATTTAACGAGTTTAAATATTTACGTTAACGAGAACGAGTTTTTTAACGTACGACTGAGTAATCCATTTCAAAATTACGAGTTACCGCGCGTTTATAATTATTTAGACGTACGCCGATGGAGATTTGTTTCTAAACCGTTTTTTCAAAATCAAATAAATTTTGCAACGTGGTGTAGTACGACGGGTTGCGGCGTGAGTTACAAACATTTATACTATTCAGATCCGATGATTCGTAGTTTTTTTAGATTTCACGTCAATTATCAAATTAGACGAATACTAAAAGAAGCGAGTATTCCCGAACCTTTAGATCCAATTTGGAGCGCGTTTGAAAATAATATAGACATCAACGCGTATAATGTTTTATGCAGAGAATTTCACGCATCGCTGGATATACAATGGCGACAACGAGTAGATTTAAACTCTGAGGGTTTAGGTACGGCTTACGAATATATAAGAAGCGGCGCGTATGCGGCCGTACCGGGTAATTTTTTTTTATCGATACTCGTTTTATTAACGGCGAGTATAACGAAAAAATAAACATTATGAAATTTAAACAAGATCTCGAAGAAAGCTTGAAAGCTGTAACCGCATGTATGTGTGCATAGTCCCCGTGGCGCAACGGATTAGCGTGTTGGATTTCTAATTCAAAGGTTCCGGGTCTGAACCCACCGCTGCCAAATGTGTTTAATGCTCTCAATAGAGAGAAAACAAAAAGTGTTTTGTCAAATTAACAAAAAACCTGCCGTGAGGCAACATCAAAACGTCAAAAACATGTAACAGTTTTACCTTATTTTCTCAGAAATATGACTACCTATATATTGTGACGAAACTTTCACAGTTTAGTTTATGGTGATATCTTGAAAACTATAGTTGTTTGTAGAAAGCTGGACCTGCATGTACATCAACATAGTCCCAGTGGCGCAACGGATTAGCGTGTTGGACTTCTAATTCAAAGGTTGTAATTCAAAAGGTTGTGAAGCAAAATCGAAACGTAAAAAATATGTAATAGTTTGGCCTTGTTTTCTCAGAAATGTGACTACCTATATTATGACGAAACTTTCACAGTTTAGTTTTATGGTGATATCTTGAAAACCAGAGTTTTTGCTTGAAAGCTGTAACCGCATGTATGTGTGCATAGTCCCCGTGGCGCAACGGATTAGCGTGTTGGACTTCTAATTCAAAGGTTCGTGGTTCGAATCCCGGCGGGGATGAATTTCATTTTTCAGAATCAATGTCATTTGAAAAATATGGTGCAAACTAAATATCAGAAATCAGGGGGTAGCGTGGCCGAGCGGTCTAAGGCGCTGGTTTTAGGCACCAGTCATTTCGATGGCGTGGGTTCGAATCCCACCGCTGCCAAACGTGTTGTTTTATTCAATGTCGCCCACAGCAATATTTTGTTTTTTTAATTTATAATAAAAACAGTTAATTCTTTATACCATCAAGTCTTTCTTAGATATCAGAGGTAGCGTGGCCGAGCGGTCTAAGGCGCTGGTTTAAGGCACCAGTCATTTCGATGGCGTGGGTTCGAATCCCACCGCTGCCAAATGTGTTTAATGCTCTCATTAGAGTTAAAAACAAAAGTGTTTTGTCAAATTAAGAAAAACCTGCCGTGAGGCAACATCATCAAAACGTCAAAAACATGTAACAGTTTTACCTTATTTTCTCAGAAATATGACTACCTATATATTGTGACGAAACTTTCACAGTTTAGTTTATGGTGATATCTTGAAAACTATAGTTGTTTGTGGAAAGCTGGACCTGCATGTACATCAACATAGTCCCAGTGGCGCAACGGATTAACGTGTTGGACTTCTAATTCAAAGGTTGTAATTCAAAAGGTTGTGAAGCAAAATCGAAACGTAAAAAATATGTAATAGTTTGGCCTTGTTTTCTCAGAAATGTGACTACCTATATTATGACGAAACTTTCACAGTTTAGTTTTATGGTGATATCTTGAAAACCAGAGTTTTGCTTGAAAGCTGTAACCGCATGTATGTGTGCATAGTCCCCGTGGCGCAACGGATTAGCGCGTTGGACTTCTAATTCAAAGGTTCCGGGTTCGAATCCCGGCGGGGATGAAATTCATTTTTCAGAATTAATGTCATTTGAAAAATATGGTGCAAACTAAATATCAGAAATCGGGGGGGTAGCGTGGCCGAGCGGTCTAAGGCGCTGGTTTTAGGCACCAGTCATTTCGATGGCGTGGGTTCGAATCCCACCGCTGCCAAACGTGTTGTTTTATTCAATGTCGCCCACAGCAATATTTTTTTTTTTTTTTAATTTATAATAAAAACAGTTAATTCTTTATACCATCAAGTCTTTCTTAGCTATCAGAGGTAGCGTGGCCGAGCGGTCTAAGGCGCTGGTTTAAGGCACCAGTCATTTCGATGGCGTGGGTTCGAATCCCACCGCTGCCAAATGTGTTTAATGCTCTCATTAGAGTTAAAACAAAAAGTGTTTTGTCAAATTAAGAAAAAACCTGCCGTGAGGCAACATCAAAACGTCAAAAACATGTAACAGTTTTACCTTATTTTCTCAGAAATATGACTACCTATATATTGTGACGAAACTTTCACAGTTTAGTTTATGGTGATATCTTGAAAACTATAGTTGTTTGTGGAAAGCTGGACCTGCATGTACATCAACATAGTCCCAGTGGCGCAACGGATTAACGTGTTGGACTTCTAATTCAAAGGTTGTAATTCAAAAGGTTGTGAAGCAAAATCGAAACGTCAAAATGTGTAATAGTTTGGCCTTGTTTTCTCAGAAATGTGACTACCTATATTATGACGAAACTTTCACAGTTTAGTTTTATGGTGATATCTTGAAAACCAGAGTTTTTGCTTGAAAGCTGTAACCGCATGTATGTGTGCATAGTCCCCGTGGCGCAACGGATTAGCGTGTTGGACTTCTAATTCAAAGGTTCCGGGTTCGAATCCCGGCGGGGATGAAATTCAATTTTTCAGAATCAATGTCATTTGAAAAAAATGGTGCAAACTAAATATCAGAAATCATGGGGTAGCGTGGCCGAGCGGTCCAATACGCTGGTTTTAGGCACCAGTCATTTCGATGGCGTGGGTTCGAATCCCACCGCTGCCAAATGTGTTGTTTTATTCAATGTCGCCCACAGCAATATTTTTTTTTTTTTTTAATTTATAATAAAAACAGTTAATTCTTTATACCATCAAGTCTTTCTTAGCTATCAGAGGTAGCGTGGCCGAGCGGTCTAAGGCGCTGGTTTAAGGCACCAGTCATTTCGATGGCGTGGGTTCGAATCCCACCGCTGCCAAATGTGTTTAATGCTCTCATTAGAGAAAAAACAAAAAGTGTTTTGTCAAATTAAGAAAAAACCTGCCGTGAGGCAACATCAAAACGTCAAAAACATGTAACAGTTTTACCTTATTTTCTCAGAAATATGACTACCTATATATTGTGACGAAACTTTCACAGTTTAGTTTATGGTGATATCTTGAAAACTATAGTTGTTTGTGGAAAGCTGGACCTGCATGTACATCAACATAGTCCCAGTGGCGCAACGGATTAACGTGTTGGACTTCTAATTCAAAGGTTGTAATTCAAAAGGTTGTGAAGCAAAATCGAAACGTAAAAAATGTGTAATAGTTTGGCCTTGTTTTCTCAGAAATGTGACTACCTATATTATGACGAAACTTTCACAGTTTAGTTTTATGGTGATATCTTGAAAACCAGAGTTTTTGCTTGAAAGCTGTAACCGCATGTATGTGTGCATAGTCCCCGTGGCGCAACGGATTAGCGTGTTGGACTTCTAATTCAAAGGTTCCGGGTTCGAATCCCGGCGGGGATGAATTTCATTTTTCAGAATCAATGTCATTTGAAAAATATGGTGCAAACTAAATATCAGAAATCAGGGGGTAGCGTGGCCGAGCGGTCTAAGGCGCTGGTTTTAGGCACCAGTCATTTCGATGGCGTGGGTTCGAATCCCACCGCTGCCAAACGTGTTGTTTTATTCAATGTCGCCCACAGCAATATATATATATATTTTTTAATTTATAATAAAAACAGTTAATTCTTTATACCATCAAGTCTTTCTTAGCTATCAGAGGTAGCGTGGCCGAGCGGTCTAAGGCGCTGGTTTAAGGCACCAGTCATTTCGATGGCGTGGGTTCGAATCCCACCGCTGCCAAATGTGTTTAATGCTCTCATTAGAGAAAAAACAAAAAGTGTTTTGTCAAATTAAGAAAAAAACCTGCCGTGAGGCAACATCAAAACGTCAAAAACATGTAACAGTTTTACCTTATTTTCTCAGAAATATGACTACCTATATATTGTGACGAAACTTTCACAGTTTAGTTTATGGTGATATCTTGAAAACTATAGTTGTTTGTGGAAAGCTGGACCTGCATGTACATCAACATAGTCCCAGTGGCGCAACGGATTAGCGTGTTGGACTTCTAATTCAAAGGTTGTAATTCAAAAGGTTGTGAAGCAAAATCGAAACGTCAAAATGTGTAATAGTTTGGCCTTGTTTTCTTAGAAATGTGACTACATATATTATGACGAAACTTTCACAGTTTAGTTTTATGGTGATATCTTGAAAACCAGAGTTTTTGCTTGAAAGCTGTAACCGCATGTATGTGTGCATAGTCCCCGTGGCGCAACGGATTAGCGTGTTGGACTTCTAATTCAAGGTTCCGGGTTCGAATCCCGGGGATGAATTTCATTTTCAGAATCAATGTCATTTGAAAATATGGTGTGCAAACTCAAGATCAGAATTCAGGGGTAGCGTGGCCGAGCGGTCTAAGGCGCTGGTTTTAGGCACCAGTCATTTCGATGGCGTGGGTTCGCTGCCAAACGTGTTGTTTTATTCAATGTCGCCCACAGCAATATTTTTTTTTTTTTTAATTTATAATAAAAACAGTTAATTCTTTATACCATCAAGTCTTTCTTAGCTATCAGAGGTAGCGTGGCCGAGCGGTCTAAGGCGCTGGTTTAAGGCACCAGTCATTTCGATGGCGTGGGTTCGAATCCCACCGCTGCCAAATGTGTTTAATGCTCTCATTAGAGTTAAAACAAAAAGTGTTTTGTCAAATTAAGAAAAACCCTGCCGTGAGGCAACATCAAAACGTCAAAAACATGTAACAGTTTTACCTTATTTTCTCAGAAATATGACTACCTATATATTGTGACGAAACTTTCACAGTTTAGTTTATGGTGATATCTTGAAAACTATAGTTGTTTGTGGAAAGCTGGACCTGCATGTACATCAACATAGTCCCAGTGGCGCAACGGATTAACGTGTTGGACTTCTAATTCAAAGGTTGTAATTCAAAAGGTTGTGAAGCAAAATCGAAACGTAAAAATGTGTAATAGTTTGGCCTTGTTTTCTCAGAAATGTGACTACCTATATTATGACGAAACTTTCACAGTTTAGTTTTATGGTGATATCTTGAAAACCAGAGTTTTGCTTGAAAGCTGTAACCGCATGTATGCGTGTATAGTCCCCGTGGCGCAACGGATTAGCGCGTTGGACTTCTAATTCAAAGGTTCCGGGTTCGAATCCCGGCGGGGATGAATTTTTAGTTATTTTAAAGAAATAATCCCATTTGAACAAAATGGTGCAAACTCAAGATCAGAATTCAGGGGTAGCGTGACTGAGCGGTCTATGGCGCTGGTTTTAGGCACCAGTCATTTCGATGGCGTGGGTTCGAATCCCACCGCTGCCAAACGTGTTGTTTTATTCAATGTCGCCCACAGCAATATATATATATATTTTTTAATTTATAATAAAAACAGTTAATTCTTTATACCATCAAGTCTTTCTTAGCTATCAGAGGTAGCGTGGCCGAGCGGTCTATGGCGCTGGTTAAAGACACCAGTCATTTCGATGCCGGTGTTCGAATCCCACCACTGCCAAATGTGTTTAATGCTCTCATTAGAGTTAAAACAAAAGTGTTTTGTCAAATTAAGAAAAACCTGCCGTGAGGCAACATCATCAAACGTCAAAAACATGTAACAGTTTTACCTTATTTTCTCAGAAATATGACTACCTATATATTGTGACGAAACTTTCACAGTTTAGTTTATGGTGATATCTTGAAAACTATAGTTGTTTGTGGAAAGCTGGACCTGCATGTACATCAACATAGTCCCAGTGGCGCAACGGATTAACGTGTTGGACTTCTAATTCAAAGGTTGTAATTCAAAAGGTTGTGAAGCAAAATCGAAACGTAAAAATGTGTAATAGTTTGGCCTTGTTTTCTCAGAAATGCGACTACCTATATTATGACGAAACTTTCACAGTTTAGTTTTATGGTGATATCTTGAAAACCAGAGTTTTTGCTTGAAAGCTGTAACCGCATGTATGTGTGCATAGCCCCGTGGCGCAACGGATTAGCGCGTTGGACTTCTAATTCAAAGGTTCCGGGTTCGAATCCCGGCGGGGATGAATTTCATTTTTCAGAATCAATGACATTTGAAAAATATGGTGCAAACTAAATATCAGAAATCAGGGGGTAGCGTGGCCGAGCGGTCTAAGGCGCTGGTTTTAGGCACCAGTCATTTCGATGGCGTGGGTTCGAATCCCACCGCTGCCAAACGTGTTGTTTTATTCAATGTCGCCCACAGCAATATATATATATATTTTTTAATTTATAATAAAAACAGTTAATTCTTTATACCATCAAGTCTTTCTTAGCTATCAGAGGTAGCGTGGCCGAGCGGTCTAAGGCGCTGGTTTAAGGCACCAGTCATTTCGATGGCGTGGGTTCGAATCCCACCGCTGCCAAATGTGTTTAATGCTCTCATTAGAGTTAAAACAAAAAGTGTTTTGTCAAATTAAGAAAAACCTGCCGTGAGGCAACATCAAAACGTCAAAAACATGTAACAGTTTTACCTTATTTTCTCAGAAATATGACTACCTATATATTGTGACGAAACTTTCACAGTTTAGTTTATGGTGATATCTTGAAAACTATAGTTGTTTGTGGAAAGCTGGACCTGCATGTACATCAACATAGTCCCAGTGGCGCAACGGATTAACGTGTTGGACTTCTAATTCAAAGGTTGTAATTCAAAAGGTTGTGAAGCAAAATCGAAACGTCAAAATGTGTAATAGTTTGGCCTTGTTTTCTCAGAAATGTGACTACCTATATTATGACGAAACTTTCACAGTTTAGTTTTATGGTGATATCTTGAAAACCAGAGTTTTTGCTTGAAAGCTGTAACCGCATGTATGTGTGCATAGTCCCCGTGGCGCAACGGATTAGCGTGTTGGACTTCTAATTCAAAGGTTCCGGGTTCGAATCCGGCGGGGATGAATTTCATTTTTCAGAATCAATGTCATTTGAAAAATATGGTGCAAACTAAAGATCAGAATTCAGGGGTAGCGTGGCCGAGCGGTCTAAGGCGCTGGTTTTAGGCACCAGTCATTTCGATGGCGTGGGTTCGAATCCCACCGCTGCCAAACGTGTTGTTTTATTCAATGTCGCCCACAGCAATATATATTTTTTTTAAATTTATAATAAAAACAGTTAATTCTTTATACCATCAAGTCTTTCTTAGCTATCAGAGGTAGCGTGGCCGAGCGGTCTATGGCGCTGGTTAAAGACACCAGTCATTTCGATGGCGTGGGTTCGAATCCACCGCTGCCAAATGTGTTTAATGCTCTCATTAGAGTTAAAACAAAAGTGTTTTGTCAAATTAAGAAAAACCTGCCGTGAGGCAACATCAAAACGTCAAAAACATGTAACAGTTTTACCTTATTTTCTCAGAAATATGACTACCTATATATTGTGACGAAACTTTCACAGTTTAGTTTATGGTGATATCTTGAAAACTATAGTTGTTTGTGGAAAGCTGGACCTGCATGTACATCAACATAGTCCCAGTGGCGCAACGGATTAACGTGTTGGACTTCTAATTCAAAGGTTGTAATTCAAAGGGTTGTGAAGCAAAATCGAAACGTAAAAAGTGTGTAATAGTTTGGCCTTGTTTTCTCAGAAATGTGACTACCTATATTATGACGAAACTTTCACAGTTTAGTTTTATGGTGATATCTTGAAAACCAGAGTTTTTGCTTGAAAGCTGTAACCGCATGTATGTGTGCATAGTCCCCGTGGCGCAACGGATTAGCGCGTTGGACTTCTAATTCAAAGGTTCCGGGTTCGAATCCCGGCGGGGATGAATTTTAGTTAATTAGAATCAATGTCATTTATTTGAACAGGTGCAAACTCAAGATCAGAATTCGCAGAGAGCGCGTGACCGCGGTCTAAGGCGCTGGTTTTAGGCACCAGTCATTTCGATGGCGTGGGTTCGAATCCCACCGCTGCCAAACGTGTTGTTTTATTCAATGTCGCCCACAGCAATATATATATATATTTTTTAATTTATAATAAAAACAGTTAATTCTTTATACCATCAAGTCTTTCTTAGCTATCAGAGGTAGCGTGGCCGAGCGGTCTAAGGCGCTGGTTTAAGGCACCAGTCATTTCGATGGCGTGGGTTCGAATCCCACCGCTGCCAAATGTGTTTAATGCTCTCATTAGAGTTAAAACAAAAAGTGTTTTGTCAAATTAAGAAAAAACCTGCCGTGAGGCAACATCAAAACGTCAAAAACATGTAACAGTTTTACCTTATTTTCTCAGAAATATGACTACCTATATATTGTGACGAAACTTTCACAGTTTAGTTTATGGTGATATCTTGAAAACTATAGTTGTTTGTAGAAAGCTGGACCTGCATGTACATCAACATAGTCCCAGTGGCGCAACGGATTAGCGTGTTGGACTTCTAATTCAAAGGTTGTAATTCAAAAGGTTGTGAAGCAAAATCGAAACGTAAAAAATATGTAATAGTTTGGCCTTGTTTTCTCAGAAATGTGACTACCTATATTATGACGAAACTTTCACAGTTTAGTTTTATGGTGATATCTTGAAAACCAGAGTTTTTGCTTGAAAGCTGTAACCGCATGTATGTGTGCATAGTCCCCGTGGCGCAACGGATTAGCGTGTTGGACTTCTAATTCAAAGGTTCCGGGTTCGAATCCCGGCGGGGATGAATTTCATTTTTCAGAATCAATGTCATTTGAAAAATATGGTGCAAACTAAATATCAGAAATCAGGGGGTAGCGTGGCCGAGCGGTCTAAGGCGCTGGTTTTAGGCACCAGTCATTTCGATGGCGTGGGTTCGAATCCCACCGCTGCCAAACGTGTTGTTTTATTCAATGTCGCCCACAGCAATATTTTGTTTTTTTAATTTATAATAAAAACAGTTAATTCTTTATACCATCAAGTCTTTCTTAGATATCAGAGGTAGCGTGGCCGAGCGGTCTAAGGCGCTGGTTTAAGGCACCAGTCATTTCGATGGCGTGGGTTCGAATCCCACCGCTGCCAAATGTGTTTAATGCTCTCATTAGAGAAAAAACAAAAAGTGTTTTGTCAAATTAAGAAAAAACCTGCCGTGAGGCAACATCAAAACGTCAAAAACATGTAACAGTTTTACCTTATTTTCTCAGAAATATGACTACCTATATATTGTGACGAAACTTTCACAGTTTAGTTTATGGTGATATCTTGAAAACTATAGTTGTTTGTGGAAAGCTGGACCTGCATGTACATCAACATAGTCCCAGTGGCGCAACGGATTAACGTGTTGGACTTCTAATTCAAAGGTTGTAATTCAAAAGGTTGTGAAGCAAAATCGAAACGTCAAAAATGTGTAATAGTTTGGCCTTGTTTTCTCAGAAATGTGACTACCTATATTATGACGAAACTTTCACAGTTTAGTTTTATGGTGATATCTTGAAAACCAGAGTTTTTGCTTGAAAGCTGTAACCGCATGTATGTGTGCATAGTCCCCGTGGCGCAACGGATTAGCGTGTTGGACTTCTAATTCAAAGGTTCCGGGTTCGAATCCCGGCGGGGATGAATTTCATTTTCAGAATCAATGTCATTTGAAAAATATGGTGCAAACTCAAGATCAGAAATCAGGGGTAGCGTGGCCGAGCGGTCTAAGGCGCTGGTTTTAGGCACCAGTCATTTCGATGGCGTGGGTTCGAATCCCACCGCTGCCAAACGTGTTGTTTTATTCAATGTCGCCCACAGCAATATTTTTTTTTTTTTTTAATTTATAATAAAAACAGTTAATTCTTTATACCATCAAGTCTTTCTTAGCTATCAGAGGTAGCGTGGCCGAGCGGTCTAAGGCGCTGGTTTAAGGCACCAGTCATTTCGATGGCGTGGGTTCGAATCCCACCGCTGCCAAATGTGTTTAATGCTCTCATTAGAGTTAAAACAAAAAGTGTTTTGTCAAATTAAGAAAAAACCTGCCGTGAGGCAACATCAAAACGTCAAAAACATGTAACAGTTTTACCTTATTTTCTCAGAAATATGACTACCTATATATTGTGACGAAACTTTCACAGTTTAGTTTATGGTGATATCTTGAAAACTATAGTTGTTTGTGGAAAGCTGGACCTGCATGTACATCAACATAGTCCCAGTGGCGCAACGGATTAACGTGTTGGACTTCTAATTCAAAGGTTGTAATTCAAAAGGTTGTGAAGCAAAATCGAAACGTCAAAATGTGTAATAGTTTGGCCTTGTTTTCTCAGAAATGTGACTACCTATATTATGACGAAACTTTCACAGTTTAGTTTTATGGTGATATCTTGAAAACCAGAGTTTTGCTTGAAAGCTGTAACCGCATGTATGTGTGCATAGTCCCCGTGGCGCAACGGATTAGCGTGTTGGATTTCTAATACAAAGGTTCCTGGTTAGAATCAAGTCGTGGATGCATTTTATTTTTCAGAATCAATGTCATTTGAAAAATATGGTGCAAACTAAATATCAGAAATCAGGAGGTAGCGTGGCCGAGCGGTCTAAGGCGCTGGTTTTAGGCACCAGTCATTTCGATGGCGTGGGTTCGAATCCCACCGCTGCCAAACGTGTTGTTTTATTCAATGTCGCCCACAGCAATATTTTTTTTTTTAATTTATAATAAAAACAGTTAATTCTTTATACCATCAAGTCTTTCTTAGCTATCAGAGGTAGCGTGGCCGAGCGGTCTAAGGCGCTGGTTTAAGGCACCAGTCATTTCGATGGCGTGGGTTCGAATCCCACCGCTGGCAAATGTGTTTAATGCTCTCATTAGAAAAACAAAAGTGTTTTGTCAAATTAACAAAAAACCTGCCGTGAGGCAACATTAAAACATCAAAACGTCAAAAACATGTAACAGTTTTACCTTATTTTCTCAGAAATATGACTACCTATATATTGTGACGAAACTTTCACAGTTTAGTTTATGGTGATATCTTGAAAACTATAGTTGTTTGTGGAAAGCTGGACCTGCATGTACATCAACATAGTCCCAGTGGCGCAACGGATTAACGTGTTGGACTTCTAATTCAAAGGTTGTAATTCAAAAGGTTGTGAAGCAAAATCGAAACGTCAAAATGTGTAATAGTTTGGCCTTGTTTTCTCAGAAATGTGACTACCTATATTATGACGAAACTTTCACAGTTTAGTTTTATGGTGATATCTTGAAAACCAGAGTTTTTGCTTGAAAGCTGTAACCGCATGTATGTGTGCATAGTCCCCGTGGCGCAACGGATTAGCGTGTTGGACTTCTAATTCAAAGGTTCCGGGTTCGAATCCCGGCGGGGATGAATTTTAGTTAATTTTTAAGAAACAATTGCATTTGAACAAAATGGTGCAAACACAAGTTCAGAATGCAGAGGTAGCGTAGCCGAGCGGTCTAAGGCGCTGGTTTTAGGCACCAGTCATTTCGATGGCGTGGGTTCGAATCCCACCGCTGCCAAACGTGTTGTTTTATTCAATGTCGCCCACAGCAAAATTTATTTTATTTTAAATTTATAATAAAACAGTTAATTCTTTATACCATCAAGTCTTTCTTAGCTATCAGAGGTATCGTGGCCGAGCGGTCTAAGGCGCTGGTTTAAGGCACCAGTCATTTCGATGGCGTGGGTTCGAATCCCACCGCTGCCAAATGTGTTTAATGCTCTCATAGAGAGAAAAAAAAGTGTTTTGTCAAATTAAGAAAAAACCTGCCGTGAGGCAACATCAAAACGTCAAAAACATGTAACAGTTTTACCTTATTTTCTCAGAAATATGACTACCTATATATTGTGACGAAACTTTCACAGTTTAGTTTATGGTGATATCTTGAAAACTATAGTTGTTTGTGGAAAGCTGGACCTGCATGTACATCAACATAGTCCCAGTGGCGCAACGGATTAACGTGTTGGACTTCTAATTCAAAGGTTGTAATTCAAAAGGTTGTGAAGCAAAATCGAAACGTCAAAATGTGTAATAGTTTGGCCTTGTTTTCTCAGAAATGTGACTACCTATATTATGACGAAACTTTCACAGTTTAGTTTTATGGTGATATCTTGAAAACCAGAGTTTTTGCTTGAAAGCTGTAACCGCATGTATGTGTGCATAGTCCCCGTGGCGCAACGGATTAGCGTGTTGGACTTCTAATTCAAAGGTTCCGGGTTCGAATCCCGGCGGGGATGAATTTCATTTTTCAGAATCAATGTCATTTGAAAAATATGGTGCAAACTAAATATCAGAAATCAGGGGGTAGCGTGGCCGAGCGGTCTAAGGCGCTGGTTTTAGGCACCAGTCATTTCGATGGCGTGGGTTCGAATCCCACCGCTGCCAAACGTGTTGTTTTATTCAATGTCGCCCACAGCAATATTTTTTTAAATTTTTTATTTATAATAAAAACAGTTAATTCTTTATACCATCAAGTCTTTCTTAGCTATCAGAGGTAGCGTGGCCGAGCGGTCTAAGGCGCTGGTTTAAGGCACCAGTCATTTCGATGGCGTGGGTTCGAATCCCACCGCTGCCAAATGTGTTTAATGCTCTCATTAGAGTTAAAACTAAAAGTGTTTTGTCAAATTAAGAAAAACCTGCCGTGAGGCAACATCAAAACGTCAAAAACATGTAACAGTTTTACCTTATTTTCTCAGAAATATGACTACCTATATATTGTGACGAAACTTTCACAGTTTAGTTTATGGTGATATCTTGAAAACTATAGTTGTTTGTGGAAAGCTGGACCTGCATGTACATCAACATAGTCCCAGTGGCGCAACGGATTAACGTGTTGGACTTCTAATTCAAAGGTTGTAATTCAAAAGGTTGTGAAGCAAAATCGAAACGTAAAAAATGTGTAATAGTTTGGCCTTGTTTTCTCAGAAATGTGACTACCTATATTATGACGAAACTTTCACAGTTTAGTTTTATGGTGATATCTTGAAAACCAGAGTTTTTGCTTGAAAGCTGTAACCGCATGTATGTGTGCATAGTCCCCGTGGCGCAACGGATTAGCGTGTTGGACTTCTAATTCAAAGGTTCCGGGTTCGAATCCCGGCGGGGATGAATTTCATTTTTCAGAATCAATGTCATTTGAAAAATATGGTGCAAACACAAGTTCAGAATGCAGAGGTAGCGTGACCGAGCGGTCTAAGGCGCTGGTTTTAGGCACCAGTCATTTCGATGGCGTTGGTTCGAATCCCACCGCTGCCAAACGTGTTGTTTTATTCAATGTCGCCCACAGCAATATTTGTTTTTAAATTTATAATAAAAACAGTTAATTCTTTATACCATCAAGTCTTTCTTAGCTATCAGAGGTAGCGTGGCCGAGCGGTCTAAGGCGCTGGTTTAAGGCACCAGTCATTTCGATGGCGTGGGTTCGAATCCCACCGCTGCCAAATGTGTTTAATGCTCTCATTAGAGTTAAAACAAAAAGTGTTTTGTCAAATTAAGAAAAAACCTGCCGTGAGGCAACATCAAAACGTCAAAAACATGTAACAGTTTTACCTTATTTTCTCAGAAATATGACTACCTATATATTGTGACGAAACTTTCACAGTTTAGTTTATGGTGATATCTTGAAAACTATAGTTGTTTGTAGAAAGCTGGACCTGCATGTACATCAACATAGTCCCAGTGGCGCAACGGATTAGCGTGTTGGACTTCTAATTCAAAGGTTGTAATTCAAAAGGTTGTGAAGCAAAATCGAAACGTAAAAAATATGTAATAGTTTGGCCTTGTTTTCTCAGAAATGTGACTACCTATATTATGACGAAACTTTCACAGTTTAGTTTTATGGTGATATCTTGAAAACCAGAGTTTTTGCTTGAAAGCTGTAACCGCATGTATGTGTGCATAGTCCCCGTGGCGCAACGGATTAGCGTGTTGGACTTCTAATTCAAAGGTTCCCATTCGAATCCCGGCGGGGATGAATTTCATTTTTCAGAATCAATGTCATTTGAAAAATATGGTGCAAACTAAATATCAGAAATCAGGGGGTAGCGTGGCCGAGCGGTCTAAGGCGCTGGTTTTAGGCACCAGTCATTTCGATGGCGTGGGTTCGAATCCCACCGCTGCCAAACGTGTTGTTTTATTCAATGTCGCCCACAGCAATATTTTATTTTTTAATTTATAATAAAAACAGTTAATTCTTTATACCATCAAGTCTTTCTTAGCTATCAGAGGTAGCGTGGCCGAGCGGTCTAAGGCGCTGGTTTAAGGCACCAGTCATTTCGATGGCGTGGGTTCGAATCCCACCGCTGCCAAATGTGTTTAATGCTCTCATTAGAGTTAAAACAAAAAGTGTTTTGTCAAATTAAGAAAAAACCTGCCGTGAGGCAACATCAAAACGTCAAAAACATGTAACAGTTTTACCTTATTTTCTCAGAAATATGACTACCTATATATTGTGACGAAACTTTCACAGTTTAGTTTATGGTGATATCTTGAAAACTATAGTTGTTTGTGGAAAGCTGGACCTGCATGTACATCAACATAGTCCCAGTGGCGCAACGGATTAACGTGTTGGACTTCTAATTCAAAGGTTGTAATTCAAAAGGTTGTGAAGCAAAATCGAAACGTAAAAAATGTGTAATAGTTTGGCCTTGTTTTCTCAGAAATGTGACTACCTATATTATGACGAAACTTTCACAGTTTAGTTTTATGGTGATATCTTGAAAACCATAGTTTTTGCTTGAGAGCTGTAACCGCATGCATGTGTCAATAGTCCCCGTGGCGCAACGGATTAGCGTGTTGGACTTCTAATTCAAAGGTTCCGGGTTCGAATCACGGCGGGGATGAAATTCATTTTTCAGAATCAATGTCATTTGAAAATATGGTGCAAACTAAATATCAGAAATCAGGGGGTAGCGTGGCCGAGCGGTCTAAGGCGCTGGTTTTAGGCACCAGTCATTTCGATGGCGTGGGTTCGAATCCCACCGCTGCCAAACGTGTTGTTTTATTCAATGTCGCCCACAGCAATATTTTGTTTTTTTAATTTATAATAAAAACAGTTAATTCTTTATACCATCAAGTCTTTCTTAGATATCAGAGGTAGCGTGGCCGAGCGGTCTAAGGCGCTGGTTTAAGGCACCAGTCATTTCGATGGCGTGGGTTCGAATCCCACCGCTGCCAAATGTGTTTAATGCTCTCATTAGAGTTAAAACAAAAAGTGTTTTGTCAAATTAAGAAAAAACCTGCCGTGAGGCAACATCAAAACGTCAAAAACATGTAACAGTTTTACCTTATTTTCTCAGAAATATGACTACCTATATATTGTGACGAAACTTTCACAGTTTAGTTTATGGTGATATCTTGAAAACTATAGTTGTTGGTGGAAAGCTGGACCTGCATGTACATCAACATAGTCCCAGTGGCGCAACGGATTAGCGTGTTGGACTTCTAATTCAAAGGTTCCGGGTTCGAATCCCGGCGGGGATGAATTTCATTTTTCAGAATCAATGTCATTTGAAAAATATGGTGCAAACTAAATATCAGAAATCATGGGGTAGCGTGGCCGAGCGGTCTAAGGCGCTGGTTTTAGGCACCAGTCATTTCGATGGCGTGGGTTCGAATCCCACCGCTGCCAAACGTGTTGTTTTATTCAATGTCGCCCACAGCAATATTTTTTTTTTTTAATTTATAATAAAAACAGTTAATTCTTTATACCATCAAGTCTTTCTTAGCTATCAGAGGTAGCGTGGCCGAGCGGTCTAAGGCGCTGGTTTAAGGCACCAGTCATTTCGATGGCGTGGGTTCGAATCCCACCGCTGCCAAATGTGTTTAATGCTCTCATTAGAGTTAAAACAAAAAGTGTTTTGTCAAATTAAGAAAAAACCTGCCGTGAGGCAACATCAAAACGTCAAAAACATGTAACAGTTTTACCTTATTTTCTCAGAAATATGACTACCTATATATTGTGACGAAACTTTCACAGTTTAGTTCATGGTGATATCTTGAAAACTATAGTTGTTTGTGGAAAGCTGGACCTGCATGTACATCAACATAGTCCCAGTGGCGCAACGGATTAGCGTGTTGGACTTCTAATTCAAAGGTTGTAATTCAAAAGGTTGTGAAGCAAAATCGAAACGTAAAAAATATGTAATAGTTTGGCCTTGTTTTCTCAGAAATGTGACTACCTATATTATGACGAAACTTTCACAGTTTAGTTTTATGGTGATATCTTGAAAACCAGAGTTTTTGCTTGAGAGCTGTAACCGCATGCATGTGTCAATAGTCCCAGTGGCGCAACGGATTAGCGTGTTGGACTTCTAATTTAAAGGTTCCGGGTTCGAATCCCGGCGGGGATGAATTTCATTTTTCAGAATCAATGTCATTTGAAAAATATGGTGCAAACTAAATATCAGAAATCAGGAGGTAGCGTGGCCGAGCGGTCTAAGGCGCTGGTTTTAGGCACCAGTCATTTCGATGGCGTGGGTTCGAATCCCACCGCTGCCAAACGTGTTGTTTTATTCAATGTCGCCCACAGCAATATTTTGTTTTTTTAATTTATAATAAAAACAGTTAATTCTTTATACCATCAAGTCTTTCTTAGATATCAGAGGTAGCGTGGCCGAGCGGTCTAAGGCGCTGGTTTAAGGCACCAGTCATTTCGATGGCGTGGGTTCGAATCCCACCGCTGCCAAATGTGTTTAATGCTCTCAATAGAGAGAAAAAAAAGTGTTTTGTCAAATTAAGAAAAAACCTGCCGTGAGGCAACATCAAAACATGTAACAGTTTTACCTTATTTTCTCAGAAATATGACTACCTATATATTGTGACGAAACTTTCACAGTTTAGTTTATGGTGATATCTTGAAAACTATAGTTGTTTGTGGAAAGCTGGACCTGCATGTACATCAACATAGTCCCAGTGGCGCAACGGATTAACGTGTTGGACTTCTAATTCAAAGGTTGTAATTCAAAAGGTTGTGAAGCAAAATCGAAACGTAAAAAATATGTATTATACTTTAAACACTCCGTACATGAATACAATCCTGTATAATCCAACTTTGGTGTTTTCTGCGAGCTGCAGCAACCGGATCATCTGACCCCTTTAATCAACTTCTGTACAAAATTTATTTCACAATCCAATGAAAACCACTTGAACATGACATTGTGAAAACTATAATTACTTCTTTTCACTCAGTGGACGATCTTATGAAAATTGCCACTCTGGTTTTATTAATATAATAACTTATGGTATTATGGTAATGACCTTAAATTAAAGTCATCATCTGTTTCTCTTAACATTTATAGAGGTACACCCTACTCATTACTGTGTTGACTGCCAGATACGAAAACCACTTAAAACCAATTTGGAAAAATTGGAAACGTACACCTGATCTATGCAAGCCAACCCTTTCAGGCTCAAGTTAGCAATGTCATGACCTCCATACAAAGTGCATTTAATTAATGTAATTTACCAAACCCTTAATTAATATAATTGCTATCATATTACATCTTGATGTTTTAAAATGTATGTTGTAGCTGCTGCTAGCAAGCGTGAAGTGACGCACTATACACTTACATCTCGTAAACCCCACCTATGCAAATTTCCCACTGACCCACTGAACCATGTACTCCTATTACATAAACACATGTACTGCAGCGCGTGGCAATGTCAAACCTACTCTATTTTCATTTCTTAGCTAACATACATGTATTTCGCTGCCCTTTGAGAATGTTATGGAGAAGTGTCCTTAAAACTAAAAGACAATTTGGTATATTGGAATTGGTGGAGCAATTTGTCCTTAATGGCTGTTTTAATTACTTGTCCATACACCACTTTGATTTTGTTTTATTTCGCACATTATTGCGCAAATTAATGTCCATTAGGCCATGAGAATGAAAGCCATAGATTTGCTGCCGCCGCCCGCATGTCCCGAAAGCTACCGCCTAAATCTTTCATTATTTGCCAAAAAAATAATTATTTGCACAAAAAAGGTATTTCCACCAAACAAATTTAGTTCCAAAGCATCCACATCAGTAAAACGAAGTTTTACCAAATTTCCACCAGTATGTGCGCTATAATCATTAGCACATGTTCTCTACAGTCTTAGTCCCGTCTTAGTACCGCGTACGTCGTTCACAAAAAAGGTTGCATCGCACTAAAACTGTATGGTAAACTCCGTCCGATCCGCACCTGCAACTGTACCGCCTTCACATGCACAACACGTTAGCTGTTGAGCCTTTTGCAGGCGTCAATTTGAAGCCTGGACCCACCCTCCTCAGAGGTCGCAAAATATCGACGCCGCTTCGACGCCGAAGCCTGAGGTCAATAATTTGTTGTTATAGTGAAGCCGTAACGTTCTTTTTTAATAATTGGGTGAAGCGTTACCTATAAAAGTTGATGAAAGGGTGAAGCGTTGACGAGCCTTATTTGTGTTTGGTGATGTGACATCGAATCCACTACATCGGTCGTGTCGAAAATATGTCGAAGTCGTGGCGTTTCAAACAACTGTTGTGATGCAATCTTTGAAGATGGCCTTTTTTGAAATTCGCGCAAGCCAACTTGGAATTTGCGTGCGCGCAATTTTTGAACTGAAGTTTGCCCACACAAATACACACAATCTAAAACATCACGCGCCCCGCACCACCTTGCAAACTGTATCCTGGGGTGCGTTCCACTTGCGCAAACGTTGCCAAGTTTGCGCACGTTTGCCACCGATCTCCAACCTCGTCCCCAGGGTGTGTCGAGCAGTACGAGGTTGACCGTAAACATGTTGGAAATAAAGTAAACCATGGGGACGAGGTTGACCGATCTCAAGTGCGCCGCCAACGTTGGCGAACGTTAGCAACTAACAACTAGACTGGTCCCCTGTCCTTATCATGATATCAGCAAATGGCCAATATGGTGAAACAGTGGTGAAGCGTCAGACCTGGCGAAAACTGAAAAAGTGAAGCTTCACCTATGGAAATAATTCAAAGGGTGAAGCCTGGACTAACACATTTGCTGATAGAGTGAAGTGGTGGTGAAATCCTGACCTTATACATAATTGGCTCAGGTGAAGAAAGGTGATGACGTGAGGAGGGTGGGTCCAGGCTTCAAATTGACGCCTGCATTTGTATCTTATGCCTGTGTACGGCCTACACGTATAATGATGCACGTACGTACACAGATTAGAAGAAACATCTTGTGATTGCGCTGTTATTAATGATCAATGAATAATGAATAATGAAAAAAGCCTCATGTGTTTTCGAAATTTCCCGGACGCAAATCTATGACTTTCATTATCTTGGCCTTAGTTAAATGGATGCTCTATAAATTGACATGATTGACGGATTGCTCCACCTTTTTGGATAAGCCTTATCGCTAATAGTAATATTTTATTTATTTTTTTAATTTTTGTTATTACATTTTACACTGGCAATCAGATTACATCAATTAAATTTAAAAAAAAAAAACCTAATAAACTTCAAATACACAAAAATTCATTTTACACAAAGCCAGTGTGTGGTAAGATAGAACAGGTGACCAGCACCTCTACAAGGCCATCCTACCACAAGAAACCCACTAAATATTATATACCTCTTTACACCCCCATCCCCCGCCCCGTTACACCACTGGAGGGCCACTGAACCAAGTTAGGACGGAAAAGACAACATTAAGCAACAAATTAGATACGCCGACAGAGAGAACAATGACAAAAAGATATCCATGTACAAATATTATCTACTGAAAAACTGGAAGAAAATTTTGTTCTGTAAAACTGGGATACTTGAGATTTAAACAACGAAAGTGAAGTGGCAGATCTTGCTGCCAAAGGAAGTTGATTCCAGATTGGAACAATCCGCTGAAAATAAAAATAATTATGTGATTCAGTTTTATACCTAGGAACAGTTAACATTTAAGGATCAGAAGAAAGTCTAGTGGTAGGACGGCCTTGAGTTACATTAAAACTAACATAACGATCAATATTAAAATGTGTAATTTTACAATTAAAAAAATATATAAGATCAGCAATTTCTCTTCTAAAAGACAACGGTAAAATGTCAAGACGATCCAATCGTGACTTATAGTCTTCCTCAGGACAATGCAAGATAAATTTTGTAGCCCGTCTTTGAACACCTTCAATTAAGCTAATGTTACGTTTTGACGTTCCACTCCACACAGAGCTACAATATTCAAGGTTACTTCTAATCAAAGTAGAATAAAGTGTTTTTGAAACTCGAACAGGAGCTTCATAGCCAATAGTACGTTTAATCAACCCCATCATCTTATTACATTTGCCAACAATTTTATTAACATGATCATTCCAAACAAAACCCGAGGAAATCTCCACACCGAGATCCCGAACAGAATCAACCCGTTCGAGAGAAATGTTTAATTTATAATCAAAATTTACAAATTTTTTACGCCTAGATATGGAAATAATTTGGCACTTCGAAATATTAAAATGCAAATCCCACTTAACACTCCAAGAATATAGGGAATCAATATCCTTCTGTAATAATTTACAATCAGATATATTCTTAATGGAATTAAAGCACTTGGAATCGTCGGCAAACAGTGCCACTGTAGAATTTTGGACAGTGCTGGGCATGTCGTTAATATACAGAAGAAACAATAACGGACCCAATACGCAACCCTGTGGCACACCTGACACAACCGGCAGCCAATCAGAGTTGCATCCCTCGACAACCACCCTTTGTTGACGATTATTCAAGTAAGACTTAAACCAACCGAGTAAATCCGAATGAATGCCAAACGACTGTAATTTGTGAAGGATTAATTCATGAGAAACACTATCAAAAGCTTTGGAAAAATCAAGATAAATCACATTAACTTGTCCAGCACTGTCCAAAACACAACTGACTTCTTGCAATAGTGTTAAGAGTTGTGAAACCGTAGAGCGACCTTTAACAAATCCATGTTGGAGGTTGTATATATATATATCATCCCGAACAACTGGAAAAATAGCATTAAAAACAACCCTTTCCATAACCTTGGCACATACACTGAGTAAAGACACTGGCCTATAATTTTCAACTTTATCTTTGTCTGATTTTTTAAAAACTGGAACAACTGGGTAATACTTGAGTTCTAAGAGACAAGTTAAAAATATGACACAAAGGAGAAATAATCTGTTGAGCACATTCTTTTAACACTCGAGGGGATAACCCATCAGGACCCACTGCTTTAGTTATGTCTAAATGATTAAGGATGTCTAAAACTTCACTCTCATTAACAGATATTGACCCCAATTCAGCATGTTTATAAACAGGAATATCGGGTAAGAAATCATAATCCCTTGGTTGGGTCAAAACGGAGTAAAAATAATTATTAAACAAAGTAGCTTTATCTTTAGCATTAGTAGCAGTTTGACCAATACCACTTTTTATCGTGTTGGGTAATGATTTAGTTTTAGTTTTTTGCCTAAAAAATTACCAAAATCTCTTAGGGTTATCTACAAGAGTTGACCCAAGATTATTCAAATACTGCTTATACTTATAAGACAAAAGATTCTTAAAACTGTTACGCAACTTTCGAAAAGCTGTCCAGTGCTGGGTTAAATTAGATTTTTTAGCCTTCCTCCAGGGCCGATTTATTTTTATTTTGAGCATGTCGGACTTCTGCATCTATCCACCCAGGAGCTGTGGGATCCTTAATTTTTATTTTAGGAACAAATCTATCCAATACACTCAGAAATATATCAAGAAAATTAGACCAGGCCACATTCACATTATCAGCATCATAAATAGTATGAAAATCAGTACTAGAGAGAACGGAAATGACAACCTCAAAATTTGCACACTTAAAGTTATAAACAAAACGAGGAGCACTTTTGATTTTTCTAACGCTAGTCTTAATATCAAATTCAAGCAGCTTATGGTCAGTGAGGAAACCCTCATGAGAAATACACATGTTAGTAATACTATCAGGAAAAGCGGTAAAAACCAAATCCAAATTACAGTTGTCTCTAGATGGGAAGTGATTCAGTTGAGTAAGAAAAAACTTATTAAATGTATCGCAAAAATCCTGCTCAGCATTTGATTTATTAATCAAAACAGAGTCATGGCAACCGTTGACCTTTGGCAGGTTAAAATCACCTAGAACAATAACATGATAGCAGCTGCAAAGAATTGTGGGGTGTCTGCAGGCGCAACAGCGCCACTGCGTGCCGCGCGGACAAACAAAATATTAGGCTATTGACGTCACAAAAGCTGCGCCCCTTTTTGTATCCATGTATGCTTTGCGGCAGTTGCTTCAGTGCTATTAGCGATAAAGCTTATGCTAGTAAGAGAGAGGAGTCCTTAACATGCTTAAAAACCCTGCGGTTCATGGTTGGCTCTAAACCATTTAGTGTGTTTGTAAACAATTGTTTACTACGTCATGGAAAATTCAAATTCAGCCACTTTGCATAAGTTCTGTATTGATATAGTGCCTGATAACATGTTAAAAAAAATTTCAACCTGGGGTGAACCATTGACCTGGTATGCAGCTTTCAAAGTAAGGCCCCGACCCCTGGCAGCAGACAACCCATTGAAACAGCCGCTATCCACTGATGTACTTGGACCGACCCAGATCTAACCCTCTGATAAGTGGAACCATCTGTTCAGCATCAAGCTGTGCTGTTTGATGTCTTGCGACAGCCAGGCAGTTTCAATAATCCCCACCCCCCCCCCCGACAGAGTGTCTGGGGTCTGTTACATGCTGGAGAGATAAAGTAGACGGCTATTTACTGTTTGAAAAGGTTATACAGCGGAGAGATACACTACTGACTGTTGTGTGTCATCTGGGGGTTGAAAATAATCCTAGATATAGCTGGGCATGTGTGGAAGTCATTTGGATGTAAAAAAAATCAATGGGGAATGCCGAGATAACAATTTTATTATAATTAAAACCATGCGGCGAGTGAGCCCTACTGTTCTTTACAGTAGGTAAATTAGCGTGCCGCTGAAAAGAGGAGGGATGCTGCCAACGTCGGCTGTTGTGTATCATCTGGGGGTTGAAAATAATCCTAGACATAGCTGGGCATGTGTGGAAGTCATTTGGATGTAACAATTCAATAGGGAATGCTGAGATAACAATTTTATTATAATTAAAACCCTGCGGCGAGTGAGCCCTACTGTTTTTTTTACAGTAGGTAAATTAGGTGCCGCTTAAAAGTGGAGGGATGCTGCAAACGTCGGCTGTTGTGTATCATCTGGGGGTTGAAAATAATCCTAGACAATAGCTGGGCATGTGTGTAAGTCATTTGGATGTAAAAAATCAATGGGGAATGCAGAGATAACAATTTTTACACGCTATTCATACGTACTAAATCATTTAGTAAATGATTTAGTGCCTTCATGTGTATACATCATGTTTATATTGCGACCATGAACCGCAGGGTTTTTGGCATATTAGAATTGGTGGAGCAATCCGTCCAATAAGAAACTAGTATAAAGTAGTAAAACTAAGTAAAAGTTAATAAAAAGTTAAAAAGGTAGGCCTATGGTGTTTTTTGGTTATGACCATGGCATGGAACTTACCGATCATGATGGCATTGTAAAGCTTCTTTGTAAAGCTTCTTTGTAAGGTCTTGATCCTTCAGCCAACAGGTTCAACTTTCCGAAACGCTTTTCACATGTTCAAAACAATTCCGTTAACTGGTTAAGCAGCGCAGATATGCAGCTAGCTAGGCGCGGGAAAATGCATGCTAGGCCTACTACTAGGGAGGGCAGTGAAAACTGAAGTTTTAAGGATTCACATGCATATGGGCTAGAATGAAAGAGCTAATTGATTGCAGTTGTTTTGTGGCATTTTGGGCAACATCGGTCAAGCGGTTCAAAATTTATGGCTCGTTAATGATGCGTTTCCTCGCGAAATTACGTAACAATTTTGTTGCGTAGTAAACAAACGTAATGAAATTGACATTTTAACTAGTCGTAATTAATTAATTAAAGTGAAAAAACAAGTAAAATCAACTAGAATTGGTTAACAACAATGATTTCTCTGGGTTAAAGTAAAGAAAAGGTTCTGGAGTTCAAGAAAGTAAAAGAAAATGTGCACTTTATTATTATTATTATTTTTTAACAACACAGGGAACAATTTTGTTTAAATTTTTTTTTGAAATATTTGGGTGTATATTTTGAACAGCATATTGTTTCATTGTACTATGTGATATACAAGTGAAATCGCTCACTTTACATTTAATTTGTTTTCCTTTAATCAAAAGGTTTTCATCATAGCACATGAGGTCAAGAGGAAATAATTATTTATAAAAATGACAATGTACATGTCAGGGGGTTAGTTTCATAGAGTTCTAAGCAGACAAAATTTTCTAAGCAAATAGGTGACCTGTTCCCACAATATGAGCGTAAAGTCGCAAAATGTTATTTTCTGGTACGGACTTACGAAGTCCGCACTTATGTATTTATTAGAAAGTAAGACTTGTTAAAACTTTAATAATAAGAGTAACAACCCCAAGCATAGGAAAACTCCTTTTCTACCAAATTCATCTCAGTATAAAAAAAGTTTCTTAACTCTCATTTTGTGGAATCAGAAAATCATGGATTGTATTTTCTGGTCAATAAAACTGAGCAGAAAGTGGAATAGAAATATCATTTATTCCTCTTTTTCCATCATACCCAGGGTGAGGGAGTTATCTGGGGGTTGACACTGGATCAAAGATGCTTGAAGGAACACAAACAGACACTAACACTTTCTGTAGAAACTCTGAAAATAAAATGTCAATAGAAAAAATGAAACAGGTTTAACTCATCAAAAACAAAATTACATCCAGGCTGGTTAGGCCCCCCCCCCCCCAAAAAAAACCACAAAAAAAAACCAAAAGCCTCTGGTTTCTGGTCATAGGTTGGCTTAAAAATCGGTGCGGTGATGCATTGCTTTTTTTTCTTCTGTAATTTTGCCATTTTGGCTGCAACTGGACATCGTTTCATAGCCAAAAGAAAACTAAAAATAACACGCTGGTCTGAGGTGACACGTGTGGAGACCAGAAACTGAAGACTTTGTTTTAGGTCTTATGGGTTAAGCTCAATTTAGAGCAAAAATCAAATCAATCTTTTATATTCCCGATGCAAATATTTCAACAATAAAAGCATAATTTGTTTAGGGGGTCCATTTGTTTAGGGGGTCCATTTGTTTAGGGGGTCCATTTGTTTAGGAGGGTTCAATCTTTGGGGAAAATCAAGTTGAAACTAAAGAAAATGTCAAAAACAACAAAAGGAAAGGAAAGGAAAGGAAAGGAAAGGAAAGGTAAGGTATATGCTGGAGCCAATTACACAGAGCAGCTTACCAGAAAATATTGCTAAGCAAACTTGGGCTGAGAACCAGCTAGAAGCAATATACATTACATGACAACTTGGCTGGTATCCTACTTTTGCTAAGCATTCTATGCTAAGCAAATTTGTGTACAGCTTACCCTCATTAGCTTTATAATTTCAACACCTGTCCTTCTCCAAGTCCCTTTTGAGGAATTTCCATTTCTTGGATTCCGTCTCCTCCAAAAGTTCTCCCTGCTCATTTTTGATGCTATCAAAGACATCTTCAAACCTACAGTGGTAATACAAAGGTTATTATATCATGGTCATCTGAAGGTCATGGTCAGGAGGTCAGGGGCCATGAGATGGTCATGAGGACAGGATGATGGATTCATTCTGAAGGTCATGATTCATATTTTTGAAATCCTTATTTAACCATTACTTTTGATTCTCAAAGCCAGTATACCCTTTTAATTACAATTCATAAATGTCCAAGACAGTTTAGACAATCTGATTGGACAAAATGTAATCACGTGGGGGTGTATTAATGGATGTTAAAGACATGGCTTATCAAAATCAGAGCAGCGCGTATGCGCCAGCTGTTTGCCAGCAGCTGTTCGCCAGCAGTTTTGTGCGATGCGAATTTCAACCAGAGTGACGAAGAATGGCATCATGTGCCTGACTCATGATAGTGTTGTTGTTTTTTTTCCCCCAAAACATGAGTTTGCCCATTTCTATTTAGCTTTATTCAACAACTTGTTATGTGCATGGTCACGGGCAATAAGGACCTTGCCCTCGGCTTGGTCCTTATCGGCCCTTGACCACCCACAAAACAAGTCATTAACCTGCGGTAAAGACTGCACGACAAACTGTTATTCCCTTATTAATTACTCACCAACCAGCTCCCTGTATTGAGTTGAATTCAAAGCTCATGCACACATTATTTCAAATAACTCCTTATGACCTCAATATTACAAACACTGAATTACTCATTCCATTTTTGCTTAAAAAGTCTCCAGTTTCTGGATTTTGAAGCCGACCTATGACCAGAAACCGGAGACCTATTTTAACCTAATGCTTCTTGTAGTGAGTTTTGAGTTCAAAGTTACAATTTCATGCATGGATCATTTCAAACAATCCTTATAACATTGTTAATAAATAAACAATGAATTAAAATCAAACTCTGCTACCAACTGCTTCTTGTATTGAGTTTGGCAATCTCACTAATAGATGTTTCCAAAGAACTCCTAACACTATTGTTAATACAAGAAACAAATAACTCATCCCACTTCTGCAACCAACCTGCTTCTCGTCATAGAAGCTTTGGGTCATCAGTGTCAGCGAGTCTTGCATGGGTTTGCTCCCAGTTGGAGACAAGCTCTGCAATCCTGCTGCAGCATTAGCCGGCAGACCTGAACTTGTATTAGAGCTTGCAGATGCCGAGGAGGATTGACGGCTGTATGCTGCAGCACCTGGCGGTGGCGCTGCTGAGGGTACTTTACTTAGCTACGGGGAACAAAACACAAATGGATTTAGGTTTGGCATGTCAATATAAATCCATTAACCTTAAACCCCTATATGCATTTCATCAGCAGACCACTGCCAATTTCAAACCCTGATACGCCCCATCCACCCATATTTTACCAATTGCCCTTGGCCTCCCCTTTTCAGACATCCAGGATCCGCCCACAATGAGGTGATGTCATTAAAATGGAATGCAAGATGAGCTTACGACATGTTTGAGAAGCGTCCAGATGTCTTTCTGCCGCTGGTGCTGATGGCTCATCATCCGTGATTCAAGTTTTTTCATATCATACACGCAGTATGTTATCTGCGGAGTCACTTTGTCAACTTCCATCTTGCACATTACCAGTTTTCTGAAAATACAGTAAGAGGTATACTTAAACAAACAAGACCAACATTTTTAGGGGGCCAAATTCTGGAGGGGCGGACTTGTGAGCGCAATGTGTGAATCCACTTAAAAGGGTCCTGGAAATGTTTTGACTCTAGACACTCTCGGATGCAATATCAGCGAACAAGTTGTGTAATGTCGTTTAGAAATGCAACACAAAGTTGAGTACATTTTTTGAGTACATTTTTCTATATTAATACTCATACTCATGAAAAAGTACTTGACTACAACTATAGAATCGGAGTACTCATACTCGTACTCGAGTACATTTTCCTATACTCATACTCATACTCATGAAAAAGTACTTGACTACAAGCCTGAAATGAGCATTGTGTAGAATATGCCCCACATGTTGTGTGTATGTCCAGGTTGTCTCTGGGGCATGGCGAAGATGCAAATGGCAATAGGGCAATGAAACAAACCAAACAAATTAGTTTCAACTCACTGAAGATGGCTATACAGTTCCTTGGTCTGTTTGTCTCGGAATGTGATACTTCTGATGACCAGATTTTGCATCTTTATGCTGTCTTGAAACGGCGAGATTGCTTCGTTATCTGCATGATGCGAACATAAGATGAGTTACTACTCGCAGGTGTAAAACATCACATGATATGATGAGAACAGTCATGGTTCATGTTTGTATCATGTTTGTATTTTTTTTAAAAATATTATCTAAACACTTACTTGTTGTAAAGCTCATACAAGTATCAATTGTCCCAAGGTACTTTCATTTTAGAGACAAAATTAATTGGCTCGTCAAATTTACACAAAGATTGCTGGACAAAAACAAAACAAACCTGTTACAGTTTTTCTTGATTTTCTCAAAGATGTGAACACCTGTTGCGACAAAACTTTGACAGTTTAATGTCATGATACATTTTGTGGAAAGTAAAAGGGTTGAAATGAACGTACATTTTCAAATATTAAAGTTGTACATGTACCTAACATTTCCCTTTATATTATTACCCCTGTGGCCAATTCCACAGAGCTGCTAAACAGACAAAATTGCTTACCATAAATATTTGCTCAGCAGATTTATTTGGTTACCAGCCAAACTTTCATACAAAATGTATGCATTTTGGCTGGTAGCCTGTTTTATATTGCTTAGCAAAATTCTCTGCTTAGCAGCTCTATGAAATTGGTCCCTGGTCATAGGGCAACATCAATGCAGCATGTGGCCCCTGGTCATAGGGCAATATCAATGCAGCATGTGGCCCCTGGTCATAGGGCAATATCAATGCAGCATGTGGCCCCTGGTCATTAGGGCAATATCAATGCAGCATGTGGCCCCTGGTCATTAGGGCAATATCAATGCAGCATGTGGCCCCTGGTCATTAGGGCAATATCAATGCAGCATGTGGCCCCTGGTCATTAGGGCAATATCAATGCAGCATGTGGCCCCTGGTCATTAGGGCAATATCAATGCAGCATGTGGCCCCTGGTCATTAGGGCAATATCAATGCAGCATGTGGCCCCTGGTCATTAGGGCAATATCAATGCAGCATGTGGCCCCTGGTCATTAGGGCAATATCAATGCAGCATGTGGCCCCTGGTCATTAGGGCAATATCAATGCAGCATGTGGCCCCTGGTCATTAGGGCAATATCAATGCAGCATGTGGCCCCTGGTCATTAGGGCAATATCAATGCAGCATGTGGCCCCTGGTCATTAGGGCAATATCAATGCAGCATGTGGCCCCTGGTCATTAGGGCAATATCAATGCAGCATGTGGCCCCTGGTCATTAGGGCAATATCAATGCAGCATGTGGCCCCTGGTCATTAGGGCAATATCAATGCAGCATGTGGCCCCTGGTCATTAGGGCAATATCAATGCAGCATGTGGCCCCTGGTCATTAGGGCAATATCAATGCAGCATGTGGCCCCTGGTCATTAGGGCAATATCAATGCAGCATGTGGCCCCTGGTCATTAGGGCAATATCAATGCAGCATGTGGCCCCTGGTCATTAGGGCAATATCAATGCAGCATGTGGCCCCTGGTCATTAGGGCAATATCAATGCAGCATGTGGCCCCTGGTCATTAGGGCAATATCAATGCAGCATGTGGCCCCTGGTCATTAGGGCAATATCAATGCAGCATGTGGCCCCTGGTCATTAGGGCAATATCAATGCAGCATGTGGCCCCGGTCATTAGGGCAATATCAATGCAGCATGTGGCCCCTGGTCATTAGGGCAATATCAATGCAGCATGTGGCCCCTGGTCATTAGGGCAATATCAATGCATGTGGCCCCTGGTCATTAGGGCAATATCAATGCAGCATGTGGCCCCTGGTCATTAGGGCAATATCAATGCAGCATGTGGCCCCTGGTCATTAGGGCAATATCAATGCAGCATGTGGCCCCTGGTCATTAGGGCAATATCAATGCAGCATGTGGCCCCTGGTCATTAGGGCAATATCAATGCAGCATGTGGCCCTGGTCATTAGGGCAATATCAATGCAGCATGTGGCCCCTGGTCATTAGGGCAATATCAATGCAGCATGTGGCCCCTGGTCATTAGGGCAATATCAATGCAGCATGTGGCCCCTGGTCATTAGGGCAATATCAATGCAGCATGTGGCCCCTGGTCATTGGGGCAATATCAATGCAGCATGTGGCCCCTGGTCATTAGGGCAATATCAATGCAGCATGTGGCCCCTGGTCATTAGGGCAATATCAATGCAGCATGTGGCCCCTGGTCATTAGGGCAATATCAATGCAGCATGTGGCCCCTGGTCATTAGGGCAATATCAATGCAGCATGTGGCCCCTGGTCATTAGGGCAATATCAATGCAGCATGTGGCCCCTGGTCATTAGGGCAATATCAATGCAGCATGTGGCCCCTGGTCATTAGGGCAATATCAATGCAGCATGTGGCCCCTGGTCATTAGGGCAATATCAATGCAGCATGTGGCCCCTGGTCATTAGGGCAATATCAATGCAGCATGTGCCCTGGTCATTAGGGCAATATCAATGCAGCATGTGGCCCCTGGTCATTAGGGCAATATCAATGCAGCATGTGGCCCCTGGTCATTAGGGCAATATCAATGCAGCATGTGGCCCCTGGTCATTAGGGCAATATCAATGCAGCATGTGGCCCCTGGTCATATGGCAATATCAATGCAGCATGTGGCCCCTGGTCATTAGGGCAATATCAATGCAGCATGTGGCCCCTGGTCATTAGGGCAATATCAATGCAGCATGTGGCCCCTGGTCATTAGGGCAATATCAATGCAGCATGTGGCCCCTGGTCATTAGGGCAATATCAATGCAGCATGTGGCCCCTGGTCATTAGGGCAATATCAATGCAGCATGTGGCCCCTGGTCATTAGGGCAATATCAATGCAGCATGTGGCCCCTGGTCATTAGGGGCAATATCAATGCAGCATGTGGCCCCTGGTCATTAGGGCAATATCAATGCAGCATGTGGCCCCTGGTCATTAGGGCAATATCAATGCAGCATGTGGCCCCTGGTCATTAGGGCAATATCAATGCAGCATGTGGCCCCTGGTCATTAGGGCAATATCAATGCAGCATGTGGCACCTGGTCATTAGGGCAATATCAATGCAGCATGTGGCCCATGGTCATTAGGGCAATATCAATGCAGCATGTGGCCCCTGGTCATTAGGGCAATATCAATGCAGCATGTGGCCCCTGGTCATTAGGGCAATATCAATGCAGCATGTGGCCCATGGTCATTAGGGCAATATCAATGCAGCATGTGGCCCCTGGTCATTAGGGCAATATCAATGCAGCATGTGGCCCCTGGTCATTTGGGCAATATCAATGCAGCATGTGGCCCCTGGTCATTAGGGCAATATCAATGCAGCATGTCCCATTACTATTAACAGATAATCATACGCTATATGCATTGTTTATGTATGTGCAAGTCCTTGACACAAACCGATCAAAAAGGAAGATTTGCAGAAGAGGAATGGTCTGAAAATTTTTTTAATTGGAGACGGACAATGAGAGATGGAATATATCTTACTTTTACTCTGTTGTAACTCCCGATAAAGTTTCTGAGATGCCGTTTCTCTGAAAGTAAAACAAAAAAAACAGGCTCTCTTGATTTTCCACCGTCAAATCATACCAATTTTAATTTTTTTTAATGTTCCTGTAACTGTCAAATCATACCAGTTTTAAATATTTTATGTTCCTGTGAACCCTCTGGGATTTTGAATATTTTCATAATCAAATTACAAAAACTTCATAAATTTATACTAAATGATAAATCATTCATAATAATATAATAATTATATAGTGCGAAATCTATCACAATGTGATACTCTTGAAGCACTTTACATATTATTACCCCTGGTCACTGGGCCAATATCAATACTGAAAATAAAATAGTTTTAAGGGATGGTGTGTGGTTGGTTAAAACAGCTGACATTTTTGAATAATTTGTTTTAATATTATCTTTCACTTTCGATAAATAAATTGTGTTTTAATACATTTGTTATTTCACATAGAATTAATTATAAATGTATTTCTAATTTGTTTAAGGTAATAGCTACATCTACAAGAATGGTACAAGCAAGCCCAAAGATCTAGTGATTAGGACTCCTCTACTGAGCTACTTAAGCCCCTCCTGCACCAGCATTCCCCCAGAAGATGATCAAAGCATACAGATCGAAATGTTGAGTTAACTAAAGGTTCTTTTCAGAACCCTTACTACTCAAAAGCATTTAAATACATGTCATCGCAAATCTTACTATATCTAAAGATGATGCTTCACATCTACTAGCAGAACTTGTTTAAGAGCTTAGATCTACTGCATCATTTACAGAAACTCATTTTGGCATTATACAATCCAAAATCCCTGCTAAGCCATGAAATATGTGGTTAATGTTACATGTAGTTAGATGTATAAATATATTTTTGTAGTATTTTATAGAGAATTGGCTGAACTGCTTACCAACCTAAAGGACCAGTAGTATATAAATTCAAAATAGTAGTTACTGGCAAAATAGTTGTTACATCTCAAACCTAGCGGTTCTTTCTCTGAGAAAGAACTTTCTAGGTTTAAAACATAACTGAGGCCAATAAAAACTATTTCACATTTATACTATTTTATTAATTAATTCTTTTCTAGAAGCATTATATTATTCCAGGATAAAATAAGTTTGATACAATAATGAAATAAAATCTTCAGTTGCAATCCATATAAACCCACAGGAACACTGTTTTATTTATAAATGTTATTATAAATCATTAAATGTTACTTTTTAATCAGATTTTTTTGTCATGGAATAGTATGCTAAAATTTCAACAGGTAAACATGAGGAAGCACTTTAAAATAAATATAGAAGTGATGTTCTCTTCATTAATTGCTTCCCTATCACTGTGTTTTAAACAAAATAGACTGGTGCCCCACCAACGCTATACAAGAAGTCAGGATGCCATGCCGTTTCACAAAAACAAATCTTCAGGGGGCATGTACAGTGGGGTTAACGCTTTCAAATGATTTTTTGAGTATTTTTTCCTTGTTTCTTATAGTACATATTTTGAGGGGGGCATCTAACAAATTTTGGGTTAATACCCCCCCCCCCCCCCCAACCGTAGCGATTCAGAAGCTTTTTCAAACACAATATCAACCTCTAACCATACAACATTTCTTGAGCAACCAAACTGACTGACGAAATGAAGACTTACCCTTCCACAAGCCCCTCCACCTGTCTCTGTCTGAACAGTGGACTTCTCTGGAGTTCCTTGATCTTGGTCTGAGTGATGGTGACCTGATCGTTCAATGAGTACACATTCTGTAGCTGTTGTAGGGAAACAAATAGATGGAAACATGCATATTGTGTATTATGGCATAAACATGTGCATTGACAGAGGCAAAAAGAAGGTCAGAGGGTTTGGTGTCCGGGGATTTATTAGCCTGGAGATCTAACGTCACGCTTTGAGGCCGCACGTTTTTTCCCTGAGATTCAACTTTGACCTTGGTTGTAGCTAGCGCAAGCCTCCGAGTCGAAGCGTGATGATCTTCTGCACAATGTATCCAATGAAATCCCTTGAATGGTACGCCCAGAGCCTATCTCTATCCTTGATAGGATAAAGACAGGGGACCAGTCTAGGGATTTATAGATGATATGTGAAGATGAAAAGAGGGGTAGGAGTAGTGGATGAAGGAAGAAGGAAATGGGGACTAAAAAACAAATATGAGGATGGGAAAGGAGAGACAAATAGGTGAAGCTTACAGCTTTGAAACCATCATCTAGCTCTCTCAGCATCTTTCCAGCTCCGGAACATTTTTTCTGATGCTGTAATTGAAAAATATTAAAATAGGCCGTGCTGATGCTAATAACAGTGAAATGTCAAAACAAGAAACTCTGCTATCCAGTAAGAAGGCATACATGTATGTTGTAAAATTATCTCTAAATTGACTCTAAATACAGAGCTTTTTTACAGCTGTGAATCCTTTGTCCAGCTCTCTACCTGTCTCTGCATGTAAACACTTTTTCTAATGTTGCAATATAAACAAAATATTAGCACAATATTACAGGGAAATGCCATAAAAACAAACACTTATATGGAGCGTCGTGGACTCAAGTTCTGGTGTCGTCAAAATGTGGGTTCGAATCCCATCCTGGCCCAGCCTGTCGCACGGCGCTTGTGTCCTTGAGCAAAACACTTAACCATAATTGCTTCGTCCTTCAAATGGGACAAAGCTGTAGGTCTGTGTGTTGAAATGCACGTAAACTTAAAGAACCCAGGACACTATCATGAAAGACAAGAGCCTTGCCCTTGTCTTTCTGGAATGGCAGCAATATATGCCGAAAGCACCCCTTTACAGACTAGCAGCAATATATGCCAAAAGCACCCCTCTACAGAATGGCAGCAATGCTTTTAGGACAGTAAAACATCCAAGATGTATAAACAGTATAAACATAGATTTTGTAACATTTTCTCCGACTCTAAATACAAGAGTTGAACAAGTGAGAAATGGGAAGAAAGACTCACTAATGCCGGTCGGGGCCTGCACTGCATAGGAGTTGATGTCGTACTCTAGACTGAAACGAAACATTTCTAGGTAAAACTTGTAGCTTTGCATGGTGAGGATGATAGAAACATTTCTAGCTTTGCTTCCAACTTGTGCATGTGACTCATCATGTTGGTGTGGAGTTCTGTCAGCTTGGCGTTAATCCGCATCAGGCAAAGCCTGAAAGGGTTCAAAGAAAAATATCTTGGTTGAAAATAATCTGTCTGGGTGAAATTGATAAGAGAAGGTACATCATTGGTAATTGCCAGATTATCAAGTTAACAAATTATTTACAATCTACAAGTATAAATCATTCTGAGGTGCATTCATCTTAGAGAAATAGGAAATGTAATGTCCAATTGACAAAAAGTGGCAGTCCGGCATGTTACAGTTTATTGATGTTTTCTCAAAAACAATATCAAATTATTAAATTATGATCATTTTAATAGAAGTTGCCTATGATTAATAACATGTTTGAAGAGCTTGCAGGTTTACAATTATTGGTCATTTTTGTGACCAAAAATCTACGATCAGCGATATAGAAACAAAGTGTAAATGTTCCAAATCTCGATTCCAGATTTAATCAGAAAAGTGTCGGCAGCACAAATGAACTCACAAAAACACTCAACGGATGACATTCAACAAAATATGTCTCAGGTCATGGGCATCAAAAACAAGGCTTCCAAATGTATTAAAAGGGGAAAAACCTTTACTAAGATTGCTTTAATAATCTTCTAGAGATCTGTTTGAATTCCTCTGAGGGGTTCAAATCCTGGCCTGGCTGGTCGCAGCACTTTTGTCTTTCGGATGGGATGTAAAGCAGCAGGTCCTGTGCACTAGGTTTTTATTAAAGAAATAATAATAATAATAATAATGTATAGATTTATATAGCGCACGTATCCACCAACTAAGTGGCGCTCAAGGCGCATTATATTATTATCCCTGCTCATAAGGCTCATAAGGCTCATAAATCATTCCTGAAACCATCTCAGCTCCCTGGGGAGTATACAGCTCAATTGCTGCCATTTCTAGCGCATATAGAGCAAACCATCTCTGCCTTCACAGGTACCCATTTAACCCCTGGGTGGAGAGAAGCAATTATGGTTAAGTGTCTTGCTCAAGGACACAGGTGTCACGGCCGGGGCTCGAACCCACACTCTGCTGCTGGCAACACCAGAACTTGAGTTCAGTGCGCTAGACCGCACGACAATCCACTTTACGTGCATTATACAACACACGGGACCTACGACTTTACGTCCCATCCGGCGACGAAGCAATTATGGTTAAGTACCTTGCTCAAGGACACAAGTGTCACGACCGGGGCTCGAACCCACACCCTGCTGCTGGCAACACCAGAACTTGAGTTCGGTGCGCTAGACCGCTCGGCCACGACACTCCAGTGCATGTAAAAGAATGTAAAAGAACCCAGAACACTTGTTTCTGGTTCACATTGCAAGTGCTCTTGTCTACAGGTTTCTGAGCTGCAGTGCTTTTGAGGAATCCTTGGTTTTATTACCAGAAATGTATAATAATAATAACTCAACAAAGGACTTACATTGCAGCCCTTGCCCCTTCCAATAGTCTGGATGCCTCCTTGGCCTGTTTATTACAGAAGTACACAGCCTGTGCCCAGGCTCTCTTCCTGTCATTATAACCCAAAAGAGTTTTGGGTTCTTGAACTGTGCACAAAAAAACGACAAGATATTTGTATCAGTAAAGAGACCCTTCAAGCGGCCACAGCCCAAATGCCTACTAGGCTACAAGCGGCCACAGCCCAAATGCCTACTAGGCTACAAGCGGCCACAGTGCAAATGCCTACTAGGCTACAAGCGGCCACAGTCCAAATGCCTATAGAGGCTACAAGCGGCCACAGCCCAAATGCCTATAGAGGCTACAAGCGGCCACAGCCCAAATGCCTATAGAGGCTACAAACAGCCACAGCCCAAATGCCTATAGAGGCTACAAGCTGCCACAGATTTCAGCACTCTCCTGTGCATAAAACAAGATTCCCTGATACTGTACTCGTACAAGATATGGGATACATATATAATCAGATTTATACAATGGTTTCAGATATTTAATTTCCACTTGAAGGAAATAGAAGCAAAATCATTCAAATCTACAATAACAAAACCATCAAAAGTCCTGAAAAATGGTTGGGTCTCCCTTTGGTCTAGAGGCTACAAGCGGCCACAGTGCAAATGCCTACTAGGCTACAAGCGGCCACAGTCCAAATGCCTATAGAGGCTACAAGCGGCCACAGCCCAAATGCCTATAGAGGCTACAAGCGGCCACAGCCCAAATGCCTATAGAGGCTACAAACAGCCACAGCCCAAATGCCTATAGAGGCTACAAGCTGCCACAGATTTCAGCACTCTCCTGTGCATAAAACAAGATTCCCTGATACTGTACTCGTACAAGATATGGGATACATATATAATCAGATTTATACAATGGTTTCAGATATTTAATTTCCACTTGAAGGAAATAGAAGCAAAATCATTCAAATCTACCATTACAAAACCATCAAAAGTCCTGAAAAATGGTTGGGTCTCCCTTTGGTCTAGAGGACACAAGTCCTGAACCTCCTGGATGTTTAATTTTGGAGGATTTACAGATTCTCCACATCCCCACAAATACAGGACATAATACAGGCTACTTCTTTGGTGGCTACTGAAATCAGGAAAAAGCCTGAGAAATCATAGGCCTGCAAACTGTTGAACTCTGATTAAATTGGTTTGCCTGGCCTCGGATTTGGATGACTTTTTGGGTAGTCGGTGCATGAAGCTTAAATGATCTCAAAAGTTCGGACACATACATACCTCCCCTTTAGTGAACTGGACAGCGGTTTTGTCTGGGTCGACCGACTGACCGGTCGGTAGCAGAATGTCCTGCTCCTTGACCAGGATGCCTGCGTCTTTTTCCAGCCGTTGTTGGAGAGATGACACTATCTCCGAGTCCCTGATGGCGTAGCTGTATAGCGTGTCACTGGTCATGCACAGCACACTAATCACATGCAGAGGGGTTACTAACTAATATATATTAAGCATGTATTGCTATTAACTAATACATATAAAGCATGTATTGCTATTAACTAATATATATAAAGCATGTATTGCTATTAACTAATATATATAAAGCATGTATTGCTATTAACTAATATATATAAAGCATGTATTGCTATTAACTAATATATAAAGCATGTATTGCTATTAACTAATATATATAAAGCATGTATTGCTATTAACTAATACATATTAAGCATGTAATGCTATTAACTAATACATATAAAGCATGTATTGCTATTAACTAATATATATAAAGCATGTATTGCTATTAACTAATATATATAAAGCATGTATTGCTATTAACTAATATATATAAAGCATGTATTGCTATTAACTAATATATATAAAGCATGTATTGCTATTAACGAATATATATAAAGCATGTATTGGTTATTAACTAATATATATAAAGCAGGTATTGCTATTAACTAATATATATTAAGCATGTATTGCTATTAACTAATATATATTAAGCATGTATTGCTATTAACTAATATATATAAAGCATGTATTGCTATTAACTAATATATATAAAGCATGTATTGCTATTAACTAATATATATTAAGCATGTATTGCTGTTAACTAATACATATTAAGCATGTATTGCTATTAACTAATATATATTAAGCATGTATTGCTATTAACTAATATATATAAAGCATGTACATGTATTGCTATTAACTAATATATATAAAGCATGTATTGCTATTAACTAATACATATTAAGCATGTATTGCTATTAACTAATACGTATTAAGCATGTATTGCTATTAACTAATACATATTAAGCATGTATTGCTATTAACTAATATATATTAAGCATGTATTGCTATTAACTAATATATATAAAGCATGTACATGTATTGCTATTAACTAATATATATAAAGCAGGTATTGCTATTAACTAATATATATAAAGCATGTATTGCTATTAACTAATATATATTAAGCATGTATTGCTATTAACTAATATATAAAGCATGTATTGCTATTAACTAATATATATAAAGCATGTATTGCTATTAACTAATACATATAAAGCATGTACTGTTATTAACTAATATATATTAAGCATGTATTGCTATTAACTAATACATATAAAGCATGTATTGCTATTAACTAATACATATAAAGCATGTATTGCTATTAACTAATACATATAAAGCATGTATTGCTATTAACTAATACATATAAAGCATGTATTGCTATTAACTAATACATATAAAGCATGTACTGTTATTAACTAATATATATTAAGCATGTATTGCTATTAACTAATACATATAAAGCATGTATTGCTATTAACTAATACATATAATAAAGCATGTATTGCTATTAACTAATACATATAAAGCATGTACCGTATTGCTATTAACTAATACATATAAAGCATGTATTGCTATTAACTAATACATATAAAGCATGTATTGCTATTAACTAATACATATTAAGCATGTATTGCTATTAACTAATACATATTAAGCATGTATTGCTGTTAACTAATACATATTAAGCATGTATTGCTATTAACTAATAAAGCATGTATTGCTATTATATTGGTTAATAGTGATACATGTTTGATATATATTGGTTAATAGTGATACATGTTTGATATATATTGGTTAATAGTGATAGGCCCCCCCCCCTACATGTTTGATATATATTGGTTAATAGTGATACATGTTTGATATATATTGGTTAATAGTGATACATGTTTGATATATATTGGTTAATAGTGATACATGTTTGATATATATTGGTTAATAGTGATACATGTTTAATATATATTGATATATATTGGTTAATAGTGATGCATGTTTGATGCATATTGGTTAATAGTGATACATGTTTAATATATATTGGTTAATAGTGATACATGTTTGATATATATTGGATAATAGTGATACATGTTTAATATATGTTGGTTAATAGTGATACATGTTTAATATATATTGTTTAATAGTGATACATGTTTAATATATATTGGTTAATAGTTATACATGTTTGATATATATTGGTTAATAGTGATACATGTTTAATATATATTGGTTAATAGTAATACATGTTTGATATATATTGGTTAATAGTGATACATGTTTGATATATATTGGTTAATAGTGATACATGTTTAATATATATTGGTTAATAGTGATACATGTTTGATATATATTGGATAATAGTGATACATGTTTAATATATATTGGTTAATAGTGATACATGTTTAATATATATTGTTTAATAGTGATACATGTTTAATATATATTGGTTAATAGTTATACATGTTTGATATATATTGGTTAATAGTGATACATGTTTAATATATATTGGTTAATAGTAATACATGTTTGATATACATGTATATTGGTTAATAGTGATGCATGTTTAATATATATTGGTTAATAGTGATGCATGTTTAATATATATTGGTTAATAGTGATGCATGTTTAATATATATTGGTTAATAGTGATGCATGTTTGATATACAGTGCGTATCAAAAAAAAGGTAATCCGAATTCAGGGGGTTAATATGCCAAGGTTATTTAGTTTGACAATTTACATGTAGTGTACCAAAAAAAGAGGAACTCCTCAGCTTTCCATTGATACCTTTATTGACCCATTGCTGTCACACATGACCGAGTACATTGTTATTGAAAATGACAAATTCAAATCGCATTTTTGCAAGTTTGGGTAATCAGTGCAAGGCAGGATAATTAGTGAAAGTCAGTATGATAAACCAGATTTTCTTTAGGAATGACTGGACATTATTCAAGAAGAATCTCTTCTAACATTGCCCTTTTATGCACCCACACCTTCAACATGTCCACCTCCCCTTTCGACACAAAGCTGACAGCGACGGAGCATGTCCTGCACTGCTCGTCTCACCATAGCCGGATTATTGCGTAAAGCATCCACTTCCTTTCGAATACGGCCCTGCAATTCATCAAGATCACGGGGAGGAGTTGTTCTTCAAATGTCCCCAAAGGAAATAGTCACATGGTGTGAGGTCAGGTGATCTTGATGGCCATTCCACCTCATGGTTGACGGCGATGACTCGTTCGCCAAAGAGTTCCCTCAGACGATCTCGGACAGCGATAAGGCGATGTGCTGGGGCGCCATCTTGGGCCCACCAGAGTTGTCTGAAGACCCCACGAACCTGTCGCTCAAAGTGTTCCTGCAGCTGCGGTAAAACGTTATCATTGAGCATCTGCAGATACATGTTACCATTGAGATTCCTTTGAAAGAAAAACGGTCCGATCAGCTGACCACTTCCACAAAGTCCTAACCAAACAGTCCACTTTTGTCGACTCATGTTAACCTCAAAATTGAATTCTGGGGGTGTCTTGCTGGTGCATATTCAAGAACATTATGCGTATTGACCTTGCCGTTCATGGAGAAAGCAGCTTCGTCGCCGATTACGAGATTCCGCAGAAAATTGACATCTCTCTCGGTACGGGCTATCAACCATCTGGCAAACGCCAGCCTTCTAGCAAAATCTCCTGACGTAAGTTGATGTCGGATGTGAATCCGATATGGATGCTGGTGGAGGTCCAATCTCGTGATTCTGTTGAATGTCGCCGAAGGCAATCTCAGCCCATTTCGCCTTGCGCTGGTGTCCCTAGGATGCTCCAAAAGTTGCTGCCTTACTGCTGCAATGTTCCCTTCTGATCGCCCGGTGCGCCTCCTGCCAGAATTCCCCTTGTTGCGGTTGAGGCTAGTGCCATACTCTTGATATTTTCTAACATTCGCCCAGATGGTTTTGGCTGCTGGGGGCTCCCGTTCTGGGAAACGTTCCCTGAAAGCATCGCGAGTTTGCTGCAAACTGTGAGTTTGGTGAAATGTTGTAATCACAAAAACTCGCTGTTCAGTCGTTAGTTGTACCATCTTTCCAACTACCTTCTTAAATACCCAACTTGAAGAAAAGGATGTCGTAACAGACGATTACCGCACCAGCTTAAAAATCTTACATAATCATCTAGGCAGTCAAGTGATGCGTCCATTTCAGACTGCCTTGAACTGATTACCCAAACTTGCAAAAATGCGATTTGAATTTGCCATTTTCAATAACAATGTACTCGGCCAATGGAAAGCTGAGGAGTTCCTCTTCTTTGGTACACTACATGTAAATTGTCAAACTAAATAACCTTGGCATATTAACCCCCTGAATTCGGATTACCTTTTTTTTGATACGCACTGTATATTGGTTAATAGTAATACATGTTTGATATATATTGGTTAATAGTGATACATGTTTGATATATATATTGGTTAATAGTGATACATGTTTGATATATATATTGGTTAATAGTGATACATGTTTGATATATATTGGTTAATAGTGATACATGTTTAATATATATTGGTTAATAGTGATACATGTTTGATATATATTGGTTAATAGTGATACATGTTTGATATATATTGGTTAATAGTGATACATGTTTGATATATATTGGTTAATAGTGATACATGTTTGATATATATTGGGTAAATAGTGATGCATGTTTGATATATATTGATTAATAGTGATGCATGTTTAATATATATTGTTTAATAGTTATTCTTGCTTAATATATATTGGTTAATAGTGATACATGTTTAATATATATTGGTTAATAGTGATACATGTTTAATATATATTGGTTAATAGTGATACATGTTTAATATATGTTGGTTAATAGTGATACATGTTTAATATATATTGGTTAATAGTGATACATGTTTGAATATATATTGGTTAATAGTGATGCATGTTTAATATATATTGGTTAATAGTGATACATGTTTGATATATATATTGGTTAATAGTGACATGTTTAATATATATATTGGTTAATAGTGATGCATGTTTAATATATATTGGTTAATAGTGATGCATGTTTAATATATATTGGTTAATAGTGATGCATGTTTAATACATATTGGTTAATAGTGATACATGTTTAATATATATTGGTTAATAGTGATGCATGTTTAATATATATTGCTTAATAGTAATCCATGTTTAATATATATTGGTTAATAGTAATGCATGTTTAATATATATTGGTTAATAATAATACATGTTTAATATATATTGTTAATAGTAATACATGTTTAATATATATTGGTCAATAGTGATACATGTTTAATATATATATTGGTTTAATAGTGATACATGTTTAATATATATTGGTTAATAGTGATACATGTTTGATATATATTGGTTAATAGTGATACATGTTTAATATATATTGGTTAATAATTGATACATGTTATATGTTATATATATGGTTAATAGTGATACATGTTTGTTATATATTGGTTAATAGTTAATATATATTGGTTAATAGTGATACATGTTTAATATATATTGGTTAATAGTGATACATGTTTAATATATATTGGTTAATAGTGATGCATGTTTAATATGTATTGGTTAATAGTGATGCATGTTTAATATATATTGGTTAATAGTGATGCATGTTTAATATATATTGGTTAATAGTGATGCATGTTTAATATATATTGGTTAATAGTGATGCATGTTTAATATATATTGGTTAATAGTGATACATGTTTAATATATATTGGTTAATAGTGATGCATGTTTAATATATATTGGTTAATAGTAATGCATGTTTAATATATATTGGTTAATAGTGATGCATGTTTAATATATATTGGTTAATAATAATACATGTTTAATATATATTGTTAATAGTGATACATGTTTAATATATATTGGTTAATAGTGATACAGGTTTAATATATATTGGTTAATAGTGATACAGGTTTAATATATATTGGTTAATAGTGATACATGTTTAATATATATTGGTTAATAGTGATACATGTTTAATATATATTGGTTAATAGTGATACATGTTTAATATATATTGGTTAATAGTGATACATGTTTAATATATATTGGTTAATAGTGATACATGTTTAATATATATTGGTTAATAGTGATACATGTTTAATATATATTGGTTAATACATGTTTTATATATATATTGGTTAATAGTAATACATGTTTAATATATATTGGTTAATAGTTGATACATGTTTAATATATATTGGTTAAAGAGTGATACATGTTTAATATATATTGGTTAATAATGTAATACATGTTTAATATATATTGGTTAATAGTGATACATGTTTAATATATATTGGTTAATAGTGATACATATTTTAATACATGTATATATTGGTTAATAGTGATACATGTTTTAATACATGTATATATTGGTTAATAGTGATACATGTTTAATATATATTGATTAATAGTAATACCTTCTCAGTGTGGGCAGAAGAACTCCTTGTGGGTCCTGCTGTGGCTGTGGCTGTGAGAGACCAATACAGAGACAGGCACTATTTGCCACACACTGTGCAGCCAAACAAGCTGTAATGATAATTAATATTAAGGTTATTAAGGTTATTATCCGTTTATTGAACCAGATTACAAATTCATGCACAGTAAATTGACATTAACATTCAAAATCAATTACGCTACTATAACCAATAAAATTTCAAACATGAAATGACCCCAATGATGACTTCACCATTATTTTTTGAAAGCAACAAATAAACAAGGAACAAACATACAAGACATCATCTACAAAGAACACACATGAATCTAGCATTATATTTTATATGAAAGAGCACATTTAAATCGAGGATGACTATTCATGATCAGACACAAAGGGGGGTTAATTAGGGGCCCCTATAATAAACAAAACAACTACCCATCAAACAGGCTTGTTATAAATTTATGCCAGATTTTTTGCTTAAATTAAAAGTACACTCCAAAAAATATTGAAGTATTGAATCAACAAAGTTCTGTCAAGTTTTTATGAAGTTGATTTAACTTTTGAATGTTTTGAATTAAGATATAAAGTAATTCAAAACTTTCTTTGAGTTAAATATTATCTTAACTATTATCACCGATTCAACAGTTTAGTTTTAAGAGTGTGTTTATCTAGAATTTTCCGGGATTTTGATATGCTCTCACCGGATTCCATTCCCCAATGTTCACAATGGGTTCAAGCAGCAGGAGCCGGATTAAGGGCAACTGATGCCCTAAGCACAACCCAACAATGGTTCCCCTTCGGCCCTCCATTGTTAACTGACAAGACATTTAAGACTGAATAAGTGAAATAAAAATTTGAAAATTTATAACCCTTCCGAGTTGAACTACTAAACCTAAAAGTTTGTCGTCGTTGTCTGTGTTTCTGTCTCGGATTCGACTAAAGTTGAGGCATGATAGCACGTTTTTTTTTTGCTTAATGGTTAATCCAGGGTCAAATGGGAGAATAAATTGTGACTACAACTTTTCCAAAATTAGTTTTGAAATTTCTATAACCTACATTTGAAACACAGATGACCACTTTCGGAAGCAGTGTTTTGCTACAAACAAAAACTTCTATTTTTTTTCTCTTTTGCCTTTTCCAGGCGTTTTATTGTTTATCCACCAATACAATTACATGTCAAAAGCACACAATTGTACAAAACAAAAGAAGAAAACAGAAGCATTACAAATTGATTAACAGACAAATGTTTTTAAATTTGGTATAATACAGTTTGTGAATTCAATTTCCTTTTTTGAACGTTTTCCAAAGAAGTTTATAATTAAAAGTAGTGTTTGAATTGAATGTGTTAATTACTCTGCATTTGTACACAATGAAAGAGGCTGTTATTATTAAGACGTTATCCGTGTCGAAATTACTCTCCTTAATATTATAGCCTACCACGATATCTTTCAACTTAATGTCATGCTTGATGCATAAGTTAAGATTCATGATAGCCTATATTGTTCCAAAATTGTTTCAGAGACTGACAGGAAATCAAATAGTGATTGAGGTCGTCAAGTTCATTGCATATAGAACTACGAGTTACTTAAATTCCATTTAGTCAGATTAGTTTTATTTGGGAGGATGTTGTATATTAATTTAAAACTGAATTCTTTATATTTATTCATAGGTAGTTTTTAATCTTAAAATTCCAAACTTGAATCAATTAAAGTCATGTGGGAGTTGTAAGACGGTTTTTCCAGTACATGTCACCTCTACTTACGTGTTGTTTGTTCTTAACGAGAATATTATACACTGTCTTGGATTTCAAATTGTTCATGTCAATTGTGTGATTATCCCCATTCAGAACTTCTTCATTTATAAAGGGAGCAATAAATTGAGTCAATTTGGGGCCGCTAGTTTCTTGATCCAAATGTTAAGTATTGCTTTTCTGACTTGATACATCTCGGCAATGTAGTTTGTTTTGTTGATGAGCTGATTTTGAATGTCAGTAGCATGAACAAATACTTTAGGACAAAAGTCTCCTACAAACACAATACCAGACTTAATCCAATGCTTAAAGATAAATGGTTTACCGTTAATATTTATGAGACTGTTGCCCCATATGATCTGATTTCTAATTTCTATGGGGTCTAATTCCAAACCAGAAACACTGACGTCGTTTTCTTTGAATTCGGACCATGACCTTAACATATCTATATAAAATGTAGGTACATGTAGGCATTTCCAAAATTACCGATTCCAATGATAGGCCCTGAATGTCACCTATTCTGAACTGTCACCAACATACAGGGCGTACATTTATTATGCAGATTGATTCTGTTTTCTTGTCAACAAAGAATCATGGTTGGGTTATTTATACTGAAGTCATTTCACTTGTTACATGTGTAAGGCCATGTACACTCATTATTAGGTTGTTTACAATAGGCAGGTCACCAAAGTGGTTTTAATTGATTGTGGGGAGGGAGGAAGGTGGAACCACAAAAGTCAGTCATAAAACCAAATGGACAGTTAAAATAAATATGTATTTCATTGTTTTATTAGCAATATACAAGCACCCATGCAACTCTTGATTATTTCAATGTCTAAACATTAATGTACAAAAAATGGCACCTGATCTTTGGCTTATAATTTTATAGATTGGAAGCAGCTACAGACATTTTGCCAAATATGTGTACAACCTTGAAAATGTAAAAGCAATGTAAATTTGTTTTCAAATTTTATAAATGATTAATTTGCAGTATAGGTGAAAACAAAGACAATTTATAAGCATGTCACAATAAGGAGATGCTTGATTACAATGTTACTATCATTGTAAATTCATCATATTTTTTTTTGTTCATTATAAACTCAGGTTGAAAGTGAAGTATATTATAAATAAAGATCACTCTCAGTATATAAATATGCAGTCCATCAATTAAATTTATTTTGTACAAGATAAATTACCAATGTTAGCTTTATCTAAATCTAGAATTTAAAGGTTTTCTATAAACAAAATGAAAAGGCTAAGCAATTATCAGATTTGATCAAGTGGATGTAATTACATTTAAAATTACAACTTGTGGCCTTACTTTTGGGAATTATTTACTTTTGACAACTCTTCTGCTGAGGGCAGGGAACAGGGAAAGCTTATGAATGCAAACTTTCTTGCAACGTTATCATGTACTAGTTATAAACTTGTTTTGAAAACTGCAGACATTAGCTATTTGAGTACTCTGTGGTACATGAACATGGATGAAATGCACAATTATTACCACATTTCATGTTCCATGTAGCGAACATTATTTACAACCTGGAAATGGAAATATCGGAGTGTAAAGACTTCGTCTCTCACAGGGTAACTTTTCCTTGGTAAAGTTGGAAATACAAAAGGGAAATGTTTATACGCTCCTCCATGATTCAATCAATTTAACCCCAACTTCCTGTCCTCTGATCCACGTTTAATCCAGTTACTACCATTAAGTCAACTTTATGCCCATAATAACACTGAGTAACAGTCTGGCTACTACAACCCTTAAACTATTTTCATATAGTGTTTTTACATGTTGATTTATCATCTAGCATGGTTTTGAAAAGCACGTGTTGGGCTAGTGTCAATATCATTATGCATATAATGGGGTTTGTGTAACGCCCATGTATAATACCTCTACAGTTTAATAGTGTTGGCTCTTAGAAGAACTGGTGGTGAGATAACTTGAACTTTCCAACGGTATACTCTGATCATCTTCATCCCCGTGAAGACAATCAGGTATACTGATTGAAACAAGTAATGTCACTGCCAGTTCTTGTCAAGACAGTGCTATTTACTCTCTGAAAGATAATTACTCTTACTCTACTGTTCTTCAACCATGTAAAGCTTCAAAATCTCAACATTTTCAAGGTAGTACATAATACTAATACAGTAATTTGTTTGGAATTATTGGGGGTTGAGGGCCGTCAGTTGGTGAAACATTTTCATGTTATACACTGCAATTTTGAGGTCTTGAAAGTTCTACATGTCCTCTATACTTCCTAGAAACTTTTTGATTGGATGGCACCGTGTAAACCTGAAGTTGATATAGTAGGTAATCTACTTGAGAAAACTCTTATTCAGTGGAATGTCTGCTAGTATTAAGTGGGATGTTGTAGGCTTCCGTTTACTGACCCCCATTCACATACATGGTGACATGATGAACTGAGCATTCGTCTCTGTCTCCATCTCCTTCATCTCATCTATGGACCAAACATGTATATAATCTTACAAAAGATATATTACAACGGACCAGTTTCAGTTGGTTGTAACAAATAGTTATTTTCAAGAACTAACGTTATTGAATAAATTTCTTCGAGGGGCAGATCGACTGCTGCACAACTCGTGAGACAGCTCGTGTGGCGACACACATTTTGATTCTCTTCATCATTAGAAAGAGTTTTTGTGACAGTAGGTTCATCTTCGATGTAAACAGTTACTAGTTAGATCTTCTGTTGTCTTTTTATGGATTGATTAATCACTGCAGTACATCAAGCCTTCACACCTCTTTGTTTTGTTTGCGGTTGCTAACCTTTAACTTCAGGCCTGAATTTGTTCATAGGGGCCTAACGTTAACTTTACAATTTGAGGCGACCTTCGGTCCGGTCTCCCGACTAAAGCCCTTGATTACAACTGCAGCTAGTTTGTCTATTGTATTGCATCAATCATTTCAATGATGCCCGACCGAGCGTCAGGTTCGCCCTCCAGCCCGGTTGCAGTGACTCCGGTGACGGGTGAGGCACGAGCTCCCCTACCCTACCGGCGAAGGCTAAGCATAGTCACTTTTGGCCCAGACCCAGACGCCAGGGCTCATCATAAACAGGGGAGGTTTCAACCCCAGCTCAGTGACAGTGTCTGTACCTTGTTATCTGGATCTGATGCTGGTATGACCCACGTCACCATTCCTGTCCCACCATTTACCAGCCGTCCAGTCAGGTCAGTCTAGTGTGCCCTTGCATGCAGGAAGCAGCCATTGCAGCTGGACTTGTGGACTTTAATGATTGTGGTAATCACTTAAGAATCTAATGATAACTTCATATCATAAGCTTTAATATGATATAGGGATCTGACTCTTTCATATTTTGCCAAGTATAACTTTTGGAGTAAAGCAAAAATCGTGTACAAATGCTATGGTGTTTAACAAACCAAGAATAATAATAATAATAACTAGAGCTTAAGTGTTTGTTAGAACAAACACACGGTGTTCGGAGTCCACTTCGGTTCAATCAAATTTTTAACGATGATGTAAATATTATATTGTGCAAGGGTTTGTCATCTTTTATAATAACTATCAATTTCATATTCAAAGACATCAATTTTGCGTTTAGAATGTGTTGAATTTGAACTTACTGTTTGGACAGGAAGTAAGGTCAGATTAGGTGGTTTGAAGGTCATATATGACCTCCTCATGATTATGAAAAAAAAAAAAAATTGTCAACTTATACATCAAATTAAAAGCTATGAGATATGACCTTTTAAAATTTGTAAAATCGTTACTTAAGTGTGCCACTAATTGGACCATTGGCAAAGCATTTATGATAAGTCATTTCACAAAATTACAAACTATTAATGTAAGGAATTCAATTGTGTTTTTGTTTTCTAATATGTCATTTAGTTCTTAAGATATTGGCTGTTGAACTTGAAAAGTTGTGAGATTTAAGCAATAAATTAGAAATTAACAAGTGTGACTTGGAACACTGTTTTTTATTTTAAATATTGACACTGGCCAACACATACTTTCAAAAACCATGCTCGATGATAAATCAACATTAAAAATCACTCATATGAAAATAGTTTGCCAGGGTTGTAGGCAGCCAGATCAACCTATTCAGCATTATTATGGGCATAAAGTCACAAAGTTTATTTAGCGTGAAGGGGACTACATGTATAGTAACTGGATTAAAATTGGCTGGGGGTTGTTTGTATGGATATCAGCTAATTAGCCTTTCATTAGAAAACAAGCTTATAACTACTACATGATAAAGTTGGAAGAAAGCTTGCATCCGTGCTTTCCATCTTCCCTACCCCCACAAAAGTAAATAATTCCAATTCAAACAAAATTAAATGTAATTATATCCACTAGATCAAATTTGATAATTGCTTGCCCTTTGATTTTTTATGGAAAAACCTTTCAATTCTAGATTTAAATGAAGCCAACATTGGCATTAAGTCTTGTATAAAATTTATTTAATTGATGGACTGCATGTTTTTATACTGAGAGTGATCTTTATTTATAATATACTTCACTTTCAGGTCAAGTTTATAAAAAGTGTAATGATAAATTGACAATGATAGTGACACTGTAATCAAGCATCTCCTTATTGTGACATGCTTATAAATTGTCTTTGTTTTCACCTAATCTGCAAATAATTACAAAATAATTTATAAAATTTGAAAACAAATTCTACATTGATTTTACATTTTCAAGGTTGTACACATGATTGGCAAAATGTCTGTCCATACTACAGATTTACAACATAAGATCAGATGCCATTTTGTACATAAATGGTTGAACACTGAAATAATCAAAAGAGTTGTATGGGTGCTTGTAAATTGCTAATAAAACAATAGAAATACATATTTATTTTAACTGTCTGTTGGGTTTCATGACTTGACTTTTGTGGTTCCACATTTCCCTCCCACAATCAATTGAAACCACTTTGTTGACCTGTTTAACCTACTTGTAACCAATCTAGAAATGAGTGTACATGGTCTTACACATGCAACAAGTGAAATGACCAGTGTAAATAGAACCCAACCATGATCCTTTGTTGACAAGAAAACAGAAACAATATGCATTTATAATAAATGTACACTCTGTATGTACGATTTAGTGAGTTCAGAATGGGTGACATTCAGGGGTTGTCATTGGAATCGGTAATTTTGGAATAAAATGCCCCCCCCCCCCCCAAGTTCTTGGTGATGGCATGTACTGCCACTGGTGATGAACCAACACATTTGTTTTCTAAAATTCTTTGGTCTATCATTGCAGCACTATAGAATCCAAGAACTAGGAAGGGAGGGGCAAACAAGCACTAATACAAGTATAAGGGCGGGCCTTATACTAGTGCTTTAGTGGGTGATCTGGCAAAAGGTATTCCAAGGCTGACACACCATGCAATGATTGGGGGTTATGTTTACTATGTTTATATGGCCCAACTGCCGAGGGATTCACTGTCAGGCAATATACATTTTACTAGATCATAACAGATATTGTAATAACTACATTTTGTGAGGATGTTTGGGTCCAGTCAAAATATAATAAGAATTCCTCAGTACTAATTTTGTTCTAACATGTTAAAGAAATTCCTAGAAAGACCTAGATATGTCTTGAGGTCCTAAAAATCAATTCTCTTGAGGGTAAAGACTGCCACAGATAGGATAAGTCCATATAAAATAATTTGAATCATACATTAACTCCTTTGATGAATGGATAAACTTCAAATGCTGGCCATTGGATCACAAAGTTACACAGACTCTGGCACACCTTGTAGCAGTAGCACAAATGGATACCGATGATCTGAAATATAAACTAATCATGTAAAAACAATATCAAATGTTTTCAAAGAAGGACGAAGAATAATGGGTCATGCTAACAAAACACACATAACTTAGAATGCCCTCATATGTTATTATCAGGATGATGGATTGATGTAACTTCAGAAAACTTATGCAACTTTAGAAAAATGATCCTTCAGAACAATGCCTTTAAGTTGGGTTTTACAATGGAAATGAAAGTTGTGTGACGTCTTCAACTTCCTCCATGATGTGACTGTTTCATTATCTCAATAAATGTGCTGATATTTGTTTCTGGACTACTTTGGTAGAGAAAATTAAGTGCTAGTATCAAGTAAACTGCAATGCATCCATCACCACACAAGACATAAGCACTACTAGTATTATGAAGGAACTATAGACACTATGGTGTAGCTAAATTAACGGATGTCAACCCGTTACACATGCCAGTAAATATTCAGTAATAAATATTTTTGGGTCGAGTTGACCAAAATAGTATGAGTTGGTAATAGTACGAGTTGGCACGCATACAGAGGTTGACCTGTGGATAAAAGTTTAAAAAAATTGCTTTTTGAAAATAAAAATCACAATCTTCAATGTAGGTTGGTGGGGTCATGAGTGGATCATAGGGCAGTCAGGAGGAATGCAATCATCCACACACACACACACACACACACACACATTTACAATAATTGTACCACAGATTTGTTATTTTGGGGAACTTTCTAGGCTGTAGAACTGATTCTCGCAGTGCAGCCATTGCATCTAATTCCAAATTACTCATGCTGAGCTAAAATACAAAATATAAATAAATGTTCAAAAGTGATTCTGAAAAAATTAATTCTGAATGGGAAAAGGCCTGTATTCAATTAAAACTCATTTACCAACTCATCCCTGCAGCTTTTCTTCATTTATTGTTTTCTTTTTTTATGCAGGCTCTTCATCTTTTTTTTATGTTATAAGACCTGACCTTTCTTTAAACATGAGGGGACTTTTTATTAATAATACCAAAAACAAATGCTCAATATAACTACCCAAGAAAAACAAGGCCCCCCTATATTTTGTGTTTTACAACTAAGAACTAATCAAGTAAAAGCATCTCTTTAGGTTGAGTTAGGGATATATTTCGCTGACACGAAGAACATGCAGGAGTACATGTAACCATGTACAAAACATGCTGTATATTTACATGGATTTGCATACATGTATATGTACTGTACATTATATGTAGGCGAGTTACGATGCTCTTTTGACTTTGACTGCGGCAGCGGTTTTAAACTTTTTCTGGACAATAATCTATCCATGCTCGGTCATTATCCTTGGTTAAAATACAAACTTAAAATCATGTAGGTACTGCAAAACAGTGAAAGAGTAGAGCTCAGTATAGTTTTTGCGAAATCATGAAATAGATGCAGGTGGTCAGTTTCGTCCGTCACGAACCTCCATTGGATTGTGCATGCAACAATTATGTTTACGATGGGCCTACTTTGAAAACGCACATTCTGGGCCAATAAACCTCTAAATAATGTACTTACCTCTTAATAATGCAATTATATTTCCTCTTTCTCAGTAACCCCATTTTATTTTCTTGTATTTTTGCTTTGGAGTTAATAAGAACAGCAAAAATTCCCTCAGTATTTTCATGTAAACGAGAATTAAATGGCCGCCGCTGAAAATGTTTTGCTTGATAAAATGTCACGTGATCACTGATACGCAATGTGATTGGAGATTGCCTCGACAGATTGCCTCAAAGTGAAAGCCAGCTAGTCTACTCATTGCCTGGATTGCATTAAATGCCACAGGGTCTCCAAAACAATCTCATTGCCAGCAACTTTATTACCCTGAAAATTGCCCGAAATTGCCCCGTGTGACAAGGCCTTTACGTTTAGGCCAATATTAAACTCGTATATTGCTGTGTGTACGTATTCTGTGCACACGATATGTCTGTTAGTACATACAGGAATAGTAATTCAGCATATTGTTTCCTTAACCTTCCGGTTTCGACGGAAGGAAAGAGATAAAGAGGTCACGTCTGAAAACGAAATGTGATATAGTTCAGATCTTTAAGATAATAAAAGATTGTAGAAAATATCTTATATGGTTCATGAGATATGATTTTTGAAATTTTGAAATTTTCAACTTCCGTTTTTGACCAAGGAAAAAGGTCAGTTAGATTGGGGTCACGTCTAAAAACGAAAATTACATAATTAAGATCTTTTCAGATGATGTAAAGATTGTGAACATATCTTTTGTGGTTCATGAGATATGATTTTCGATATATTAAACTTTGATTTAGCGTAATTCGACACCTGATGACGTAATCATGACGTCACGAAAACAGTTTCGTCTGCTTGATATGTTCTGTTTATATGTTAAGTTTGAAGGCTGTATATGTGCAAAGGATGCCTTTGTTCCGGACAGATCAACACTGAGAAGAAGGAAGTAAAAAAATTTTTTAAAAACGGTACAAAAATAATAGGTGTTGGCTGCTCGAACACCTAATAAACAAATAAAATCTTCGTGAAAACAAAGCTGTTCCGCTGGAAAGTGCGGAACGGCTAATATGCTCTTTAGACATTTGGGTGTTTGTCCTTCGGACGAACACAGAGCTATTACGTTATTGGGGGGTTTGGTATATAATAAACTGCTACAAGACAGCACAAGATTATGAATTTATAACCCTTTGTGCGATTGTCATTGGTGAATAATAGCTCAATTGGGGAAAAGTTGATCAAAGTTGACAATTGGATGGTTTTGGGGGAAAGTAAAACTTGTGGTAAGGTGAGACACAAAAAAAAATCTGTAAAAGTACAACTCTTCATTAAATATATAAAACTGTTTTAAGAACTTACAAAATAAATAATAAATGGGTCTTTCACACTAATGGGTACATATGATAACTATTGGGTGTGACATGGGAGGGTAAGGCAACTATTTTGTCCTAATCTGTTCCTGAACATTCCTTAGCATTTTGATTCTGCACAACAAATAATAAGAAAATAATATTGGTACTTAAGAAATTACAGGATCATCTTTAAAACATGATGTTTGTAACATGGACAGACATGTTTAATTGACAGGAAGTGACAATAGAATGAAATAATTGCTCAAATACTTTTCATTTTACATCCCTAACCCCTTTTACGAAGCCGGGGGGACAGTGGTAAAAATAAAATTCAATGGGTAATCGTGCGCAGATTAGTAATCCATTCGGAGTTGAATCCGTTCGCTGAATTAGTAATCCGTTCGCCGCGGTTAATATGTCCGCGCGGATTGGTAAGCCGTTCGCCACCGGTTGGGAATCCGTTCGCAGGTTTTAATCCGTTATGCGGTTAGGAATCCGTTAACGCGGTTTAACAATCCGTTCGCGCGGTTTGTAATCGTTCCATGCGGTTAGGAATATCGTTGCAGTTAGGAATCCGTTGCGGTTTAACAATCCGTTACTTGCGGTTTGTAATCCGTTCGCGCGGGTTGGTAATCAGTGGTCGCGCGGTTTAACAATCCGTGCGCGGTTAACAATCCGTGCGCCGCGGTTTGGCAATCCGCCACCGCGCGTTACACGTTACACCACGTGCGTTAGTTGATTCAGATGGCGGTCAATGGGTACATAGTTGTTCTGATGATGACCTTGTTGGTTACTAATCGTGCGGCGGTTACTAAACGTCATGACGGATTACTAAACCCGTGCGAACTGATTGCTAAATGCGGCCTAAACCGTGCGCTCGAATTCCTAATCCGTGCGAGCGGATTAACGCGGCAGTTCTGTCTGGCGCGCAATTTTTTTTACCATCGCCCGAACTTCCAGACTTTGTTATGAGCCAAAACTAAGACATCTTCTGGTGTTTTAAAAAAAAGCATGTGAAATATACCCGTATGTAACTGGACAGACAAATTTGTGACAAATGTCTGTCACATTCCTAAAAGATGATCCCCTGTTATTTGTTTAATACCAGGAGGGTTGTCTTGATTTTTTCAGGTAACAATCCTTAGGGAAATACCATTATAAAGGGACAACATGTGGGTGAATAAATCTGTTCTATTAGTACTTTTAGTCAATTTCTAAATAAATGTCTGTCCATGTTACAAACATATTGTAATTACTTAATTACTTAGAAAGTTGTCTTAATTTTTGAAAAGCACAATCCTGAAGGCACATGGAATGTACACAGAAAAAAGTTAAGAGTAAAAAGTACTTCATTTTATTATCAATGTACCATGTTCCTTAAATGTCACTTTTGTACATTAGTGTGGAAAGACACAAATACATAATTTTGTAAGATAAGGTTGATGTTAAAAGGAAAGACAAAGTGTATGTCAGAGCTATAAGAAATAGTTTGCGTGGTAGTGAACTCATTGTACAGTTATCCTTCAAATTACATTGTGTTGTGACTTTGTATAAGTTTGTAAGGCCATCTTAACAAGGTAAGGATGTGTTCCTTGTAGAAAGATGTACTCTTGTGTTTCTTGTATGTGACTAACAGGTAGTTGTAACAGCTAATTAAAGTTATTGCTTGAAGGTGGGCTTATCATCACGATCAACAGGACATGGAATCAGAGTTCAAGTTTTAGTTTAACCCAGTGACTGAAAATAATACTCACATAATAAGGTCATATTCGCGTTGCTGCTGCATAAATGAGCCAGTAATTTTTAGTCACTGTGTTCAGGACGCCGATTCCATGCCCCGTTTGTAGAAAGTCTGCTCTGACCGTGACGATACTGTCCCTTTAACATCTTTACACCAATTCTGTTTATAGGATTGATGGTCAGTACTATCCCAATTGCGTGCATACAAATAAATAGGTACTTTACTACTTAACGTTAATTTGTGCACAAACTGAAGGGAAGATTTTTTTTGAGAAAACAAAAATTACAAAATACGGTTGAGTAATTCGAAAATAGCGGAATTCATGCTCAATTCCCTATAACCAATCTTCCCAAGCCTTCCCGGTTGATATCTGATCGTCGGATCCGCGGAGTGAGTGAATGGTTCAGTTTTCAAAGTCCTTGTTTCCAGTTACGACGGTGCTAGTGGTTGTTCCGCCATATTGCTACCGGTTAACCCTAACGATGTGTATATTGCTGTAACACTTGCATGTACGTAAAACAATGGGACTTAACGTTACGAAATGTCCGGCCCTCTTTTACAATTTTCCTTTTGCTAGAAATGTATGCTATCATATGAAAAGAATACTCACCGCTTTCATCCTCGTCGCCAATGTAATGGACTCATTATAATTATCAAAATGAAACTGAAAGGAATCGGACGCACTCTGCTTTCATTTCATTTAGGAATGCAATGACTACACAAAGTGTGTGGACTACTATATGGAATCTATGTGTTATTATTGCGTACAAAGATCGTAATTAATTGGACCGCAAACAAGTCCCACGTCATATCTGTTTGTGTATTATGTACACAGATATGTGGAGAATTACTGCCGAATAAGGAAGCGACATGGTCACATCAACTTTTTCAGTGCATGTGTTTTGTACACAGATACAAAATGCGCTATAAATGATGTCATGATGACGTCACAGGACATTGCAGGTCAAAGAGCAAATCTACAGTACCCACAAATGTATAACTGAAAAGTTTGATGATCGGGTGTATACTTCTTGAGATATGGTTATAACAAGATTGCCTAATTAAATATTCAAGTGACTATAACTAAGCTAATTAATTAAGAATTTTGGTCTAATGACATTTAGAAACTACATGTAAGTCAAGGCATAAGCTTCCATATGGTATATGAGTTGACTCTTTCTGACAATGCTATGAAGGCCATTTGCCGCGAAGAAAGTGCACGTGTTAATGCAATGGGGTTTTGGTCGGAAAGGAAGAATAATGTATAACTAGACATTTAGGTTTTTGTCCTTTGGACGAACACAGAGCTGTTACACGTTAATGACGTTGTGTTGTTTACAGTTAATGACCTTGACCTTAGATACTGGAGTATGCCATGAACTATTTCAACGGAGACTGATACTGAGGGTGTCTTGTTTTGTCCTGTTTGGACTGGAAGGAAAGGTCAAAGTGGGGTCGTGTTTGTGAATTTAATGTCAGATAAGTTGTAAGGTACAGGAGTCTGCATGAAATGATCTTGACCTTTGTTTTTAAGGTGTTTGTCCTTCGGACGAACACAAAGCTGTTACGATTCATAATGTGTGGTTTATTTGCATTTCATTCGTGAGGATGTTTGGGTGCAGTCAAAAAAAATAAGAATTCCTCAGTACTATTTTTGTTCTAACATGTTAAAGAAACTTCATCGCATTGTTTTTGTACCCTAAAATATTTATTTTTATTCAAACTTCCTGTTGAACCGGAAGTAGAGGTCATTATGAGGTCACGATACCACAGCGCACATTCACAGTACCCATCAAGTCTATAACTGCAAAAAGTTTAAGTATCGAGTGTATACTTCTTGAGTTATGGTTAAAATGGATTTGCTAATTAAATATTCATGAGACTGTAAATGGAAACCGGATGACATCACGATGACGAAATTACAATTTGGTGTATAGTTTGACTCAATACAATAAAGTTTAATTTTCGGCCCTTTGCATTGTACACTGTAATTTGCAACGCTAAGAACAATGATTATGTCACTTTTAAAACCGGTCACTTGAGGGCGCTATATGAGTTTTATGGTGGACAGGTCTTAATAGATTTGTCAACTACCAAATTAAGAATTGTTGACTGGTAATGCACAGGCTATAGAAGACAGCCACTACAGGGGCTTAAGTTGTCGTGCTGGTGTAAGCATACATGTAGCTCAATTGAGGAACAGTTGATCAAAGTTGACAATTGGATGGTTTTGGGGAAAGTAAAACTTTGTAAAAAGTACAACTCTATTAAATATATAGAAAACTGTTTTAAAGAACTTACAAAATAAATAATAAGTGGGTCTTTCCACACTAATGGGTACATATTATGATAACTATTGGAGTGTGACATGGGAGGGTCAAATAAAGGCAACTGTTTTGTCCTAATCTATTCCTGAACATTCCTTAGCATTTAATGATTGTGCATAACAAATAATAAGAAAATAATATTGGTACTTAAGAAATTACAGGATCATCTTTAAGAGATGTTTGTAACATGGACAGACATTTTGTTTGAAAATCGACAGGAAAGTGATAATAGAATTAAATAATTACTCAAATGCTTTTTCATTTACATCCCTAACCCCTTTTGGATTGTTATGAGCCAAAAGTATTTAAGAAATTAGCATGTGAAATATACCCCGTATGTAAATTGGACAGACAATTTGTGACAAATGTCTGCCCACGTTACAAACATAATATTTTGAAGATGATCCCTGTTATTTGTTTAATACCAGGAGGGTTGTCTTGATTTTTTCAGGTAACAATCCTTAGGGGAATAGCATTATAAAGGGACATGTGTGGTGAATAAATCTGTTCTATTAGTTACTTTTAGTCAATTTCTAAATAAATGTCTGTCCATGTTACAAACATATACAGGTGTCCCCATAAAAAGTATACCGAGATAAACATTACTGTAATGGCAAAACTACTTTATATATGGGAAAGACAAATATATCTCTAGAAAGGGCAGAATGTCACTCTTCTGCAATGGTATACAGCTTGTGATGTTATTGACACAGATGAGTGAACAAATTAGACAGATGTTAAGGGTACTGAAAGCAGGACTGTGACAAGTTTGCATATTTGAATAACAAAGGGTCCAAAAAGCATTTAAAAAACCTGCACATTAAACTTTTGAGGTAAGTAGCGAAAACAAAGCAGATTACATTGTTTTAGGTACATTCCTTGTTTTCAAGATGTTGAAAAACAAAGGCATTTGGTATTCTGCACACTTGCATGGTTGTTGAGATTTGTTATTCAAATATGCAAACTTGTCACAGTCTGCTTTCACCAACATCTGTCTAATTTGTTCATCTCAACATCATGTATCTGCAAAGAGGACATTCTGCCCTTTCTAGAGATATATTTCTCTTTCCCATATATAAAGTAGTTTCATTACAGTATTTTTATCGGTATACTTTTATGGGGACACCCTGTATATCTTAAAGAAGATTCCTTGTAATTACTTAATTACTTAGAAAGTTGTCTTAATTTTTGAAAAGCACAATCCTCAAGGCACTTGGAATGTACACAGAAAAAGTTATGAGAAAAAGTGCCATTTTATTATCAATGTCCCATGTTCCTAAAATGTCACACTTTGTACATTAGTGTGGAAAGACCCAAATACATAATTTCGTAAGTTAAGGTTGGTGTTAAAAGGAAAGACAAAGTGTATGTCAGAGCTATAAGAAATAGTTTGCGTGGGTAGTGAACTCATTGTACAGTTATCCTTCAAATTACATTGTGTTGTGACTTCGTATAGTTTGTAAGGCGATCTTAACAAGGTAATGATGTGTTCCTTGTAGAAAGATGCACTATTGTGTTTCTTGTATGTGACTAACAGGTAGTCGTAACAGCTAATTAAAGTTATTGCTTGAAGGTGGGCTTATCGTCACGATCAATAGGACATGGAATCAGAGTTCAACTTCAAGTTTAACCCAGTGACTGAAATAATACTCACATAATGAGGTCATACTCATATTTGTGTTACTGCTGCATAAATGAGCCAGTAATTTTAGGTAAAACTTGTAGCAGCTTTGCCAGGTGAGGACGATAAGTCAGACTACTTGCGGTGACACCATGTGGAACCTCACTTGAGAAGTCATTAGTTCTGAACAGAACTGGGGGTACAACTCGACGTTTCGATCAGTATGCTCTGATCATCCTCAGGAGAATGTGGACGATCAGAGCATACTGGATCGAAACGTCGAGTTGTACCCCAGTTCTTTCACAGTAATTTTAGTCACTGTGTTCATCTTAAACTAGGATGCCGATTCCATGCCCTGTTTGTAGAAAGTCTGCTCTGATCGTGACGATACTGTCCCTTTAACATCTTTACACCAATTCTGTTTATGGGATTGATGGTCAGTACTATCCCAATGCGTGCATACAAATAAATAGGTACTTTACTACTTAACGTTAATTTGTGCACAAACTGAAGATTTTTTGAGAAAAAAAATTACAAAATACGGTTTAGTAATTCGAAAATAGCGGAATTCATGCTCAATTCCCTATAACCAATCTCCCCAAGCCTTACCGGTTGATATCTGATCGTCGTAGTGAGTGAATGGTTCAGTTTTCAAAGTCCTTGTTTCATTTACGACGGTCACTGCTACTTGCTAGTGGTTGTTCCGCCATATTGCTACTGGTTAAACTAACGATGTGTATATTGCTGCACTTACATGTACGTAAAACAATGGGACTTAACGTTACGAAAAATCTCCGGCCCTCTTTTACAATTTTCCTTTGTGCTAGAAATGTATGCTATCATATAAAAAGAATGCTCACCGGTGACAGTTCAAATCAGCTTTTCATCCTCGTCGCCAATGTAATGGACTCATTATAATTATCAAAATGAAACTGAAAGGAATCGGACGCACTCTGATTTCATGTCATTTACACATGTAGGAATGCAGTACACAACGTGTGTGGAGGCATCTATGTATCATTATTGCGTACAAAGATCGTAATTAATTGGACTCGCAAACAAGTCCCACGTCATATCTGTTTGTGTATTATGTACAAAGATAATTTTTTATTATGGAGAATTACTGCCGAATAAGAAAGCGACTTGGTCACATCAACTTTTTCAGTGCATGTGTTTTGTACACAGATACAAAATGCGCTATAAATGATGTCATGATGACGTCACAAGACATTGCAGGCCAAAAGGCACATCTACAGTACCCCACAAATGTATAACTGAAAAAAAGTTTGATGATCGGGTGTATACTTCTTGAGATATGCTGTACACAAGATTGCCTAATTAAATATTCACGTGACTATAACTAAGCTAATTAATTAAGAATTTTAGTCTAATGACATTTAGAAACTAAGTCAAGGCATTAGCTTCCATATGGTATATGATTTGACTCTTTCTGACAATGCTAAGAAGGCCATTTGCCGCGAAGAAAGTGCACGTGTTAAGGCAATGGGGTTTGGTCGGAAAGTATAATAAACTAGACATTTAGTGTTTGTCCTATATGGACGAACACAAGGCTGTTCAGTTGTTGGATTATGATTGTTATGATGCGACCCTCAACCTAAGTTGTAGGCCTAACCGTGATCTTGACACTTATGATACACAAAGTCAATCTATTAAGACTCACGATCTCTTCGCTGAGAACACTGGTTATGCACTTTTAAAACCGGTCACTTGAGGGCGCTATACGTGAGTGAATCTATATTTTTTAAGACTTTGGACCTCATATTTGATATCTGACGCACAAACTTCAGAAAAATCTTAATTACATCGTTTTTGTACCCTAAAATATTGATTTTTATTCAGACTACCTGTTGAACCGGAAGTAGAGGTCAATATGGGGTCATTCTTTTGATGAACTATAACGCGGATAAAATTAGAGAATATGCCACAATGATTATCAATTTCTGGCATGTGGTTCAGAAGATATGAATTGTTGATTAATGTTGACGTGGATTCTGGGTCTAATGAAATAAGCATGTATTAAGAAGCCTTATCCATGGCAAGAAATCAAATAAAACAATGTCATTGTTTTTTATGTAACATTCAGCTGAATCATTACCCTTTAAACTGTTAAATTTCCATAGAAAATTGCCATAAATAAGTACATCTTTTATATACAGTAAGGAACACATGCTTACCTTGTTAGGATGGCCTAGGAGACAACACATTGTAATTTGAAGGATAACTGTAAAATGAACAGAAACAAACAATAATGAAATGATCTTCTGATTGTTTTATGTATTTATTTCTCTGTAACTGTTGAAAAAATTAGCAGTTTGGTGTTTCAGTTTGTTTCAGTGAATGATTCTCTTGTAAAATGCTGAATTTCAATGCATGATCATACGCGTGGACGTCTTGAGTGCCGTTTTTTTGAGACGCACAGAATTGTGGTCATCAGAAAATTGTTAAAGTTGATGGGGCCACAGAAAATGTACCCAAGAAGAAAAACAGTTGAAATCATGTTTCATCTTCTTCCAGATGGTTGTAAAATTGTTTTTAAACTTGAAAATAAAAATATTGTTTTCGATTTTTAAAATAAAATGGTATAATTTGGAGAAGCTCTCAAAACTTTTAATCAATATTCTTGAAAGACCAATAAAATGGAAGGTGGTTAAATTTCTTGCAAAAAGTACTTTAGGCCATGTTTTTTTAATAACTTGGATTACGGAATCGCCGCTCGAAAAAATCGCGTTTCTGAAAAAATTTAAAAAAATCCCCGCCCGAAAAATCAAATTTTGTAGTAAAAACAGTGCCACCGATCGCGTACAAAACACCATCGTGTACAAAACAATACTTTTAGATCACATTTTCTTCAAATACAACAAGATCCCTACAATACATGTACAGTAAATGTGTACACGTACCGTGAGCCAGTGAACGGAGAAAAAAATCGCGGCCGATGTATGATGGAAACCAGACCAATGTTATGCATTCACGTACAAAAGTGCGAGTCCGTTTATAGACTATACTATTTGCCCAAGTGCATACATTGGCCATTTAGTAACAACTACATGTACGTGCATCGCGCGACTTGACCTCACGGCCCAAACTCATGCAATCGATTGCTGTGTCAACAAATGGTCTGTGTGTGCGAATTTGTTTAGGGTCGCGGCGTAAAGTTAGGGTCGGTCAGAAACCGGAAACAGAACATTTTGTTAAGCCTAAACACTCGCGACATTCATTCAGTGACTTTCTGCTTTTGTCTACATAAATTGTGTATAATGTACGTGTTTTAGAAGCCGCCTGCGTGCCTTCGGTATTTTTTTTTTCTTTTTTTTTTCGCCCCGCCCGATTTCGTGAGCTCGGAATTCCGTAATCCCGATCATTTTCTTTTTTTTTTTTTTTTTTTTTCCCCGATCCCCGCTCATTTTTTGTAGCTTACAAATCCGTAATCCAAGTAATAAAAAACAAACGGCCTTAAAACTTTGAAATGTGTAAAATTACTGTTAACATTTTGTCAAATAAAAGATTTCTTTTCATAACCATGATATTAATGTTTCATTTTCTCAATAACTTTCCACTACCGTCGAAATAAACACCAACGAATTAAGTAGTCTTCGTTCGCTTCGTCTATAAGGAATGTGTCCAATTTGAGGATCAGTATTTCTTTAAAAAAATCATTGCAAATGCAAAGCATTCATATATTTTGGTTTCCACACACAACAGCTTGTTGACGGCATAGAACAATAAAATCACAGATGTTTGTGAAAAAAAAATTGAGGTCATGTAAATCTCTTACTATTTGTATCTAGTAAAATCAGTGGTTATAAACAACTTTTTCCACTTTCACAAGCACTAACTTTCCAGTAAATCATACAATTTCACTATAATTTTTATTTCTGGAACAAGCACGACTTAGATAAGTTTATGCAACCAGTAATACGCAAAATACGGTTTAGTAATAGTAATTCGAAAATAGCGGAATTCATGCTCAATTCCCTATAACCAATCTTCCCAAACCTTCCCGGTTGATATCTGATCGTCGGAGTTAGTGAATGGTTCAGTTTTCAAAGTCCTTGTTTCAGTTACGGTCGACAGTCACTGCTACTGGTTGTTCCGATATATTGCTACTGGTTAACTTAACGATGTGTATATTGCTGAACTTACAATGGGACTTAACGTTACGAAAATGTCCGGCCCTCTTTTACTATTTTCCGTTTTGCTAGAAATGTATGCTATCATATGAAAAGAATGCTCACCGGTTACAGTTCAAATCAGCTTATCATCCTCGTCGCCAATGTAATGGACACATTGTAATTATCAAAATGAAAGGAATCGGACGCACTCTGCTTTCATGTCATTTACTGAGGAATGCAATAACTACACAACGTGTGTACTGTCTATAGGGAGCTATGTATTATTATTGCGACATCGTCGTTTAATTAGACTCGGTAACAAGTCGAATGTCATATCTGCGTGTGTATTCTGTACAAAGATATAGGAGAATAATGACGAATAATGACGTGACTTGGTCACATAGTCCATGTGTTTTGTACACGGATACAAAACGCGCTATAAATGATGTCATGATGACGTCACAAGACATTCTAGGCCAACAGGCACATCTACAGTACCCCATAAATGTATAACTGAAAAAAGTTTGATGAACGGGTGTATACTTCTTGAGATATGCTGTCCACAAGATTGCCTAATTAAATATTCACGTGCTTGTAATTGTCTCAATTAATTAAGAATCCTAGTTAAATTAATTTAGAATCTAAGTGAAGACATAAGCTTCCATATGCTATATGATTTATATACTTATGATGATTGAAAGAAGGACATTTGGTGGTCAGAAAAGTCACATGTTAAGTCAATGGGGTTTGGAGGTAAAGAAAGTATAATAATAACTAGACATTTAGTGTTTGTCCTATATGGACGAACACAAGGCTGTTCAGTTGTTGGATTATGATTGTTATGATGCGACCCTCAACCTAAGTTGTAGGCTTAACCCTGATCTTGACACTTATGATACACAAAGTCAATCTATATTAATTTAAGACTCACGATCTTCGATGAGAACAATGGTTTATATTGCCAGTTTTAAAACATGTCACTTGAGGGCGCTATAATATGTGGCGACGTCAGTGAATCTATATTGTTTGTAATTTTGAACCTCACTGTTGATATGTTACACACGAACTTAAAAAAATCTTCATCACATTGTTTTTAAATATTGATTTTTATTCAAACTTCCTGTTGAACCGGAAGTAGAGGTCATTATGAGGTCACGATACCACAGCGCACATTCACAGTACTCATCAAGTCTATAACTGCAAAAAGTTTAAGTATCGAGTGTATACTTCTTGAGTTATGGTTCAAAATGGATTTGCTAATTAAATATTCATGAGACTGTAAATGGACCGGATGACGTCACAATGATGAAATTAGGTTTTTCGTACTAAGTTTTTTGATTATCTACAATTTGGTGTATAGTTTGACCCAATACAATGACGTTTAGTTTTCGGCCGATTACATTCCACGCTGTAAGTTGCAACGCTTGGAACAATGGTTGTTACTTTTAAAACCGGTCATTTGAGGGCGCTATACGAGTTTTATGGTGGACAGGTCTTAATGGATTTGTCAATTACGTTTATGCTCACGATCTTTGTCTCATCCAAGACCTTTGGTTTTGGTGATAGGACCGACCGAGCGATGGGATGAATTGGGGAGCGAAAGTGTGTGCATTTAAAAAGAGCGCCCCCTTTAGGCGACGATGAATAGACAGACGGGTTACCAATCTTAATACCTGATAATGTTATACCTCTTTGATACTAATTTAGTGAGTATGTTGTAAACGGAAACCAGACCTCACGGAAAAAAGATTCAGTAAGAACGGGTGAACATTTTTTTGTATAAGAAAATGAGAAATAATTGAGTTAATATGTGATGTGGATATGTTACGTTTGCTCTATTGTCAAATGTTTTAAGTACTGTTTTTGTAAAATTCAAAAAAGGTTTTTATTAGTTTTATTTTCTAAGGTTTGGCAACTAATATTTTTACTGCATGCATGTATGATGTAGTGACTGTGTAGTGTAGGGCATGAGCGTTAGAATGATACTGATACTGTGATAGATATAGAGCAAGTACTTATTATTTAGTAGTAGTAGTAGGCATACTACGATACGAACTATTTTTTACTATAGCCTAGTATTACTAAGTACATGTAGGCTTATGTAACAAGAAATTTCTATGCTTGTGAAATCTTTCGCTTGTGAGTCATCTTTTATTTTGAAATCTTAAAGACATAAAATATTATTTTGAAAGGAAGTATTGATTTCCTATTTTATTTTTAGTGCATACTGTACTAATAGTAGTATATACATGTAGATGTCTTGAATTGAAATTTTGGTGGTGGAGTGCAGTTTAAGTCTAAATTAGTAAATTCATTTTTATTATTACTGAAAACAACAGGGAAGTTAGTTTACCTTGATATTATTTCTTCATGCATTGTTTCCTTCCTTATACAGTGTAGCTATCATATGAATGATGATATAATGCACCATGAAGGAATTATAGTAAATTATTTTGTTCAATTAAAAGACAGAAGTGTCATATCTGAGACTCAAATGCACACTCTGCTCAGTCATGAGACATTACTTAAGTCTTTATTTATGATTGTCATGTATGACTGTATGAGTTGATTAATCTTTGCATGAGTTAAATGTGTAGGAGGAAAGCTGTTTCAGTTTGGTACAGTACTAACAAAATTCATACAGTTGCCATATTTTGTATGTGGTTGTTATTGCAAATTTGAACTTTTCTGCTTAATAAAAATGCAACTTAACATAGTTATAACTGGTAGAGAAAGTGAAAATGTTTGAATAAGAGGTGATACTTACTGTTGGTAGATGTCTATTAATACTAGTCAATTGATGCTCCGCTGCCATTGATGTCCGTGCGCCCACTCCCCCCCCCCTTTCCCCGGTGTCCCATTCATTTGAAATTTGGAGTTTTGAGATTAATAATTGCTTGAATAAAATGTTGGAGTTTATAAGCTTTTATGCAATAGTTTCAATGTTTTGACAACAAATTTTGTAATTACATGCACAACACGATGTACAGGTTTTTGTTTTTAAATCAACATCAGTTTAGCCCTATGTCTTAAAAAATAGTGGCATACCAATAGCACTAAAAATGGGCTTATTTCTGAAAAATGCTCATGGAAACTACAGTTTTAATTGGCTGCAAGTGCCCCAGAGAAAAAGTGGTTCACCTTTTTGTGACGCCCTAAAATTTTACCCTAGTTCTGTTGTCAAGATGTTCCTGACATTGAAAGAAGATTTCTGTTAAAAACAAGAAATCCTATTAGACTACATGTATGTGCATATTGTTTTATTTAATAAACTGTGTTAAGGTTTTGTGTTTTAGTTGAATGAATGAGGCAGTCCTCCTTTTATTGGGTTGGGGATGGAGGAATTTTTAAGATTTCATAGAAATGGTAAAAGAACAAATAAATAAAATTAATTAAAGATGTATGTCCTTGAAAAGTAAAATTGGTAATATATTTGTATAAAACAAAAATGATTGAGATTGAGTATTGGTGTTACCAATATTGACAAAGAATTTTTTTCTTTAACAGACAATGCCAAACCACAGAGCAAGAGCAAAGGCCAACAGGGATGCAATGAGACGCCTACGGGCCAGACAGCAAGACGAACAACGATGTATGTCTTCATTGTCTGCTGATGTATCGTCTCATATTACCTACCCTACCTCAATCACCTCCACAAGTCACTCCTTCCCTTGTATGTGCTCCCCTGTCATCCCTTCTTCATCTGCCATTTCACCTCCTTCGGAAATTGTCGTGGGGTTGGCACCTCCCCAAGGCAATGGTTTAAAGCCAAAAGGTGTACTGAGACATGAAGTTCATTCAACCCACTCTTCCCAAATCACCTCTGCATTTCATTCCTCTGTGTCTGTGTGCTCCCCTGTTACTCCTCCTCCAGCCCACATTCCACCTCCTTCACAAATTGCCTTGGGGTTAGCACCTCCCCAAGGCAATGGTATAGAACCAAGAAAAGATGCTCAGAATCTCGAAGTACATTTCACACACCCTCCCCCAACCATCTCCTCATTTCATTCCTCTTTGTCTGTGTGCTCCCATGTTTCTCCTCTTCATCAGTGCGACATTCCACCTCCTTCGCAAGTTGTCTTGGGGTTGGCACCTCCCCAAGATAATGGATTAAATCCAAGAAAAGATGCACTAAGCCAGAAATGTAAATCTCAACAATTAAAGCCTGAAAGTAAATCTCAACAATTAAAGCCTGAAAGTAAATCTCAACAATTTAAGCCTGAAAGTAAATCTCAACAATGTAAGCCTGAAAGTAAAGCTGAACCTGATTTGAAGCCTAGTGTGGAACTTAAACAAAGTGCAGAAGTAAGATGTGAAGGAGTCACTCAGAGCAAGACTGTAGCTGAACTCAAAGTTGGTCCTGAAGGAAAAGTAGAAAGAACATACAAGGAAAAATGTGAAGGTAATGCTAATATCAGTCTAAAAAGAAGTGATGAAGACAAGGGTAAAGGTAATGTTGAGGTCAAATGTGCAAAAAGTAAGGAATACACATGTGAAGGTAATGTTGAAGGAATACCTGAAACAACGTATGATGGTAGATGTGACACTGTTGAAGGTCGATGCAAAGTAAACTCACAAAGTAATCAAGTAAATGTTAATGTCCAGGCTGCAGTTCATGAACAGATAATTTGTTGGCTGTGTGATAAGATCTGTAAGACTCGAGAGCACAAAGTACAATGTGATAAATGTAGCATTGGGTATCATATTGATTGTATGGGATTTTCAGAAGATGTTTGTAAAGTGTTATCAGAATCGAGGCTAATGTGGATCTGTCGTAAATGTGGTTTTTCAAATTATTCAGATTGTTTGTTTCATGATTTTGGCATTCCAGAAGATGATAATGCATTTGATCCAATATCTGGGGATGATCATGAAGATGATGAATTTGAGGCAATGGAAGAAGAGTACACAGGAGAGGAAAAGCTTGGTAAGCAGAATGTTGGAATTTCAACTATCAAAATAAGAAAGAGAAGTATGAAGAAGAAACAAATAAAGAATGAAAAGAGCAAGTTGAAGGAAAGTGACGTAAGGGTAGATGCAGAGCATAAAAAAAGTAGACACTCTCAATTACAAAGTCAGAAAAGATCTAGAGTACTTAGCATCGACAGCACTGATATTAAGAGAAGTAGAATAGAAACAAGGAATTGCAAAGTGAAGTCTGGCAATGAAATCAATATGATGAAAAGTGATGTTGGACCCTGCTCAATGAAATGTAAAGCACATAACAGGGCAACTAAACAAGACAACAGTAGTGAAGCAGTTGATGTGACTAATGCAGGAAATCAGAGTAAGAAGTGTGTGGAACTTAAGAGAATTAACCCAGTTGCACTAGATGGAATAGTTATTGCACAAGGGACTTTTCATCAGGGTGATAGAAGATTTGGTTCAAATTGTGGGAAACAATGTGTTGCTAACAGTTTGGCCTCGATAATGTACAGTAAGAATAAAGATGTGAAAAACTGGAAGTGTGATGACATGGATAAAATTCTGATGACTGGGAATGAATTGTATGGTTTCTTACAAGAGAGTTCAACAATGAACAATGATTATTTGTTGATTAATGAATTGCCATCTGAGTTGGATGTATTTGACACACGCTATAATATGAAGTATCATGAATCTGTATCAGGGACATTTGATGAAAATGCTTGTGACTTGATCAAGTTTAATATGGTAACATTGAAAAGTGCACTAGAACAAGCTCTTCAGAAATATCATGCATGCTTCATAAGTTTCCATGAAAATACATTTGCCGTAATTGCTCAAGATGGAATTTATTATGTGTTTGATTCACATTCCAGAAGTATCCAAGGCTGTATGGTTCAAGATGGAACAAGTATTGTCATGAGAGCAAGAACCTGGCAAGATGTGTACAGGTATTGTACTAAGTTAGCACAATCTATGAATCTGTCTAATGCTGAACAGTATGAATTAACTGGTATGTCTATCTGTGTTGCTGGTGAGGTTGTCACATGCACATGTACTCAAGAAGAAATGGAAAGAGAGAATGGTAGCATATCAGGAATGTGTATTGATTTTGAAGACTGTGGACTGTCTGATGTATTTGGAGATGATCTTAGAAAGATGGAGAAAGATGATGGATGTGAGAAAGATGTAGGTAAAGCCAATGAAGAGTTTTTCAAGAGTGAAGTTGGTTTGAATATGACAAGTACATGTAATATTAGAAAAGGAGAAGACTGCAATGAAGGGACACAGTCAGATTGTGATGATGTCCAAGTAGTTGGAGAATCTGGACCAGGTGTTATGAAATTTTGTCCATTAATGTATGAATATAAGAAGGCTCTTTGTGAAACACTCGGTTTGGAAACATCACATTTGAAATCTGATTCATTTTATACAGAGTGTGAACCAATGGGCAGACCTGATGCTGTTGTACAAATTAAAGGTGATGGCAATTGTTTTTTCAGAGCTGTGTCATTTGCTGTATCAGGAACTGAAGGTAACCATGTACAATTGAGAATTGCTTGTGTTAATCATTTGTTGAAGAATGCTGATAAGTTGAAGTGTTTTCTGCAAGACAGATTTCCCAATGTGGAAGAATATGTAATGAGACAGAGAATGTTTGATGCAGGTGTTTGGGCTACAGAGATTGAAATTATGGCAATGGCACATATGCTTCGTAGTGATATATACATATATGACGAGTTGTGTAAGTGGTGCCAATTTTCAGCAAAGAATGTTGAGGGAAATGCTGTGACATGTGATATGGGGATTTATTTGAATCATACACACAGAGTGCATTATGATGTTGTTGTATCAGTCCATGAGTTATCAGAGATATTGGATATTAATGAAGGACAAACAGATTGTTCAGAGAGACTTGATGTGTGTCATGAATACCCTGCAAAAAGTGATGAATGTACAAATCAGTGTATTGACTCTAAAAATATGGACATCAAACACAAAATAGAATTGTCGAAACATTGCAAAGTGAAGAGAAAGAGACGGGTGAATCTAGTGAAAAGGCAAAAACTACAAAAAGAACTGATGACAAAGAAATATAATGAGCGTAAGAGCAAGACATTTCATTCTGAGGAAGGAAAACAAACAAGAAAATGTGAAAAATATCAGACTGATGTTGGATTTAGAGAAACACAGAAAGCAATGTGTAGGAATAACCAAAAGATAAAATACAAAACTGATGAGACTTACAGAAAGCACGTCAAAGACTTAAAGAAACAATCTAGCAAAGGATCATATCATGTAAGTAACAAACATAGAATGACTGAAATTGAGAGGAGCAAAAGAAAGTACAGGGATAATGTTGAATTCAGGAGAGAATTGATTGATGCAAGTAAGATGAAATATAAGGAAAATGAAGAATTTAGGGGAAAAGTGATGAATGCGAGCAAGGTCAAATATCATAGTGATGAGAGTTTCAAGAACAAAGTTATTAATGTCATCAAATTTAAATACCGTCATAATCCTGATTACAAGAATGCAACAATTGAAAGCGTTAAGACAGGTCGTAAATATCATGTTGATGTTTGTTATAGGAATAAACTCATTGATGCTTCTAAATCTAAATATCATGAGAATGAACAATTTCAGAAGAATGTTATTGACTTCAATAAAAAGAAGTACGAAACTAATGTAAGTTTCAGGCAGAATATTACAAAGAAGAATGCCAGTCGAGTAATGGTAAAAAAGGTGATGAAACATCATATCAATAATGTGCTTAGTGATTTTAGGAAAGAAATATCAAATGGACCTGAGTATGTGTGTGCTGTGTGTATGAGACTTTTGTTTCGAAAGCAGGTCATTAAATGTAATAAGAACAAATACAAGAGCACATGTAGTGATTGTATCAGTGAGAAGTATGTACATAAATGTGATGGAAGTTGTACATCTAATTGTGTTGTATCAAAATCAAGCAGGTCTTGTCTATGGATATGTCATACATGTAACAGGAAATTACTGAATCGTAAAATACCGGCGGAAGCTTGTTGTAATAATTTACATTTGGCAGAAATTCCGGAAGAGTTGGCATGTTTGAACAAATTAGAAGACCATCTTATTGCATTGAATATTCCATTTCTGAAGTTAATGGCATTGCCTAAAGGTGGACAACATGGTGTACGTGGGCCAGTGGTATGTGTACCATCGAATGTTACAGAAACTGTGAAATCATTACCAAGGCCTGAATGTGAAGATCAGATGATTCGTGTTAAGCTGAAGAGGAAGTTGGCTTATAAAGGATATTACCAGTATGAGTTTGTCAATAAAGATCATGTAGAAACTGCGTTACAGTATCTTAAAAAGAATAATAAGTGGTATCATGATATTGAGATTGACATAGAGTGGAGTAATTCCTTGTCAGAAGAGGCATGTGATGTGAAAGATGAAGATAATAGAAGTGAAGTCAAAGATGATGTTGAAGATGATGCTTGCAATGACAATGTGGAGGAAACAGATGAGGAACGATTACGAGGAATACCATTGGACACTTGTTTACAGCCTGCAAATATTGGGCAAGAAATCTTGGATCAGTATTTTGATGATGTATATTGTGTTGCACCATGTGAAGGGAACAATCCAATCAGACTTTTAATGGAAGAAAGTAATGAAGGTAAATGTTTCCCAGTGTTGTTTCCAAGAGGTGGGCCAGTATTTAGTGATGAGCGCAGTGTAAGGTTAACACTTTCCAGATATCTTAACAATAGACTGATGAATGTTGATAACAGATTTGCAAAATGCACACAGTACATATTCTATGCTCAATACATCTCTGAAATTCAACAAGTTATTTCCAGTGTCTCTATTGCATTACGCAAAGGTTCAGGCAAAACAAAAGATGGTGGAAACGTCACTGCTAGTATGCTTAATGACAAGGAGAAGTTGAAAGATATGTTAAAATCAGATAGTGGATACAAGTTTTTGAAGCCCATTAGAGGAACTCCTCCATATTGGCAATCAACTCAGAAAAATGTGTTGGCAATGATCAGACAACTTGGTATACCTACATGGTTTTGTTCATTTTCTGCAGCTGATATGAGATGGCCTGAATTAATCAATACACTACTCAGACAACAAGGTGACTCAAGGAGTATTGATGAATTGGATTGGAATGAGAAATGTATGTTGTTGAGAAGTAATCCTGTCACTGTGGCTAGAATGTTTGACAAGCGATTTCATACATTTTTGAAAGATGTGATAATGTCAAGAGCAGCACCTATTGGGAAAGTCAAAGATTATTTTTATAGAGTAGAATTCCAGCAAAGAGGCTCACCACATACTCATTGTTTATTTTGGATTGAAGATGCACCTAACTTGAGTACACAGAGTGATGATGAAGTGGCAGAGTTTGTTGATAAGTATGTAAGTTGTGCATTGCCATCAAAACAAGAAGATGAAGAGTTGAATGAGATTGTTAGTAGTGTACAGCAACATAGTAAGAGACATTCTAAATCATGTAAGAAGAAGGGAACAGAGTGTCGATTTAATTTTCCAAGGCCACCATCCATCAAAACCTTTGTGTCCAATCCAGTGTCAATGGACATTGATAACAATGAGGACATGTCAGATAATGCTCTAAGTGAAGACGATGCTAAGGAATTGTTGAAATCAGTATGGAATGCAGTCAACAATGAGAATAATCAACATATGACAACTGATGAATTGTTCACAAAGATTGGTATAACACAGGATGATTTTGAGAAAGCAAATGACATGTTAACCAAGAAAGTAAATTTTGTGTTGAAAAGAGAACCTCAAGATGTGTGGGTTAATCAGTACAATCCTGACTTATTGAGATGCTGGAATGCAAACATGGACATTCAATTTATCAGTGATGTATATGCATGTGTAACGTATGTAGTGTCTTACATGTCTAAAGCTGAACGTGAGATGGGACTGTTATTGAAGCATGCACAGAGTGAGGCAGAAAGTGGAAATAGAGATGCTAAGCAGAGTATGAAACAAATAGGAAGTGTTTATCTGCAGAATCGTGAAGTGTCAGCACAAGAAGCAGTTTATCGTTGCTGTACATTAAGACTTCAAGAATGTTCTAGAAAAGTGGAGTTTGTACCTGTCGGAGAAAATCCTGTTCGTATGAGCTTGCCCTTGAGTGTAATTCAGAACAAATCAACTAATGATGATGATAATGATGATGACAATGTGTGGATGGCTAGTAAAGTTGATCGTTACAAAGCCAGGCCAGATACTAGTACATTTGAACCAATGTGTTTAGCTACATTTTGTTCAGAATACAGAGTGCTGTACAAAGGAGAGATGTGTAATGTATCTAGTGATAAGAGAAAGTCACATGTGTTTGCTTTGAAGAATGATTTGGGACACATCCAGAAACGTTCTAGAACTGATCCAGCTGTCATTAGATATCCAAGATTTTCAGTCACAAAGTCTTCTGAGAAGTATTATCATAGTATGCTGCAGCTATTTCTTCCTTACCGAGTTGATGTTCATTTGAAACCAGCACAATTTGAAACATATGAGGAATTTTTTAGCAATGGTTTTGTCAGTGTACTTGGAAGTTTACAATCAGTAAAGTCCATCGTAGAAAGTAATCGGTCAAGATTTGAAGTTGATATTGAGTCGTTGGAGGATGCAGTAGAACATCTTCAGAACTTTGGTCCACAGGAAGATGCATGGGCATTAATCAGTCCAGAAACTGAATTACAAAGAGATGAATGCAAAGATAAACAGCAAGTGCCAGCAGAGGATAGTGATGAAGAATGTATTATTCCAGATCTACAACCCAATAGAAAGGAAGAGAAGATATGCGACATTGAAGCACACTCATCAAGAGTACCAAAGACTGATGCAATAAATATGATGAGATCCTTAAATGACAAACAGAAAAAGGTGTTCTATAAAATTAGACAGTGGTGTTTGGACAAGGCTAATGGTAAAAACCCTCATGCATTTGAAGTGTTTCTTACTGGTGGTGCTGGAACAGGCAAGAGCCTTCTGGTAAAATGTATTGATTATGAAGCAACACGGATACTTGGATCAATGATGAGAAACCCTGATGATGTGTCAGTATTGCTAACTGCTCCTACAGGTGTAGCTGCATTTAATATCAATGGTGCTACAATTCACAGTGCATTGTCTATATCAACAGATATGTCATTACCATATCAACCACTTGGTGAAGAGAAGATTAGTACACTTCGTAATAAACTTGGTCAGCTGCAGATTTTGATTATCGATGAGATTTCAATGGTTGGTCAGAAATTACTGTGTTACATCCATGGACGTTTAAGACAGATTAAGCAATGTCGGAGTCATATTCCTTTTGGAGGTGTCAGTATATTAGCCGTAGGTGATTTCTATCAGTTGCCCCCTGTGAAAGCAAAATCTTTGTACCAGGATAATGTTGCAGGAGATCTGTGGAATGATAATTTCAAGATTGTTGAACTGAATGAAATAATGAGACAAAAGGAAGATGCACAGTTTGCAGAAACACTGAACAAACTAAGAGTTAGAAAGAAGCATGAAGCATTACAGGATGATGACATAAACATGTTGAAAGGATGTGAAACTGGACAAGAGTGGAATGATGCACTCCATATATACCCATGTAATAAACAAGTAGATGAACAAAATGTAAAGATTCTGCATTCAAAGTGTGCTGATTGTGTATATATTGAAGCAAAGGATTATGAAACGGACTCTAGAAATGCTAAAGTTAAACGAGGAAAACCCCTGAAGAAGTCCATTGGAAGCTTACCACAATCCCTGTTACTTGGTGTTGGTGCTAGAGTTATGCTTACTAAAAACATTGATGTGTCTGATGGCCTTGTTAACGGTGTCTTTGGAATTGTAACAAACATAGTAATGTCACAGGATAAATCTGATGAACCCAAGTGTATCAGAATTAAGTTTGATAACAACAAGGTTGGATTGAAACTGAAGAGACAATCTGCATCATCTTCATTTGATGAAGACAGTGTACCTATTGGGATTCAAGAAGAAAATATTGGCAAAAAATGTGTACGACATCAGTTTCCATTGAAATTAGCTTGGGCCTGTACAGCTCACAAAGTACAAGGAATGACAACCAATAAAGCAGTTGTGTGTCTTGATAAGACATTTGCAGCTGGACAAGCTTATGTGAGTCTTAGCCGAGTTACATCACTTGAAGGTCTAGTCATTGAAGGGTTTGATGAGAAGTACATATATTGCAATGAAGCAGTAGCTGATGCTTTGAAAACGATGCCACTGTATATTGAGGATGAAGGTATGGAAGGTACAGTGCCATCTGTCAGTATGACCATTATGATGCATAATATCCAGGGATTACATGCACATTATATGGACTTGAAATCCAACAGTGAAATGATGAAAACAGATTTTATTTGTTTGACAGAAACATGGACTGAAGATCAATTACAGTATGATATGCAATTGAATGATTTCAAGAGCTACCATCAACCAAGATGTCTGTCATATGATAATTCTAGTCACTTAACTGAAATGTTACAGCATCAGTGTCATGGAGGTGTAGCAGTCTATGGTAAAACCAACAAATCAATGAGTAGACTTATGTTGCCAGTCCAAAATATAGAATACATTGCATTTCAGATCATTTCTAATGTGTCGTTAGGAGTTGTTGTTATCTATCGACCAGTATCATATGTGCTTCATGATTTTATACCTAATATGAAAATCCTTGTGAATGAACTGCACAAAGTTTCCAACAGGTGTATAATAATGGGAGACTTTAATGAAAATGTTCTGAGTGTAAAGACTACATGTTCTACAAGCATTGTAAATATGATGAGTGAGCATGGCTACAAGCAGTGTGTAGTACATGCTACAACTGAGAAGGGAACATTGATTGATCATGTGTATGTGAGAGGTTGTGACTCAGTTCAAACTCATGTAATCCCTACTTATTATAGCTACCATGAGGCTATAAAAGTCGAATTTTGAATTAATACTGATATCAAGAAATGGTTAAGTAACATTGTACATAATAGACAAAGGTGTTTCTAGTAATATCATGCATACATCTTTAGCTCAGTTTTCTTATAAGTAATGAAGTTGGTTCTTATGTTTCAGTGTCAGATATATGATGATGACCTTTAAGATACTTAGTTGAGAAAAATGCAGTGAAGTTGTGTAAAATATGTGCACAGAAAGGAAGTTGGAAAATAGCACACTATAAGAGGGGGAAATTGATTGTGAAATATTGTGAATTATTTGTGACAAACCTGAGGTTGTTTACTAAAGTGTTATAAAAATGAAATAATTTCTAACTTTTAGTCACATTACATTGAACAGAAAAATAGGTTTAGTTGTGGGGTGAGAATTGAAATAAAATGTGAGATTGATTTTCCTTATTAATAATAAGAAAAGAGCATGCCAAGTTGATTGTAATAGTTTTAACAAAAACAGTGGAATGGAATCACTAAGAAAGCATTGAAATTGAAACAGTAAGAAAGCAGTGAGATTGTTAACAGTAAGAAAGCAGTGAAAAGCAGTGAGATTTTAACAGGAAGAAACTAGTGACATTGTAACTGGAAGAAAGCAGTGAGATTATAACAATAACAATGTCGCTTAGAATTTAATCTTATAATGAAATGTGAGCAAAATTTAATAATGCGCATATACTTTGAGTTCAATTTGTTTTAAAAGAAAAAATAAATGCATTTATATTATTAACTTGTAAATGATGAATAAACCACAGAAACCACATAATGAAATTATTCTAAGAAATGTAGATATACACCTTACTTTTCAGTCTTATACAATTCAGTGTGTTATGTAAACTTATGATCAATGTGAATTAAAGTATTAGTTTGTAAATCATTGAATTATAGGTAATAATGGAGAGCCAAAATACCAGAAGTAGATGCACAACCTGCTACTCACAAGAAATTTACTTCACACTGGATAGACACAACACTCCTACACAACTGGGATATTCATCACAGAGTGTGTCTTCTGAGTTCACTCAACTTGGACATCTCCTGTCATCTACAAACCTCAAGGTGTGTCTTCTGAAGTGAGAGGACTGGGATATGTCAACTGGGATATGTCCATTACAATGTGTGTTTTCTGTGCTCAATTGGGGAAAAACTACACCTCTACTCGACTTGGACATCTGCTGTCATCCAGTACATCTTCTGTTGTCAAGCGGGAGGACAGAGTGGCCAAACTCAACTTGGATATGTGCTGTACAATGTATCTTCTGAACTCAAGTGACTCAACACTCCTATTAAGTGGGGTGACTCAACACTCCTATTAAGTGGGGTGAGTCAACACTCCTATTAAGTGGGGGTGAGTCAAAGCTCCTATTAAGTGGGGGTGAGTCAACACCCCTTTTGAGCAGGAACATCTCCTGTTATCTAGTGCGTCTTCTTTTGTCAATTGGGAGCACACAAGGGCCACAAGTGGGAGCACAAAATAAGGGCCACAAGTGGGAGCACACAACAGCCAAACTCAACTGGGATATGTCCAACACAATGTGTCTTCTGAGCTTAAGTAATGGGTTTGCTCAATACAGCTACTCAGGCAGAATAGTAGTCATCTCCTGTCATCTAGTTGGAGAACAGAATGCCTGTGTCAAATGAGTTGTTGATAATCTGGTCTTTACAGTTGGGATGTCACCAAACTGGTTTCTGAGGTAAGCCACAGAATTGCATGGGCATTTTTTTTGGAGGGAGATTGCTTTGTTGTAAATTTAAGATTTAAATATACTGTGTGTTGAATCACTGTATGTCTGATCATTTTCTAAAGTCTGTGGAAAATTAGCCAAAAATGAAACTATTTATTTGATAAATGGTTTAGGGCTGATGTTCTTTTGTAGATATGTACAGGGATATTTTCAGTGCTACCCTAAATGCATGACCTTTTTTATCCTATAGATGATCATGCAAGCATTGTGTGACACATAATCATTCATTTGAAAGAAAGCCCAGGGGCAATACAGTTTTAGCATTATCTAATTATGATATTTTGATAATTAATTTTTTTACATAGTGCTGTGCTCTCATGTTTACTGTGGAAAACCATCTCTTCAGTGTCCTGTGTGAGTGTACTGGTTTGCAGCAGTATGGCCTGACCCTGAGTACACCACTAAACTGGTTTGGAGCAGTATAGCATGACCCTGAGTACACTGCTAAACTGGTTTGGAGCTGTATGGCCTGACCCCGAGTATACCGCTAAACTGGTTTGGAGCTGTATGGCCTGACCCTGAGTACACCACTAAACTGGTTTGGAGCAGTATAGCATGACCCTGAGTACACTGCTAAACTGGTTTGGAGCTGTATGGCCTGACCCTGAGTACACCACTAAACTGGTTTGGAGCAGTATAGCCTGACCCCGAGTACACCGCTAAACTGGTTTGGAGCTGTATGACCTAACCCCGAGTACACCACTAAACTGTTTTGCAGCAGTATGGCCTGACCCCGAGTACACCGCTAAACTGGTTTGGAGCTGTACATGTATGGCCTGACCCTGAGTACACTGCTAAACTGGTTTGGAGCTGTATGGCCTGACCTCGAGTACACCACTAAACTGCTTTGGAGCAGTATGGCCTGACCCTGTGTACACTGCTAAACTGGTTTGGAGCTGTATGGCCTGACCCTGAGTACACCACTAAACTGGTTTGGAGCAGTATGGCCTGACCCCGAGTACACCATTAAACTGGTTTGGAGCAGTATGGCCTGACCCCGAGTACACCACTTAACTGGTTTGGAGCAGTATGGCCTGACCCCGAGTACACTGCTAAACTGGTTTGGAGCAGTATGGCCTGACCCCGAGTACACTGCTAAACTGGTTTGGAGCTGTATTGCCTGACCCTGAGTACACTACTAAAACTGGTTTGAAGCAGTAAAGCATTACCAATACTGTACTGGTGATTTAAGTTCCAAAGTGTGCCGCTTTTGTCAAGTTAGGAGATCAGGCTGGCTCAGTGGTTTCTTTCCCTGCATTTCACCGTAGTTAGTACTGTTTGAATTTCATCTCGGCCTGGCTGTCAATGATCTGCTACAGTCATGCACTATGACTTTACTGCTAAATTGTAGGGGTACTGCTAAACTGTAAGACTTTTTGCAATAATCTAATACATATCACAATACCAGGGTCATGATAGCAGTTTCACATTACATATTTTAACTTTATGTAAATTTGCATAAGATTATATTTGTAAGCAAACATGTTTGGTACTCTCAAATCAAATTGCAATGTTGCATTATTTATTTTTTGTAGCAAGTTTGTATGGCAATTATAATTGATGTATCAGTGAATTGCTAAAGTGGCCTAATTTTAAGTATTGACATACAACATTTACAACATATATGCCAGCTCAGTGCTATGGAGTGTCGTGGCCGAGCGGTCTAGCTTACCGGACTCAAGTTCTGGTGTTAGCAGCAGAATGTGGGTTCGAATCCTGACCGTGACACTTGTGTCCTTGAGCAAGACACTTAACCATAATTGCTTCTCTCCACCCAGGGGTTAAATGGGTACCTGTGAGGGCAGAGTTGGTTGATTAGCCCTATATGCGCTGTAATGGCAGCAATTGAGCTGTATACTCCCCAGGGAGCTGAGATGGTTTCAGGAATGATTTATGAGCCTTATGAGCCTGGGTAATAATATGCGCCTTGAGCACCACTCAGTTGGTGGATACGTGCGCTATATAAGTCCACACATTATTAATATTATTATTATTATTATAAGTTCATGAATTGCAATTTCATAGCCAAAATGATAAAAGGGGGGTTAAACAAAAAATGCGTACATTTGAAAACATTAAGTCAAAATCCACAAAAAATGAATGTTCTGTGAACAGAGAAAAACAATGTGTGAAAGCCATTGTGTGTGATTTGTGGATGGGGAGAACTTTTGAAAACTTGGTTAAGTATATGCGTATTGGTTTTCCATATTAGTGTATATGCGCACGCAGATATAACTGTTTAAAAACATTGCTTGTGATGGGTTGAGGACATAACTGAAAGCTTTCTTGCAGAATATTTTATGCAAGTGTACTCTAGGATAATGAAAATATGTACGTTTATAGATTGTGTTAAAAGCATTGCTTGACAATGAAACTTGTGGGGATTGGCGCGATAGGAAAAAAGTGATTGTTGTTGCATGTCGTGGCCGAGCGGTTAAAAGCACTGGACTCAAGCTCTGGTGCTTCTGATTAGCAGAGTGTGGGTTCGAGTCCTGGTCTTGACACTTGTGTCCTTAAGCAAGACACTTAAACATTATTGCTTTGTCCTTCAGATGGGACGTAAAGCTGTAGGTCCCGTGTGTTGTGTAATAGACATAAAAGAACCCAGAAACACTTATGGTTAAGAGCAGGGGTTTGCCCCGGTGTTTCTGGCAGTGGCTGCAAAATTGCTGCATCACCTAATTGTACAGCCTTATATGGTGCTACATATATGGGTCTGATAATTCAAAAACTTAAAAAACTTGTCTTTCCAATGGTTGTTATTTATTTTTAAGTACCTGAAACCGACCAAAAAGTGTTTCATCATGTGAATGGACATGCAGGCTTATACTAGAACTAATTTGAGTTGATTTATTTAATGTTTTTATTTTTTAATGTATTTTTTTACCTTCAAATTTCCATAAAAATTTGATGGAAAAAAGTTACCTTACTTTTCCGTCCATTTGTTGATGGAAATTTTAGGGTATTTAAAAAAATAATAGTAATAATCAACTCAAATTATCTTTAGGATAAGCATGCATGTCTATTTAAATGTTGAAATTATTTTTTAGTGGTTTCAGATATTACAAAAAAAATTACAACCATTAGAAAAACTGCTAACGTGACAGTAGCCCCCTTTATTGTGTTTTGTCATATGCTAAAAGCTACAAAATACAATACTTGTACATATACAAAACGTGCTATAAATGTCAGTATGACGTTAAACAAAACGTTTTGCTTTCAACTTTATCAAAGTTCATCCTTGTTCCCAAAATTGTTAAAGTCCCCAAATGATGAATAATATTCAGTTACTTTACTTCAGTAGCCATGGTAATTTAGTGCTTCAAATGTTGAATTTATCATTCCATCAATGTTAAAGTTGTTGAGTAATAATTCATAATTTGATAGTGATTTAGTGATTTTTATAGTTACTGACAATAAGTAAGTGTAAATAATTAAACTCTAAAAGTTTAATTTCAGTTAAAAGGACTTCCTAATTAAATGTGACTGAGACCATTTACAAAATAAATACAATAGAAATTGTTATTTCATGTATAATCATGAGTTAAACTCTTTATTCATGAAACTCAGATCAATCATGACATCTTCAAATATATTCTTTTTCATAACTTTGGAAAGTCTAAAATGATTGTTTTGAAATCTGTCTTGACTGCAATCCCTGTAATTGTGTTTGAATATGATTATGACTAATTCCTTCCACAATAAAACATAACAGCATTTTATGGTTTTTCCCCAAAAGTCAATATAAAAAAATATCGTCATGATCAACAGGACATGGAATCATAGCGCTTATTTTGGATTAACTCAGTGACTGGAAATAATTTCCAACATGATAAGGTCATATTACCGTTTGTGCTGCATACATGAGCCAGTAATTTGCAGTCATCTTAAATGAAGGATAATGATTCCATACCCTGCTGAAAGTCTGCTCTGATGATACTTCCCCTTTAATAAATATATCTTACTCGTATCTAAGAAAATGTTTTTTTATGCATATGCATTAACTTCTGAAAATAAGAAATGTTATTTTTTTTTCCTCCAAAATCAGACGAGGCTTAGTGGGAGTGCATTATGAGTTATTGAAAAAGGTAGATGCTGATAATGTTGGTTCCAGTGTTATTTGACATGTTACTGCAAAATAAATAAAATTAAAAAGTACAAACATTGATGCAGTCACTTCTTGTTTTCTGCTGTAAGACATTCAAGTTTGATAAAACTCTTCCCAAACATTTCTAGGACTGGCACATTTAATAAAGAAGTGTAAAATTTCAAGATTTTTTTTCAAACTGCAAACGGATGTAAATCCAGTTTTTCACTGATGTGATCACATTAAACTGTATAGGTATCTTGTACACCACAATGTTCTCTAAGGAGATGACAAAAATAGTTCCTCCTTTATTGAAATGTGCCAATTATCTTTAGTAAAGTTTTTTCCAGCCCTTTGCTTCCCTTAAAAGCAGCAACTTCCATCTTCTGTATGTCTTCTTGTGAAGTCCCTGGCTTGTCAGGTCGCTTCTGCTTGGGACGCTGCTGCCTTTCAACGACTGGAGGTTGAACCTGCAAATAGAAATTATTGGAAAATAACAGATTTAGTATAAAGAACATTATGCTTTTAATGAACAAATTGTACCACAAACATTTTCAAGAAAGATGTTTATACGCAAATGTTTACTTAAAAGATCACAGACAAATGTTTGCTTGTTTTACCTGTGGACACGCAAGTCAATGACAATTTATGGAGGGTTACTTAAAGGAGAAGAACTTTGAAAATGACACAACCTTCTCTTTCATTGTCACTTCTGACAAGAAACCAAAATACATGCAACAAAAAGATTTCACCAATTACCTGTTAGGTTACTGTTATATGCTGGGCGTTGTCCTCACTAACCATGTGCGATTTAATTTCTGAAGTCCCAGTTTGTTACTAACCCAGCGAACACGCTCTGCCAAGTGCCGTCCTGGAGGGTAGTTGTGTTGGCAACTTGGGTGCCGGCTGTCGTCTCTCGTCAGTTAGGAATGGAGCCTTGTCGGAGGACTCTGTCTACATAGGGGAGTCACATGGTGAGGATGTGGACTGATGTGGGGACTGGGGATCTCTTGGAGTTGCGGGTGTAGTCTGTAAATGAAAAAGAAAGTACACTTCCTTGTTACAATGTTAAAATTATAATAGAGTATCCTAAAATAAAATTACAATGCTATTTTTGTGGATATGTTCACAGTTCAAAATGTGTGCTCACTGCTCTCCATTTAATGCCATACGCTGAAAGGAGTTTGTTTGAAATTTTAAATTTGGTTATGTTGATCACGCAAGGTTTCTGCCCAAATGAAATTACTCTGAGTGAAGATTTTTTGAGAAAACAAAAATTACAAAATACGGTTTAGTATTATTAGTAATTCGAAAATAGCGGAATTTATGCTCAATTCCCTATAACCAATCTTCCCAAGCCTTCCCGGTTGATTATCTGATCGTCGGAGTGAGTGAATGGTTCAGTTTTCAAAGTCCTTGTTTCAGTTACGGTCGACGGTCACTGCTACTCATTGCTAGTGGTTGTTCCGACATATTGCTACTGGTTAAACTAACGATGTGTATATTGCTGCATTTACATGTACGTAAAACAATGGGACTTAACGTTACGAAAATGTCCGGCCCTCTTTGACTATTTTCCTTTTTGCTAGAAATGTACGCTATCATATGAAAAGAATGCTCACCGGTGACAGTTCAAATCAGCTTTTCATCCTCGTCGTCAACGTAATGGACTCATTGTAATTATCAAAATGAAACTGAAAGGAATCGGACGCACTCTGCTTTCATGTCATTTATATACTTAGGAATGAAATAACTACACGTGTGTGTACACGTTAGTAATGGTGCCTAGCTAGAGCGGCATCAGTTAAACATATGTAGGATTTGAAAAACGGGTCCATAACGTGTATTATGTATAGGTGTTGTGCACAAAGTAATTGGCCCTGAAGCCTGTTAGCAATGCAATAACTACACAACGTGTGTGGACTAGTATAAGGATCTATGTATGATTATTGCGTTCAGAGATCGTCGTTTAATTAGACTCGCTAACATGTCACACCGGCATATATGTGTGTGTATTATGTACAAAGATATAATTATGGAGAATAAGGGCGCGACTTGGTCACAATAAAAAATTTGTGCATGTGTTTTGTACACAGATACAAAACGCGCTATAAATGATGTCATGATGACGTCACAAGACATTCTAGGCCAATAGGCACATCTACATTACCCCACAAATGTATAACTGAAAAAGTTTGATGAACGGGTGTATACTTCTTGAGATATGCTGTCCACAAGATTGCCTAATTAAATATTCACGTGCTTGTAATTGTCTCAATTAATTAAGAATCCTAGTCAATTTACTTTAGAATCTAAGTCAAGAGATAAGCTTCCATATGGTATATGATTTATATACTTATGATGATTCAAAGAAGGACATTTGGCGTTAAGAAAAGTCACATGTTAAGTCAATGGGGTTTCGAGGGAAAGAAAGTATAATAATAAACTAGACATTTAGTGTTTGTCCTATATGGACGAACACATAGCTGTTCCGTTGTTGGATTATGATTGTTATGATGCGCCCCTCAACCTAAGTTGTAGGCCTAACCCTGATCTTGACACTTATGATACACAAAGTCAATCTATTAAGACTCACGATCTCTTCGCTGAGAACAACGATTTATATAGCCAGTTTTAAACCATGTCACTTGAGGGCGCTATAATATGTGGCGACGTCAGTGAATCTATATTGTTTGTAATTTTGAACCTCACTGTTGATATGTTACACACGAACTTAAAAAAATCTTCATCACATTGTTTTTGTACCCTAAAATATTGATTTTTATTCAAACTTCCTGTTGAACCGGAAGTAGAGGTCATTATGAGGGTCACGTACCCACAGCGCACATACACAGTACTCATCAAGTCTATAACTGCAAAAAGTTTAAGTATCGAGTGTATACTTCTTGAGTTATGGTTCAAAATGGATTTGCTAATGAAATATTCATGAACTGTAAATGGAAACCGGATGACATCACGATGACGAAATTTAGTTTTTCATACTAAGTGTACAATTTGGTGTGTAGTTTGACCCAATACAATCAAGTTAAATTTTCGGCCCTTTGCATTGTACACTGTAATTTGCAACGCTAAGAACAATGGTTGTCACTTTTAAAACCGGTGACTTGAGGGCGCTATATGAGTTTTATGGTGGACAGGTCTTAATAGATTTGTCAACTACCAAATTAAGAATTGTTGACTGATAATGCACAGGCTATAGAAGACAGCCACTACAGGGGCTTAGTTGCCGTGCTGGTGTAAGCATAGCTCAATTGAGGAACAGTTGATCAAAGTTGACAATTGGGTGGTTTTGGGGAATGTAAAACTTGTGGTAAAGAAGTGAGGCCAAAAGGCACATTTACAGTACCCCACAAATGCTTTCAAAGTTCATCCTTGCTCCAAAAATTGTTAAAGTCCCCAAATGATGAATAATTATAATAATATTCAATTACTTTACTTCAGTAGCCATGGTAATTTATAGTGCTTAAAACGTTGAATTTTTCATTCCATCGATGTTAAAGTTGTTGAGTAATAATTCATAATTTGAGAGTGATTTGTATAGTTACTTATAATAAGTAAATGTAAATAATATTAAACTCTAAAAGTTTAATTTAAGTTAAAGGGACTTCCTAATTAAATTTGACTGAGACCATTTACAAAATAAATACAACAGAAATGATTATTTCATTTACAATCATGAGTTAAAGTCTTTATTCATGAAACTCAGATCAATCATGACATCTTCTCCAAATATATACTTTTCCATAACTTTAAACACACATTACTTTGAAAACCTATAAATTGGAAAGTCTAAAATGATTGTTTTGAAATCTGTCTTGACTGCAATCCCTGTAATTGTGTTTGAATATGATTATGACTAATTCCTTCCACAATAAAACATAAAAGCATGTTATCGTTATGATCAACAGGACATGGAATCGTAGTGCTTATTTTGGATTAACTCAGTGACTGGAAATAATTTCCAACATGATAAGGTCATATTACCGTTTCTGCTGCATAAATGAGCCAGTAATTTGCAGTCATCTTAAATGAAGGATGATGATTCCATGCCCTGTTGAAAGTCTGCTCTGATCATCACAATACTTCTCGTACCCAAGAACATGTTTTTATGCATATGCATTAACTTCTGAAAATAAGAAATTTGATTTTTGAAAAATCAGATGGGGCTTAGTGAGAGTGCATTATGAGTTATTGAAAAAGGTAGATGCCGATGATGTTGGTTCCAGTGTTATTTGACATGCTATCGCAAAATAAATAAAATTAAAAAGTACAACATTGATGCTCTTGTTTTCTGCTGTAAGACATTTAAGTTTGATAAAAACTATTTCCAAACATTTCTAGGACTGGCACATTTAATAAAGAAGAGTGTAAAATTTCAAGATTTTTTTTTTCAAACTGCAAACGGATGTAAATCCAGTTTTTCACTGATGTGATCAGATTAAACTGTACAGGTATCTTGTACACCACAATGTCCTGTACAGAGATCACAAAAATACTTCCTCCTTTATTGAAATGTGCCAATTATCCTTAGAAATTATTTTCATTTAGTAAAGTTTTTTTCAGCCCTTTGCTTCCCTTAAGCAGCAACAACTTCCATCTTCTGTATGTCTTCTTGTGAAGTCCCTGCTCGTCGTCAGATCGCTTCTACTTTTCAACGACTGGAGGTTTGAACCTGCAAATAGAAATTATTGGAAAATAACAGATTAAGTATAAAGAAAATTATGTTTTTAATGAACAAATTGTACCACAAACATTTTCCAGAAAGATGTTTATCCGCAAATTTTTACTTAAAAGATCACAGACAAATTTTTGCTTGTTTTACCTGTGGACACGCAAGTCAATGACAATTTATGGAGGGTTACTTAAAGGAGAAGAACTTTGAAAATGACACAACATTCTCTTTCATTGTCACTTCTGACAAGAAACCAAAATACATGCAACAAAAAGGTTTCACCAATTACCTGTTAGGTTACTGTTATATGCTGGGCGTTGTCCTCACTAACCATGTGCGATTTAATTTCTGAAGTCCCAGTTTGTTACTAACCCAGCGAACACGCTCTGCCAAGTGCCGTCCTGGAGGATAGTCGTGTTGGCAACTTGGGTGCCGGCTGTCGTCTCTCGTCAGTTAGGAATGGAGCGTTGTCGGAGGACTCTGTCTACATAGGGGAGTCACATGGCGAGGATGTGGACTGATGTGGGGACTGGGGGTCTCTTGGAGTTGGGGGTGTAGTCTGTAAATGAAAAAGAAAGCACACTTCCTTGTTACAATGTTAAAATTATAATAGAGTATCCTAAAATAAAATTACAATGCTATTTTTGTAGATATGTTCACACTTGAAAATGTGTACTCACTGCTCTCCATTTAATGCTATACGCTGAAAGGAGTTTGTTTGAAATTTTAAATTTGGTTATGTTGATCACGCAAGGTTTCTGCCCAAATGAAATTACTCTGAGTGAAGATTTTTTGAGAAAACAAACATTACAAAATACGGTTTAGTAGTATTAGTAATTCGAAAATAGCGGAATTCATGCTCAATTCCCTATAACCAATCTTCCCAAGCATTCCCGGTTGATATCTGATCGTCGGAGTTAGTGAATGATTCAGTTTTCAAAGTCCTTGTTTCAGTTACGGTCGACAGTCACTGCTACTGGTTGTTCCGATATATTGCTACTGGTTAACCTAACGATGTGTATATTGCTGGACTTACAATGGGACTTAACGTTACGAAAATGTCCGGCCCTCTTTTACTATTTTCCGTTTTGCTAGAAATGTATGCTATCATATGAAAAGAATGCTCACCGGTTACAGTTCAAATCAGCTTATCATCCTCGTCGCCAATGTAATGGACACATTGTAATTATCAAAATAGAAAGGAATCGGACGCACTCTGCTTTCATGTCATTTACTGAGGAATGCAATAACTACACAACGTGTGTACTGTCTATAGGAGCTATGTATTATTATTGCGTTCAGACATCGTCGTTTAATTAGACTCGGTAACAAGTCGAATGTCATATCTGCGTGTGTATTCTGTACAAAGATATAGGAGAATAATGACGAATAATGACGTGACTTGGTCACATAGTCCATGTGTTTTGTACACGGATACAAAACGCGCTATAAATGATGTCATGATGACGTCACAAGACATTCTAGGCCAATAGGCACATCTACAGTACCCCACAAATGTATAACTGAAAAAAGTTTGATGAACGGGTGTATACTTCTTGAGATATGCTGTCCACAAGATTGCCTAATTAAATATTCACGTGCTTGTAATTGTCTCAATTAATTAAGAATCCTAGTCAAATTAATTTAGAATCTAAGTCAAGACATAAGCTTTCATATGGTATATGATTTATATACTTGTGATGATTCAAAGAAGGACATTTGGCGTTAAGAAAAGTCACACGTTAAGTCAATGGGGTTTGGGGATAAAGAAAGTATAATAATAATAAACTAGACATTTAGTGTTTGTCCTATATGGACGAACACAAGGCTGTTCAGTTGTTGGATTATGATTGTTATGATGCGACCTTCAACCTAAGTTGTAGGCCTAACCCTGATCTTGACACTTATGATACACAAAGTCAATCTATATTAATTTAAGACTCACGATCTTCGCTGAGATCGAACAATGGTTTATATTGCCAGTTTTAAAACATGTCACTTGAGGGCGCTATAATAATATGTGGCGACGTCAGTGAATCTATATTGTTTGTAATTTTGAACCTCACTGTTGATATGTTACTCACGAACTTAAAAAAATCTTCATCACATTGTTTTTGTACCCTAAAATATTGATTTTTATTCAAACTTCCTGTTGAACCGGAAGTATAGAGGTCATTATGAGGTCACGATACCACAGCGCACATTCACAGTACCCATCAAGTCTATAACTGCAAACAGTTTAAGTATCGAGTGTATACTTCTTGAGTAATGGTTCAATGGATTTGCTAATTAAATAATTAAATATTCATGAGACTGTATGACGTCACAATGACGAACTTCGGTTTTTCGTACTAAGTTTTTTGATTATCTACAATTTGGTGTATAGTTGACCCAATACAATAAAGTTTAATTTTCGGCCCTTTGCATTGTACACTGTAATTTGCAACGCTAAGAGCGTAGTTATGTCACTTTTAAAACCAGTGACTTGAGGGCGCTATATGAGTTTTATGGTGGACAGGTCTTAATAGATTTGTCAACTACCAAATTAAGAATTGTTGACTGGTAATGCACAGGCTATAGAAGACAGCCACTACAGGGGCTTAAGTTGTCGTGCTGGTGTAAGCATAGGTCAATTGAGGAACAGTTGATCAAAGTTGACAATTGGATGGTTTTGAACTATTTTGTCCTAATCTATTCCTGAACATTGCATAGAACAATAAAATCACAGATGTTCGTGAAAAAAATATTGAGGTCATGTAAATCTCTTACTATTTGTATCTAGTAAAATCAGTGGTTAAACAACTTTTTCCACTTTCACAAGCACTAACTTTCCAGTAAATCATACAATTTCACTATAATTTTTATTTCTGTAACAAGCACGACTTAGATAAGTTTATGCAACCAGTAATACGCCATAATTTTGTAAGTTTTCCGAGAAATGCTAAGCCAAAAGTAGGTGCGTCATTTCACGAGTGCGGCGAATTACGTACATGGACGATACATGTACGTAAGTTTTAACGTTAGTTTTGTATAGTCATTAGCTGTATACTAAAACAAATAGACATGTATAATAAATGTGAAAGTGTACATACCTTCAAATGAAAGTCCCGGCGGTAAACAAAGGGTTAAACGGTGATCGTCGTTCAGTTCACCGAATAATCCTAACGTTAACGTTTAAACAACGACAGAAGTCTCACATGTACGGACAAGTTGTGCATCACCGCGGTCACCGGGGCAAACCGCAGGTACGTAGGTTACCGAGAGGAAAAATCAATAACGAAAACTACGTTCAGAGAGATCGTTTTAAATAGACTCGCTTCAGCCCACCGTGATATTTGTGCGTGTACTATGTACAAAGACATTGAGATTCACTAGCGATTAATGAAGCGACTGGGTCACACAGTGCATGTGTTTTTGTACAGATACAAAACGCTATAAATGATGTCATGATGACGTCACAAGACATTCTAGGCCAAAAGGCACATCTACAGCACCCCACAAATGTATAACTGAAAAAAGTTTGATGATCGGGTGTACACTTCTTGAGATATGCTGTCCACAAGATTGCCTAATTAAATATTCACGTGCTTGTAATTGTCTCAATTAATTAAGAATCCTAGTCAAATTAATTTAGAATCTAAGTGAAGACATAAGCTTCCATATGCTATATGATTTATATACTTATGATGATTGAAAGAAGGACATTTGGTGGTCAGAAAAGTCACATGTTAAGTCAATGGGGTTTGGGGGTAAAGAAAGTATAATAATAATAATAAACTAGAGCTCAATTGTATTCGTGAACGAATACCCAGCTGTTTCGCTATTTTTTATCATATTAACTTCCACTTTGAGCCGTGAGGACTTTTGAAATGTTATGATATCATTGAATGGATTGTGATACAAATAATTAGCTACAAGATGACACAAAGATGGTTAGTTATAAGCATTAGTTGTAAAGCTCAAATAAATGTAAAATTTTGAAGCATGTACTATCATTTACATGCACTGCTTACTTCTGGTGACAGTGCATGTTTTGTTTGTATCCCTATAATGTCACCATTCAACACCGGATGCAAAATATATACAACTGATGAATTGTTTAGTTGCATAATACATATGCAGGTTAACTAAAATGTAATGTCCAGTAGCTATTTTACTTCAATGTTACAGACTTCCACAAAATACCATACTTTCTAGAGTACCTTCTTTTTATATTTGTACAGTTGGGATTATGGAGACTGTCAGTTTTAGTCGAAAGAGCCAGTCGGGCATGAGAGTGCACTGCCTACATGAGGGTAAACATGTTTTGCATTATGTGCGAGTAGTTCTCAGTGACAGTATAGACAATGTGCCCTCTGACGTCACACCTAAACCAAAACATTATGTTTCTGCCCTGCGGTATACGCGCGCATCATGTTTTTGAATAAATTTGGTTTGGGAGTGAAGTCGCAGGTCATGTTGCATTGCTATATTTGAACTTCTGGTTTCGACCGGAAGCAAACGTCACAATAAGGTCATATTTGCACGTATTGTCAAGTGGATAACGACCTACAATATGGCTCAAAGATCATAATTATAGCTATTGTGGTTCAAAAGTTATACATTTTTAAATAGTTTTTCAATATTAATCTTTAACTTAGTGTAACTTGACACCTGATGATGTCATAATGACGTAATTTGTTTTGTTATTTAAGTTGATTCATAAGCTACAATACGACATATCATTTGTGCTAATGTGACATTAGCAAGTGTACAAGTGAAAATAACGTCTTTTTCAACCTGTCGCTAGAGGGCGCTCTTGCATATGATGACGTCATCAATCCTACTATCCAAAAGAGTACATCCTACTGATGATTACATACACAGAAATCATAGCATTATTTTTTATCATATTGGCTGTACAGCTCTTTAAATTTGAACTTCCGGTTTGGACCGGAAGCTTAGGTCAAAATGGGGTCATACCTGTGCACGAAATACGGAGTGGGTAACGACCTACAATATGCCACATAGATGAAATTGATAGCATATGTGGTTCAGGAGTTATTAATTTTTTAATGTTTTTTCATTATTAATATTTGATTTAGTGTAACTTGACACCTGATGATGTCATTATGACGTAATTTGTTTTGATATTTAAGTTGATTCATAAGCTACAATATGACATATCATTTATGGTAATGTGACATTGGCAAGTGTACAAGTGAAAATAATGTCTTTTTAAACCTGTCGCTAGAGGGCGCTCTTGTATATGATGACGTCATCAAACCTACTATCCAAAAGAGTACGCCCTACTGATGATTACATACACAGAAATCATAGCATTATTTTTTATCATATTGGCTGTACAGCTCTTTAAACTTGAACTTCCGGTTTGGACCGGAAGCTAAGGTCAAAATGGGGTCATATCTGTGCACGAAATACGGAGTGGGTAACGTCCTACAATATGCCACATAGATGAAATTGATAGCGTATGTGGTTCAGGAGTTATTAATTTTTTAATGTTTTTCATTATTAATCTTTGATTTAGTGTAACTTGACACCTGATGACGTAATTATGACGTCATTGCAATATGCACACTATTGCACTATTGCCTTTTGGTCCTTAAGTTTCATTGCAATCGCATTTATGGAACACTGCAAAATGGCGTTCAGAATGAAACATGTGTGTAGTACAATGCACTTCCGGTACGGAAAAGCGCTGAAAATTAAAATAAAAAAAAAAAAGAAAAAAAAACTTTAACAAAAACAACAGCTGTTTCGCTGCGCTTCGCTGCGAAACAGCTAAAAACTAGACATTTAGTGTTTGTCCTATATGGACGAACACATAGCTGTTCCGTTGTTGGATTATGATTGTTATGATGCGCCCCTCAACCTAAGTTGTAGGCCTAACCCTGATCTTGACACTTATGATACACAAAGTCAATCTATATTAATTTAAGACTCACGATCTTCGCTGAGAACAACGATTTATATAGCCAGTTTTAAACCATGTCACTTGAGGGCGCTATAATATGTGGCGACGTCAGTGAATCTATATTGTTTGTAATTTTGAACCTCACTGTTGATATGTTACACACGAACTTAAAAAAATCTTCATCACATTGTTTTTGTACCCTAAAATATTGATTTTTATTCAAACTTCCTGTTGAACCGGAAGTAGAGGTCATTATGAGGTCACGATACCACAGCGCACATACACAGTACTCATCAAGTCTATAACTGCAAAAAGTTTAAGTATCGAGTGTATACTTCTTGAGTTATGGTTCAAAATGGATTTGCTAATGAAATATTCATGAACTGTAAATGGAAACCGGATGACATCACGATGACGAAATTTAGTTTTTCATACTAAGTGTACAATTTGGTGTGTAGTTTGACCCAATACAATCAAGTTAAATTTTCGGCCCTTTGCATTGTACACTGTAATTTGCAACGCTAAGAACAATGGTTGTCACTTTTAAAACCGGTGACTTGAGGGCGCTATATGAGTTTTATGGTGGACAGGTCTTAATAGATTTGTCAACTACCAAATTAAGAATTGTTGACTGATAATGCACAGGCTATAGAAGACAGCCACTACAGGGGCTTAAGTTGCCGTGCTGGTGTAAGCATAGCTCAATTGAGGAACAGTTGATCAAAGTTGACAATTGGGTGGTTTGGGGAATGTAAAACTTGTGGTAAAGAAGTGAGGCCAAAAGGCACATTTACAGTACCCCACAAATGCTTTCAAAGTTCATCCTTGCTCCAAAAATTGTTAAAGTCCCCAAATGATGAATAATTATAATAATATTCAATTACTTTACTTCAGTAGCCATGGTAATTTATAGTGCTTAAAACGTTGAATTTTTCATTCCATCGATGTTAAAGTTGTTGAGTAATAATTCATAATTTGAGAGTGATTTGTATAGTTACTTATAATAAGTAAATGTAAATAATATTAAACTCTAAAAGTTTAATTTAAGTTAAAGGGACTTCCTAATTAAATTTGACTGAGACCATTTACAAAATAAATACAACAGAAATGATTATTTCATTTACAATCATGAGTTAAAGTCTTTATTCATGAAACTCAGATCAATCATGACATCTTCTCCAACATATATACTTTTCCATAACTTTAAACACACATTACTTTTGAAAACCTATAAAATTGGAAAGTCTAAAATGATTGTTTTGAAATCTGTCTTGACTGCAATCCCTGTAATTGTGTTTGAATATGATTATGACTAATTCCTTCCACAATAAAACATAAAAGCATGTTATCGTTATGATCAACAGGACATGGAATCGTAGTGCTTATTTTGGATTAACTCAGTGACTGGAAATAATTTCCAACATGATAAGGTCATATTACCGTTTCTGCTGCATAAATGAGCCAGTAATTTGCAGTCAGTCTTCTAAATGAAGGATGATGATTCCATGCCCTGTTGAAAGTCTGCTCTGATCATCACAATACTTCTCGTACCCAAGAACATGTTTTTATGCATATGCATTAACTTCTGAAAATAAGAAATTTGATTTTTGAAAAATCAGATGGGGCTTAGTGAGAGTGCATTATGAGTTATTGAAAAAGGTAGATGCCGATGATGTTGGTTCCAGTGTTATTTGACATGCTATCGCAAAATAAATAAAATTAAAAAGTACAACATTGATGCTCTTGTTTTCTGCTGTAAAGACATTTAAGTTTGATAAAACTATTTCCCAAACATTTCTAGGACTGGCACATTTAATAAAGAAGAGTAAAATTTCAAGATTTTTTTTTTAAACTGCAAACGGATGTAAATCCAGTTTTTCACTGATTTATCAGATTAAACTGTACGGTATCTTGTACACCACAATGTCCTGTACAGAGATCACAAAATACTTCCTCCTTTATTTGAAATGTGCCAAATTATCCTTAGAAATTATTTTCATTTAGTAAAGTTTTTCCAGCCCTTTGCTTCCCTTAAAGCAGCAACTTCCATCTTCTGTATGTCTTCTTGTGAAGTCCTGGCTCGTCAGATCGCTTCTACTTTTCAACGACTGGAGGTTTGAACCTGCAAATAGAAATTATTGGAAAATAACAGATTAATATATAAAGAAAATTATGTTTTTAATGAACAAATTGTACCACAAACATTTTCCAGAAAGATGTTTATCCGCAAATTTTTACTTAAAAGATCACAGACAAATTTTTGCTTGTTTTACCTGTGGACACGCAAGTCAATGACAATTTATGGAGGGTTACTTAAAGGAGAAGAACTTTGAAAATGACACAACATTCTCTTTCATTGTCACTTCTGACAAGAAACCAAAATACATGCAACAAAAAGGTTTCACCAATTACCTGTTAGGTTACTGTTATATGCTGGGCGTTGTCCTCACTAACCATGTGCGATTTAATTTCTGAAGTCCCAGTTTGTTACTAACCCAGCGAACACGCTCTGCCAAGTGCCGTCCTGGAGGATAGTCGTGTTGGCAACTTGGGTGCCGGCTGTCGTCTCTCGTCAGTTAGGAATGGAGCGTTGTCGGAGGACTCTGTCTACATAGGGGAGTCACATGGCGAGGATGTGGACTGATGTGGGGACTGGGGGTCTCTTGGAGTTGGGGGTGTAGTCTGTAAATGAAAAAGAAAGCACACTTCCTTGTTACAATGTTAAAATTATAATAGAGTATCCTAAAATAAAATTACAATGCTATTTTTGTAGATATGTTCACACTTGAAAATGTGTACTCACTGCTCTCCATTTAATGCTATACGCTGAAAGGAGTTTGTTTGAAATTTTAAATTTGGTTATGTTGATCACGCAAGGTTTCTGCCCAAATGAAATTACTCTGAGTGAAGATTTTTTGAGAAAACAAACATTACAAAATACGGTTTAGTAGTATTAGTAATTCGAAAATAGCGGAATTCATGCTCAATTCCCTATAACCAATCTTCCCAAGCATTCCCGGTTGATATCTGATCGTCGGAGTTAGTGAATGATTCAGTTTTCAAAGTCCTTGTTTCAGTTACGGTCGACAGTCACTGCTACTGGTTGTTCCGATATATTGCTACTGGTTAACCTAACGATGTGTATATTGCTGGACTTACAATGGGACTTAACGTTACGAAAATGTCCGGCCCTCTTTTACTATTTTCCGTTTTGCTAGAAATGTATGCTATCATATGAAAAGAATGCTCACCGGTTACAGTTCAAATCAGCTTATCATCCTCGTCGCCAATGTAATGGACACATTGTAATTATCAAAATGAAAGGAATCGGACGCACTCTGCTTTCATGTCATTTACTGAGGAATGCAATAACTACACAACGTGTGTACTGTCTATAGGGAGCTATGTATTATTATTGCGTTCAGACATCGTCGTTTAATTAGACTCGGTAACAAGTCGAATGTCATATCTGCGTGTATTCTGTACAAAGATATAGGAGAATAATGACGAATAATGACGTGACTTGGTCACATAGTCCATGTGTTTTGTACACGGATACAAAACGCTATAAATGATGTCATGATGATCGTCACAAGACATTCTAGGCCAATAGGCACATCTACAGTACCCACAAATGTACATAACTGAAAAGTTTGATGAACGGGTGTATACTTCTTGAGATATGCTGTCCACAAGATTGCCTAATTAAATATTCACGTGCTTGTAATTGTCTCAATTAATTAAGAATCCTAGTCAAATTAATTTAGAATCTAAGTCAAGACATAAGCTTTCATATGGTATATGATTTATATACTTGTGATGATTCAAAGAAGGACATTTGGCGTTAAGAAAAGTCACACGTTAAGTCAATGGGGTTTGGGGATAAAGAAAGTATAATAATAATAAAAAAAAATAAAAATCTCGACAGAAACAAAGGCTGTTCCGAGTATCTCGGGAACAGTGTTCCGAGTATCTCGGGAACAGCCAAAAATAAAAATCTCGACAGAAACAAAGGCTGTTCCGAGTATCTCGGGAACAGCCAAAAATAATAAAAATCTCGACAGAAACAAAGGCTGTTCCGAGTCTCTCGGGAACAGCCAATAATAAACTAGAAATTCAGAGTTTGTGCACAAACTCAAGGTGTTCGGAAGTGACGGTAATTGATGTCCTCATCAATTGTGATCATTGTTAAAATGTGACTACTTAAAGTAACAGAAAGATATCAAATGAGTACTTGCACGTCAATAAGTAACAGTTAAAGATATCGCTAGAAGGCGCTGTAACGTGATGACGTCATTAACAAATATTTTGAAAAAGGTCATAATGTCAATAAAGATTTCATGCACAGAATTATATAACGTTTATTCAGGTACCTTGCTGAATGTAAGAAGATCCCACAAAATCCAAAACTACAAACCTGGTGGACATAAGAGAATGCACCTGAGCTTGAAATGTACAGGTACACTTTGAAGTTTGCTCAAACCAGCAATATGCAACATCTAGTTGGTACCGATGCCATGTGTAGCAATATTTAACCGCTAATATGTATTCAATCCAAACAGCTTATCCCCAAGCGTGAAAACTGCACATTAATTTTTTTGAGAGTTATTAATAAAACTGTACTTATGAATAATGTAATAGGCCATATGCAATGCACTAAGCACTGTACC
>CM055817.1:30016786-30134066 GCA_029582265.1 Zoroaster sp. YZ-2022
GCTATTCATCCATACATGTAAAATAATAAATAATTGGGTCAGCATCCATCTTCATTGTATACACTATGAAAAATAATCCAAAACTTTAGTTCAGCTTTGAAGTTCATTTCCATGCTTATTCACACCGCCGAAGGTTGAATATTTTTGGTTCAGCACAAAGTTATGTTTGTGGCAACTAGTATTACTTTACAGTTAATGACAACCCTTATTATAAAGATCCCATTTTCAACAGTGCTGATTTTTTACCAAAAGCGCCCCTTTTCAGGATTTTCATGGATTTGGGGTGGTTAAGGTTAGTTTATTTTATTGGTCAAGGTTATTTTTGTTGGTCAAGGTATTAATATGGTAACTATTGGAAAATAATCACCAGAAAATGATCTTTTTGAAATTGTCACTAAAAAAAGTATGATGATATCAGAAGTACATACGCGCTCAAATAAATGTGCAATTTATTGTGACACTAGAGGGGTACATACCTGTGGTTATTTAAAGCAATCATGCATGAATTTAAAAAAGAATTGCGAAATTATTGAAAATTGCAATATATGTTTGCCGATATATCGTGGATAAAAAAAAATCGTTAATGCCCCAAGCTTACTGCATACTTGAAACTTGATTGAATTTTGGAAAGAATGTCGCGTATCCGGACCACCACTTTTTAAAGGGTTTTTGGGAATTTTTTTTAAACCACTAACCAGTTAAAAAATTATTCTATCGATTTTGGTACAAGGAAAGCGAAAACCATCTTTAAAATCCACTTTATTTCTTCTAAAAATCCTCCCTCTCAGAAAATAGAAGGATCCTTATTATAGTTGCCACTGCGCATGTACAAATGACTCGTGCTGGTCTACTAATTGTGGGAGTTTACGACATCAGACTGACATGATCAGAGGAATTCATCGTATAGCAAAATGGCTGATTTTTCAGTGAAATAAATATCCTGAATAATGTGAAGTCGGTTTGACGCGACATTCTACCCGTATTTTCTCTGTAATATTTGCCTCACCTTGATGTTTCCTGTTTCTTCTTAATCTTATTTCTTCCTCTCAGCCCTGCAAATGGCATGGAGGCATTTGTACCTACCCAGAGTGGTACCCATAAATCTGTAAATCGAATGGTAATTAATTTTAGGAAATGTTCTACATTCATCCATACATGTAAAATAATAAATAATTGGTCAGCATCCATCTTCATTGTATACACTACAAAAAATAACCCAAAACTTTAGTTCAGCTTTAAGTTCATTTCCATGCTTATTTACACCGCCAAAGGTTGAATATTCTTGGCTCATGTAATAAAGTTGTACTTAGCAACTACATATACGTAGTATTACTTTTTAAGCATCTGATAAAAACTCCATTATAAAGATCCCATTTTTCAATAGTGCTGATTTTTTTTTCCCAAAAAAGGCCCTTTCAGAATTTTGACGGATTTGGGGTGGTTAGGGTTAGTTATAGTTTATTTTACACAAGGTATTAATATGTATAACTATTGAAAAATAATCACCAGGAATGATCTTATTTTTTATTTTAAATTGTACCACACGATACACGATACCGAGGGACAGATCACAATGACATTATCATTTATTTATTTATTTTTATTTTATTTTATTTTATTTATATTTCTGGTAATGAAAGTCCAAGCGAAAGCCTCAGAAAAGCGCCCTTAAGCACTGGGTAAGCTCGAAAGCCTGAGGGAACCCACACACAGGCGCTTTATATGAACTAGAAACACCGGGGTAAACCTCACCTTCCACGAAAGTGTTCTGGGTTCCTTTTACGTATTACTTAATCTAGTACGCTGTGGGATCCGCCCATGGCTTAACGTCCCATCCGAAGGACGAAGCAATTATGGTTAAGTATCTTGCCTCAAGGACACAAGGTTGTCACGACCGGGGCTCGAACCCACACCCTCGTTGTTGGCAACACCAGAACTTGAGTTCGGTGCACTAGACCGCTCGGCCACGATATAAGACACATAAGTTAAAATTGTCGAAGGATATTTTCATATAGGCTTTGAAGTCTCAACTATTTTACAAAAATATATGTAGTCTGATTAGGTCCAGATATTTTCAAATTCTTTTAAAATTAATTCCTTACATTACCTGTAATGTTAGCTCATACGTATATGTTAGTGTACGTTAGTCTAACAGCCCTAACGCTTAGACATTGGCAATATCACACTAACCATACCGTCTATTTCTTCCATCCACTTGCACATTGAAAGCAATCTTTGTCCAACCCATTCTCCAAAAAATGATAACAATTTGGATTCCATGCTAAATTAGTACATTTTCTGCGACGTATTTTCTGTAGACGGGCCCGAACACTCAGGGAAGCCATATTGTTTTTGCTGCTGCATGGTAATACCATACTGTGCAAGCAAGGTACGCATGGCAGGTCAAGACTCGCGCGGTCTTCGTAAACTCGAATCTATTCTATTCTAATTAGATAATGCTATATACACACAATTATAGGCCGATATGTCTGTGTGTAAGAGAACGTCAGTATGGCTGTGCTTCTTGAATAGTCGTTCATTTAAACTTCTGTTTTAGACCGGAAGGAGAGGTCAAATTGGGTCATATCTGTGTAAGAAATGTGACATAGTTCAAGGTCTTTATGATGATGCAAAGATTAGAAAATATTTTCGTGTGTTCTATGAGATATATTTTTGAATTTTTTGATTTGTTTTTTAAATTTTCAACTCTGGTTTCTGACCGAAGGAGAGGTCGAATTGGGGTCACGTTTGTGTGGTACGAAAATCACATAATTAAAGATCTATATATCATGTGGTGCAAAGATCTGTGAAAAATATCGTTTGTGGTTCAAGCGAGATATGATTTTATGAAATATTAACCTTGATTTAGTGTAATTCGGATATCCGATGACCCTCACTATGACGTCACAACTTAGTGTACAACTACATGTTAAGGGTTTAGGAACAACTACATGTTAAGGTCTAAGTATGTGTGAAGTTTTAAGGTGTCCTTGTGAACTCTGCAACTATGTTTTTGTTCGTGATAATTCTTATCTCGGAAAAAAAAGAAGAAGAAAAAAAAAACCGAATATTAATAATATGGTGTTTGGGCACCAACCCAAACACCCAAAAAACTGAAAACACCATAATAGTTGTTCGCACAGCTCGAACACCTAAAAATCTAGATGATGTGTAGGCTTTTGTCCTTTTGGACCTAACAGCATACGCTTAATGACGCTGTGTTGTTTATAGTTAATGACCTTGACCTTACTTAATGGAGTATGCGCTATTAACTATTTCAACGGAGACTGATATTGAGGGCGTTCTTTTTGTCCTGTTTGGACTGGGCTGAAAGGCCGCGTAATGTGTTTGTGAATTTTAAATACATAAGTTGTAAGGTACAGGAGTCTGCATGAAATGATCTGCACCATTGTTTTTGCATGTGTTTGTCCTTTCGACGAACACAAAGCTCGTTATGATCTCATAATGTGTGGTTTTATTTGCATTTCATTCTGTGAGGATGTTTGGGTGCAGTCAAAAATACTAAGAATTTCCCTCAGTGCCATTTTTGTTTCCAACATGTTAAAGAAACTTTATCGCATTGTTTTGTAAAATTGCTAAAAGGTCATAGATTTTTATTCAAACTTCCTGTTGAACCGGAAGTAGAGGTCATTATGAGGTCACGATACCATTGAAGCGCACAGTCACAGTACCCATCAAGTCTATATAACTGCAAAAAGTTTAAGTATCGAGTGTATACTTCTTTTGAGTTATGGTTCAAAATGCGATTTGCATAATTAAATATTCATGAGACTGTAAATGGAAACCGGATGAAATAAACGATGACGAGAAATTAAGCTTTTCATACTAAGTTTACAATTTGGTGGTGTATAGTTTGACCCAATACAATAAAGTTTAATTTTCGGCCCTTTGCATTGTACACCTGTAATTTGCAACGCCAAGAACAATGGTTATGTCACTTTTAAAAAACCGGTCATTTGAGGATTATACGCGAGTAAATCTATAATTTTAAGACTTTGAGCTCATGTTTGATATCTGACGCACAAACTTCACAAAACTTAATTACATCGTTGTTGTCCCCTAAAATATTGATTTTTAGTCAGACCTGTTGAACCGGAAGTAGAAGTCAATATGGGTCATTCTTTTGATGAACTATAACATGGATAAAATCCGAGAAGATGCCACAAAGATTACCAATATTCTGCCATGTGGTTCAGAAGATATGAATTGTTGATTAATGTTGACCTGGATTCTGGGTAATGAAATAAGCATGTATTCCATGTATTAAGAAGCCTTATCCATGGCAAGAAATCAAATAAAACAATGTCATTGTTTTTTGCGTAACATTCAGCTGAATCATTACCTTTAAACTGTAAAATTTCCAGAAAAATTGCCATATAAATAAGTACATCTTTTATAAGGTACATTACCTTGTTAGGATGGCCTAGGAGACAACACATTGTAATTTGAAGGATAACTGTAAATGAACAGAAACAAACAATAATGAAATGATCTTCTGATTGTTTTATGTATTTATTTCTCTGTAACTGTTGAAAATACATGTTCATAAATAGTCTTTGTAATGTTATTGTTTAAATGTGGCTTTTTAGAGTTCATGTTGTAGATGAACCCAGTGACTGGAAATAATATTCACATGATATAATATTGTGTTGTTGCTGCATAAAATGAGCCAGTAATTTTCAGTCAATGTGTTTATCTTTAACAAGGACAACCATTCCATGCCCTGTAAAAGTCTGCTCTGATTGTGGCAATACTGTCCCTTTTATCTTTTACACCAACTTTGTGTTTATGGGATTGATGGTCAAGAATTGGGGGTTCAACTATCCTAAATGCTTGCATAAAAATAACTATGACCTTGAATTGATAATCTGACAAATGTATAGTAAGGCTGACAAGAGTGGGGGATGTTTAATATGTTTACATAGCCCAACTCTCAGTAATATACATTTTACTAGATCACAAACAGATATTGTTTTATAATAACTACACGTGTGGGGAAATTTTGGTCTAGTCCAAAAACATTTCCTGTGTACTAAAGGATTGTTCTAACATGTTAAAAATACCTTAAATTAGTTAGATGTGTTTTTAAGGTACTGAAAACAATTCTCATGAAGGTACAGACTTCTACAGATAGGATAGATCCATATAAATTAATTTGAAACATACATTAACTCCTTTGAAGAATCGACTTCAACTTCCTTGGCCATTGGATCGAAAAAGTTATACAGACTCTGACACCGTAGCAGTAGCAAGTGTTCTTGGTTTCAATTGGAGTAAAAGGGTGGAAAACTTTATTTTACAAGTGTGAAGGGTTAATACTTGTGTGTAGTTATGATATGATGGGCTGTAGACAATTACATGTACTATTTATACTAATTAAGATAAGTGTATTCAATATATACCGATAGTGTATATAATATTGGTGTGGTCCCCAAGTTTTTCTAGATATTGAAATTCCTAAATTGTTATTCATAATTAAGGTTCTCCATAAAAACCTGAAGCTAGATGGTGATGATACATGCCTAAGAATTGATGGCCAATTAATCACTTATTCAATGTAAAAAGAAACAATAAACATTTTAAGCTTTTTCAATAGACTTTATGCATTGACGTCATCATTGCCATCTTAGAGGTAAAATGATGATGAACAAATGGAAAACGCACATTTATACACACGCGGTTAAAAGATTGGGGCCAATGAGCAACCTTCTTTGACTCCCAGCCGAGGGCGCCCTACTTAAATGACGTCATGTATAAGGTCTATACATGCTTACAGAATTGAGCGACAACATATTTTTAAAAAATTTGGTGCGAACAACCAATAATGCACAGCCCTAAGTAATACTAGTTTTCCACACTAAATCTGCCCATAAAATGCTTTTATTTCTCATTTTGTCTTTTTTTTTCGGGGGATAGATTCATGCGTTAATTAATAATTGTTTGAGTGCAGAAAACTATACGATGTTCATCATCCACACCCATTATAAGTAGTGTAAACTGTAGATGTTTTACCTACTACTACTTATAACGTTAATAGTAGTGTAATCCCCCCATGTGTGTATTTTGTTAATAAACAAAGGAACAGATCATGTCCACATATCATGGTGACCCTCCATCCATATTTGTACAGAACAGTGACACTGACAAATGGTTGTACACATAGCTATACTACAGTCAACCCGCACACATACACATTTACATGGCCAGCACACTAATGACAAAAATGTTAACGTTAGTTTTGTATCGTCATTAGCTGTATACATGTATAATTAATGAAAAAGTTTTATATACCTTCAAATGAAACAAAAGTAATGAAGACCCCTTCCATTAACAGAAAACGATTCTCCAACGATCATTGGGACAAAACAAATGATATCGTATCGTCACATTTACAGACCTAACTTTCTAACTCAAAAATACACAACGTCAGTTTTAACACTCACGGACAAGTTGTGCATAGACCTCGATTAAGTCGCCGATTAAGTCTGTGTGTGTATTATGTACGAAGATATTATGGAGAATCACTTCCGAATAATGTAGGACTTGGTCAATAGTCCGTGTTTTGTACAGACAAAAATGCGCTTATAAATGATGTCATGATGACGTCACAGGACATTGCAGGCCAAAAGCACATCTTACAGTAAACCTCCCACAAATGTATAACTGAAAAGTTTGATGATCGGGTTATACTTTGAGCTATGGTGGTAACAAGATTGCCTAATTAAATATTCACGTGACTATAACTAAGGGCTAATTAATTAAGAGTTTTAGTCTAATGACATTTACAAACCAAGTCAAGGCATAAGCCTCTCCATATGTGGTATATGAGTTGACTCTTCGACAATGCTAAGAAGGCCATTGTCATTAAGAAAGTGCACGTGTTAATGCAATGGGGTTTTGGTGGAAATAAAATATAACAATTTTTAGGGTCATGTAAATTCTTTTACTATTTGTATCTAGTAAAAATCAGTGGTTAAACAACTTTTTCCACTTTCCCACAAGCAGTAACTTTCCAGTAAATCATACAATTTCACTATAATTTTTATTTCGTAATGCAATGATTTAGATAAGTTTATGCAACCAGTAATACCCCATTTGTAAGTTTTCCAGAAATGTTGTTAAAGGTAGGGCTATTTCACGAAAGGGGCGAATTACGCATATAGACGATTACATGGCCAGCACACTAATGACAACATGTTAACGTTAGTTTGTATAGTCATTATCTGTATACTAAAACAAATTATACATGTATAGGTTTCTCACTAGGTTTAGGCTATAAAGACCTTACAAAAAAAATCATTGGGGATCGTCACCACTCTAAAGAATAATCCTAACGTTAACGTTAAACAAACGACAGAAGTCTCACATGTAATATTAACCAGCATCACCGCTGGTCATCGGGCAAACCGCATGGTATGTAGGTTAATGAGAGGAAAAATCCAATAACGAAAACCACGTTCAGAGAGAAAGGATCGTTTTTAAATAGACTCGCTTCCAGCCCAACGTGATATTTGTGCGTGTACTATGCACAAAGACATATTGAGATTCACTAGCAATTAATGAAGGAATTAGGTCAATTATTAGGCATGTGTTTTGTACACAGATACAAAACGCGCTATAAATGATGTCATGATGACGTCACAGGACATTGCAGGCGTGCTACATCTACAGTACCCCACAAATGTATAACTGAAAAAAGTTTGATGATCGGGTGTATACTTTTGAGCTATGGTGATAACAAGATTGCCAATTAAATATTCACGTGACTATAACTAAGCTAATTAATTAAGAATTTTAGTCTAATGACATTTAGAAACTAAGTCAAGGCATTACGCCTATATGGTATATGAGTTGACTCTTTTCTGACAATGCTAAGAAGGCCATTTGCCGCGAAGAAAGTGCACGTGTTAATGCAATGGGGTTTTGGAAAGAAAGTATAAAAAAAAAAAAAAAATCTTGACAGAAACAATAGCTGTTCCGACTAACAGGTCGTAACAGCTAAAAACTAGACATTTAGGTTTTGTCCTTGACGAACACAGAGCTGTTACACGTTAATGACGTTGTGTTGTTTACAGTTAATGACCTTGGACCTTAGATACTGGAGGCCATGAACTATTTCAACGGAGACTGATACCGAGGGTGTCTTGTTTGTCCTGTTTGACCTGGAAGGAAAGGTCATGGGGTCGTTTAAGCCAGAATTAATGTCAGATAAGTTGTTAAGGTACAGGAGTCTGCATGAAATGATCTTGACCTTTGTTTTTGTAAGGTGTTTGTCCTTCGGACGAACACAAAGCTGTTACGATTCATAATGTGTGTTTTATTTGCATTTCATTCGTGAGGATGTTTGGTGCAGTCAAAAAATAATAAGAATTCCTCAGTACTATTTTTGTTCTAACATGTTAACAGCATTGTTTTTGTACCCTAAAATATTGATTTTTATTCAAACTTCCTGTTAAACCGGAAGTAGAGGTCATTATGAGGTCACGATACCACAGCGCACATTCATACCCATCAAGTCTATAACTGCAAAAAGTTTAAGTATCGAGTGTATACTTTTGAGTTAAGGTTCAAAATGGATTTGCTAATTAAATATTCATGAGACTGTAAATGGAAAAACGATAACATCACAATGACGAAATTAAGTTTTTCATACTAAGTTTACAATTTGGTGTATAGTTTGGACCCAATACAATAAAGGAAATTTTCGGCCCTTTGCATTGCACTGTAATTTGCAACGCCAAGAACAATGGTTATGTCACTTTTAAAACCGGTCACTTGAGGGCGCTATATGAGTTTTATGGTGGACAGGTCTTTAATAGATTTGTCAATCACCAAATTAAGAATTGTTGACTGGTAATGCACAGCTATAGAAGACAGTCATTTACAGGGGCTTTTAAGTTTGTGGTGCTGGGGCATAGCTCAATTGAGGAACAGTTGATCAAAGTTGACAATTGGATGGTTTTTGGGAAAGTAAAACTTGTAAAAAGTACAACCTATTAAATATATAGAAAACTGTTTTAAAGAACTTGCAAAATAAATAATAAGTGGGTCTTTCCACACTAATGTGGGTACATATTATGATAACTACATGGAGGGTCAAATAAAGGCAACTATTTTGTCCTAATCTATTCCTGAACATTCCTTAGCATTTAATGATTGTGCATAACAAATAATAAGAAAATAATATTGGTACTTAAGAAATTACAGGATCATCTTTTAAGACATGATGTTTGTACATGGACAGACATGTTGTTTGAAATTGACAGGAAAGTGACAATAGAATGAAATAATTGCTCAAATGTTTTTCATTTACATCCCAACCCCTTTTACGAAGCCCGGAAGGGACAGTGGTAAGAAATCAAATTCAATGGAGTAATCCAAAGCGCACGGATTAGTAATCCGCTCTGCACGGATAGGGAATGCTCACACACATTAGGAACTGCTCGCACGATTAGTAACCGCTGGCACGGATTAGAACCGCTGGCACGGATTAGAATCCGCTCGCCGTGTTTAACAATCCGTCGTTGTTTAGTAATCCGCTCAGACGGATTAGGAACCGCTCGCACGTTTAACAACTGTCAAGACGGGTTTAGTAACCGCTCGCACGGATTAGGAATCTGTTCGCACGATTAGGAATCCGTCGCACGGATTAGAACCCGTCTACCAAACAATCCGCGACGGTTTAACAATCCGTTCATCGGTTTAGTAACCGCTCAAGACGATTAGCAACCGTCAAGACGATTAGCAAATCCGCTCGCATCGATTATGAATCTGTTCGCACGGTTTAACAAATCCGCTCGCAGTTTAGTAATCCGTTCGACGGATTAGGAACCTGTCGACGATTAGTGAACTGCTCGCACGGTTTAACAACCGCTCGCATGGATTAGAAACTGCTCGCACGATTAGGAACCGTTCGCACGGTTTAACAACCGTTTCACACGGTTTAGCAACCGTTCGCGACGGATTAGGAAAACCGTTCGCACGGATTAGTAATCCGCTCGCACGGTTTAACAACTGCGCGACGGTTTAGCAATGCGCGCACACGACAAAGTACACGACGTTAGTTGATTCAAGATGGCGGAGGTCAATGGAAGTAGTTGTTCTGATGATGACCTTATTGGGATTACTAACCGTGCGAACGGATTACAAAACCGTGCGAACGGATTACTAAACCCAAAAGCGCACGAATTCCTAATCGTATTACGATGCCCGGAAGGACAGTGGTAAGAAATAAAATTACCGAGTAATCCGTGGCGCACGGATTAGTAATCCGTTCGCACGGATTAGTAAACCGCTCGCACGGATTAGGAACTGCTCGCACGGTTTAACAATCCTTTCGCAAGGTTTAGTAATCCGTTCGCACGGTTTAACAACCGTTCGCGACGGTTTTAGCAATCCGTTCGCACGTATTAGGAATATTTGAAGATGATCCCTGTTATTTGTTTAATACCAGGAGGGTTGCCTTTTGATTTTTTCAGGTAACAACCTTAGGGGAATAGCATTATAAAGGGACATGTGAGTGAATAAATTGTTCTATTAGTACTTTCAGTCAATTTCTAAATAAATGTCTGTCCATGTTACAAACATATAAGAAGATTCCTTGTAATTACTTAAAAAGTTGTCTTAAAATTTTGAAAAGCACAATCCTCAAGGCACTTGAATGTACACAGAAAAAAGTTAAGAGTAAAAGTACTTCATTTTATTATCAATGTCCCATGTTCCTAAAATGTCACACTTTTTGTACATTAGTGTGGAAAGACCCAAATACATAACTTCGTAAGTTAAGGTTGGTGTTAAAAGGAAAGACAAAGTGTATGTCAGAGCTATAAGAAATAGTTTGCGGGTAGTGAACTCATTGTACAGTTATCCTTCAAATTACATTGTGTTGTGACTTCGTATAGTTTGTAAGGCATTCTTAACAAGGTAATGATGTGTTCCTTGTAGAAAGATGCACTATTGTGTTCTTTGTATGTGACTAACAGGTAGTCGTAACAGCTAATTAAAGTTATTGCTTGAAGGTGGGCTTATCGTCACGATCAACAGGACATGGAATCAGAGTTCAACTTCAAGTTTAACCCAGTGACTGAAAATAATACTCACATAATGAGGTAATACTCATATTCGTGTTACTGCTGCATAAATGAGCCAGTAATTTTAGTCACTGTGTTCATCTTTAAACTAGGATGCCAATTCCCATGCCCTGTTTACAGAAAGTCTTTCTGATCGTGACGATACTGTCCCTTTAACATCTTTTTACACCAATTCTGTTTATGGGATTGATGGTCAGTACTATCCCCAATGCGTGCATACAAATAAATAGGTACTTTTACTACTTAACGTTAATTTGTGCACAAACTGAAGATTTTTGAGAATTCTTTTTATACAAAATACGGTTTAGTAATTCGAAAATAGCGGAATTCATGCTCAATTGCCTATAACCAATCTCCCAAGCCTTACCGGTTGATATCTGATCGTCGTAGTGTGAGTGAATTGTTCAGTTTTCAAAGTCCTTGTTTCATTTTAAAAATTTAAAAAAAAAAAAAAAAAAAAATTAAAATTTAAAAAAGGATTTGTGTTTAATTTCTGTTTGTATTTATATCTGTTTATTCTATGGCGTGTTCATTTTTGTTAGGCGCTTTTGATCATTTTTAAATGAAACAGCGCAATAGAAATGTTTAATTTATTATTATTATTATTATTATTTACGACGGTCACTGCTACTAGTAGCTAGTGGTTGTTCCGCCATATTGCTAGTGCTACTGGTTAAACTAACGATGTGTATATTGCTGCACTTATATGTACGTAAAACAATGGGACTTAACGTTACGAAAATGTCCGGCCCTCTTTACTATTTTCCTTTTTGTTAGAAATGTATGTTATCATATGAAAAGAATGCTCACCGGTGACAGTTAAAACTGAAGCTTTTCATCCTCGTCGTCAATGTAATGGACTCATTGTAATTATCAAAAGAAACTGAAAGGAATCGGACGCACTCTGCTTTCATGTCATTTACTTAGTATTACTATAGTAATGAAATAACTACACAACGTGTGTAATATCGTTAGTAATGGTGCCTAGCTAGAGCGGCATCCGTTAAACATATGTAGGATTTGAAAAACGGTCCATAACGTATTATGCATACGTGTTGTGCACAAAGCACTGGCCCTTGAAGCTCGTTAAGAATGCAATAACAACACAACGTGTGTGGAATACTAGTATAAGGCCTATGTATTATTATTGCGTTCAAAGATCGTAATTAATTTGACCCTGCAAACAAGTCCCACTTCATCTGTTTGTGTATTATGTACAAAGATATGGAGAATTACTGCCGAATAAGGAAGCGACTTGGTCACATCAACTTTTTTCAGTGCATGTGTTTTGTACACAGATACAAAATGCGCTATAAATGATGTCATGATGACGTCACAAGACATTGCAGGCCAAAAGGCACATCTACAATACCCCACAAAATGTATATAACTGAAAAGTTTGATGATCGGGTGTATACTTTGAGCTATGGTGATAACAAGATTGCCTAATTAAATATTCACGTGACTATAACTAAGCTTAATTAATTAAGAATTTTAGTCTAATGACATTTAGAAACTACGTCAAGGCATACAAGCTTCCATATGGTATATGATTTGACTCTTCTCATATTCAAGAAGGACTTTGCCACGCAGACCTCTCACACGTTAAGGCAATAGGGTTTTGGTGAAAGGAAGAATAAGAAAAAATAAAAATCTTGACAGAATAATAGCTGTTCCGACTATCAGGTCGTAACAGCTAATAAAAAAATCTTGATTAGAAATAATAGCTGTTCCGACTATCAGGTCGTAACAGCCAAAAATAAAAAATCTCGACAGAAACAAAGGCTGTTCCGAGTCTCCCTCGGGAACAGCCAAAATAAAAATCTCGACAGAAACAAAGGCTGTTCCGAGTCTCGGGAACAGCTAACTAGACATTTAGTGTTTGTCCTATATGGACGAACACAAGGCTGTTCAGTTGTTGGATTATGATTGTTATGATGCGACCCTCAACCTAAGGTTGTAGGCTCAAATTTTTCTTGACACTTATGATACACAAAGTCAATCTATATTAATTTAAGACTCACGATCTTCGCTGAGATCGAACAATGGTTTATATTGCCAGTTTTAAAACATGTCACTTGAGGGCGCTATAATATGTGGCGACGTCAGTGAATCTATATTGTTTGTAATTTTGAACCCTCACTGTTGATATGTTACACACGAACTTAAAAAATCTTCATCACATTGTTTTTGTACCCAAAATATTGATTTTTATTCAAACTGTGTTGAACCGGAAGTAGAGGTCATTATGAGGTCACGATACCACAGCGCATTCAATACAGTACCCATCAAGTCTATAACTGCAAAAAGTTTTTAAGTATCGAGTGTATACTTTTGGAGTAATGGTTCAATGGATTTGCTAATTAAATAATTAAATATTCATGAGACTGTATGACGTCACAATGACGAACTTCGGTTTTTCGTACTAAGTTTTTTGATTATCTACAATTTGGTGTATAGTTTGACCCAATACAATAAAGTTTAATTTTCGGCCCTTTGCATTGTACACTGTAATTTGCAACGCTAAGAACAATGATTATGTCACTTTTAAAACCAGTGACTTGAGGGCGCTATATGAGTTTTATGGTGGACAGGTCTTAATAGATTTGCCAACTACCAAATTAAGAATTGTTGACTGGTGTGGTAATGCACAGGCTATAGAAGACAGCCACTACAGGGGCTTAAGTTGTCGTGCTGGTGTAAGCATAGCTCAATTGAGGAACAGTTGATCAAAGTTGACAATTGGATGGTTTTGAACTTTTTTGTACTAATCTATTCCTGAACATTGCATAGAACAATAAAATCACAGATGTTCGTGAAAAAAATATTGAGGTCATGTAAATCCCTTAGTCCTTACTATTTGTATCTAGTAAAATCAGTGGTTAAACAACTTTTTCCACTTTCACAAGCACTAACTTTCCAATTCCAGTAAATCATACAATTTCACTATAATTTTTATTTCTGTAACAAGCACGACTTAGATAAGTTTATGCAACCAGTAATACGCCATAATTTTGTAAGTTTTCCGAGAAATGCTAAAAGTAGGGTGCGTCATTTCACGAGTGCGGCGAATTACGTACATGGACGATACATGGCCAGCACACTAATGACAAAATGTTAATGTTAGTTTTGTATAGTCATTAGCTGTATACTAAAACAAATAGACATGTATAATAAATGTGAAAGTGTACATGTACATACCTTCAAATGAAAGTCCCGGCGGTAAACAAAGGGTTAAACGGTGATCGTCTTTCACTTAATTCACCGAATAATACTAACGTATGTTAAACCAACGACACAATTCTGACATGTACGGACAACTTGTGCATCACCGGCACCGCGGTCATACTGGGGCAAACCGCTGGTATGTAGGTTACCGAGAGAAAAATCCAATAACGAAAAGTACGTTCAGACATCGTTTTTAATTAGACCTGCTTCAGCCCACCGTGATATTTGTGTGTGTACTATGTATAAAAACATATTGAGATTCACTTGCGATTAATGAAGCGACTTGGTCACATAGTCCATGTGTTTTGTACACAGATACAAAACGCGCTATAAATGATGTCATGATGACGTCACAAGACATTCTAGGCCAATAGGCACATCTACAGTACCCCACAAATGTATAACTGAAAAAAGTTTGATGATCGGGTGTACACTTCTTGAGATATGCTGTCCACAAGATTGCCTAATTAAATATTCACGTGCTTGTAATTGTCTCAATTAATTTAGAATCCTAGTCAAATTAATTTAGAATCTAAGTGGAAGACATAAGCTTCCATATGCTATATGATTTATACTTATGATGATTGAAAGAAGGACATTTGGTGGTCAGAAAAGTCACATGTTAAGTCAATGGGGTTTGAGGTAAAGAAAGTATAATAATAATTTAAAACTAGACATTTAGGGTTTTTGTCCTTTTGGACGAACACAGAGCTGTTACACGTTAATGACGTTGTGTTGTTTACAGTTAATGACCTTGACCTTAGATACTGGAGTATGCCATGAACTGTTTCAACGGAGACTGATACTGAGGGTGTCTTGTTTTATCCTGTTTGACTGGAAGGAAAGGTCAAAGTGGGTTCGTGTTAGTTAATTAATATCAGATAAGTTGTAATGTAAAGGAGTCTGCATGAAATTATCTTGACCTTTGTTTTTGAAATGTGATTGTCCTTAGGAAGAACACAAAGCTGTTACATGATTCATAATGTGTGGTTTATTTGCATTTCATTCGTGAGGACGTTTGGGTGCAGTCAAAAATAATAAGAGATTCCTAAGTTCTATTTTTGTTCTAACATGTTAACAGCATTGTTTTTGTACCCTAAAATATTGATTTTTATTCAAACTTCCTGTTAAACCGGAAGTAGAGGTCATTATGAGGTCACGATACCACAGCGCACATTCACAGTACCCATCAAGTCTATAACTGCAAAAGTTTAAGTATCGAGTGTATACTTCGAGTTAAGGTTCAAAATGGATTTGCTAATTAAATATTCATGAGACTGTAAATGGAAACCGGATGACATCACAATGACGAAATTAAGTTTTCATACTAAGTTTACAATTTGGTGTATAGTTTGACCCAATACGATAAAGTTTAAATTTTCGGCCCTTTGCATTGTACACTGTAATTTGCAACGCTAAGAACAATGGTTATGTCACTTTTAAAACCGGTGACTTGAGGGCGCTATATGAGTTTTATGGTGGACAGGTCTTTAATAGATTTGTCAACTACCAAATTAAGAATTGTTGACTGGTAATGCACAGGTTATAGAAGACAGCCACTACAGGGGCTTAAGTTGTCGTGCTGGTGTAAGTATAGCTCAATTGAGGAACAAAGGATCAAAGTTGCCAATTGGATGGTTTTGGGAAAGTAAAACTTGTAAGAAGTACAACTCTATTAAATATATAGAAAACTGTTTTAAAGAACTTACAAAATAAATAATAAGTGGGTTCTTTCCACACTAATGGGTACATATTATGATAACTATTGAGTGTGACATGGAGTGGTCAAATAAAGGCAACTGTTTTGTCCTAATCTATTCCTCGAACATTCTTAGCATTTAATGATTGTGCATAACAAATAATAAGAAAATAATATTGGTACTTAAGAAATTACAGGATCATCTTTAAGAGATGTTTGTAACATGGACAGACATTTTGTTTGAAAATCGACAGGAAAGTGATAATAGAATTAAATAATTACTCAAATGCTTTTTCATTTACATCCCTAACCCCTTTGGATTGTTATGAGCCAAAAGTAAGACATCTGGGTATTTAAGAAATTAGCATGTGAATATATTCAGAGGTAACGTGGACAGACAATTTTGTGACAAATGTCTGCCCACGTTACAAAAACATAATATTTTGAAGATGATCCCTGTTATTTGTTTAATACCAGGAGGGTTGTCTTGATTTTTCAGGTAACAATCCTTAGGGGAATAGCATTATAAAGGGACATGTGAGTGAATAAATCTGTTCTATTAGTACTTTTAGTCAATTTCTAAATAAATGTCTGTCCATGTTACAAACATATATATCTTTAAAGAAGATTCCTTGTAATTACTTAATTACTTAGAAAGTTGTTCAATTTTGAAAAGCACAACCTCAAGGCACTTGGAATGTACACAGAAAAAGTTATGAGAAAAAGTACTTCATTTTATTATCAATGTCCCATGTTCCTAAAATGTCACACTTTTGTACATTAGTGTGGAAAGACCCAAATACATAATTTCGTAAGTTAAGGTTGGTGTTAAAAGGAAAGACAAAGTGTATGTCAGAGCTATAAGAAATAGTTTGCGTGGGTAGTGAACTCATTGTACAGTTATCCTTCAAATTACATTGTGTTGTGACTTCGTATAAGTTTGTAAGGCGATCTTAACAAGGTAATGATGTGTTCCTTGTAGAAAGATGCACTATTGTGTTTCTTGTATGTGACTAACAGGTAGTCGTAACAGCTAATTAAAGTTATTGCTTGAAGGTGGGCTTATCGTCACGATCAATAGGACATGGAATCAGAGTTCAACTTCAAGTTTAACCCAGTGACTGAAAATAATACTCACATAATGAGGTCATAGTCATATTTATGTTACTGCTGCATAAATGAGCCAGTAATTTTTAGGTAAAACTTGTAGCTTTGCATGGTGAGGATGATAAGTAAGACTAATTGCGGTGACACCATGTGGAATCTCAATTGAGTAGTATTGTTTCTGAAGATCTGGTAACTGATTTCGATTAGTATGCTCTGATCGTCCTCAGGAGAATGAGGACGATCAGAGCATACTGATCGAAACGTCGAGTTGTACCCCCAGTTCTTTTCACAGTAATTTTTAGTCACTGTGTTCATCTTAAACTAGGATGCCGATTCCATGCCCTGTTTGTAGAAAGTCTGCTCTGATCGTGACGATACTGTCCCTTTAACATCTTTACACCAATTCTGTTTATGGGATTGATGGTCAGTACTATCCCAATGCGTGCATACAAATAAATAGGTACTTTACTACTTAACTTTAATTTGTGCACAAACTGAAGATTTTTTGAGAATTCTTGTTATACAAAATATGGTTTAGTAATTCGAAAATAGCGGAATTCATGCTCAATTCCTTATAACCAATCTCCCCAAGCCTTACCGGTTGATATCTGATCGTCGTAGTGAGTGAATGGTTCAGTTTTCAAAGTCCTTGTTTCATTTACGACGGTCAGGGTGCACCCCACTAAATAGTGAGGAATTCATGCGCCGAGCTGTTTATCATAAAGTGTATGCCCTCAAATTTTTCTGAAAAACAAAGATTTGAGGCCCATTCATTTGATGGATTGTAAAGATGGCCCACTATCATAACCCGGGGGTCCTTGGCTTCCAACTGTGAGTATTTTTTGGACACACTAGGCCCTGAAAAGTGGTCCTAATTTGATTTCAAGCGTAAGGCCTTTTTCCAAAATGGGCTGCTTTTCAGTGTGGACGTTTTCACTACTGTAGAGGGTGGTTTTCATTGGGATGAGAATAACTCCCTGGAAACCTGGACTTTAGACAGTGAATAGAGAAGAAAATAAAAGGTTATATATCGATCAATATTTTTTCTTTTGGTTTTAAAAACTGTGGGACTTCTAAGTATTTTTTAATGATTTTTGAATATTGGGTATTTAGCACTGTTTACTATGGGAGTTTATTTAGTTGGGTGCACCCGTCACTGCTACTTGCTAGTGGTTGTTCCGCCATATTGCTACTGGTTAAACTAACGATGTGTATATTGCTGCACTTACATGTACGTAAAACAATGGGACTTAACGTTACGAAAATGTCCGGCCCTCTTTTACAATTTTCCTTTTTGCTAGAAATGTATGCTATCATATGAAAAGAATGCTCACCGGTGACAGTTCAAATCAGCTTTTCATCATCGTCGCCAATGTAATGGACTCATTATAATTATCAAAATGAAACTGAAAGGAATCGGACGCACTTGATTTCATGTCATTTACATGTAGGAATGCAGTACAACGTGTGTGGAGGGATCTATGTATTATTATTGCGTACAAAGATCGTAATTAATTGACCGCAAACAAGTCCCACGTCATATCTGTTTGTGTATTATGTACAAAGATATGGAGAATTACTGCCGAATAAGGAAGCGACATGGTCACATCAACTTTTTCAGTGCATGTGTTTTGTACACAGATACAAAACGCGCTATAAATGATGTCATGATGACGTCACAGGACATTGCAGGCCAAAAGGCACATCTACAGTACCCCACAAATGTATAACTGAAAAAAGTTTGATGATCGGGTGTACACTTCTTGAGCTATGGTGATAACAAGATTGCCTAATTAAATATTCACGTGACTATAACTAAGCTAATTAATTAAGAATTTTAGTCTAATGACATTTAGAAACTAAGTCAAGGCATAAGCTTCCATATGGTATATGAGTTGACTCTTTCTGACAATGCTAAGAAGGCCATTTGCCGCGAAGAAAGTGCACGTGTTAATGCAATGGGGTTTTGCCGGAAATAAAGAATAATGTATAATAAAAAATAATAAAAATCTTGACAGAAACAATAGCTGTTCCGACTAACAGGTCGTAACAGCTAAAAATAAAAATCTCGACAGAAACAAAGGCTGTTCCGAGTCTCTCGGGAACAGCCAATAATACTTGATATCAATGACAATACATATGACAAGCTTCATATATTTATTACATTATTTATTAAATGATACAAAAAATAAGGATATCCAGTTTCACATTGGCAGTACCTACATGTATGTTAATGGGATGGAAAATAAACTGTATACAGCTGTTTTATTTTTAATAATAATGATAATGTCATTCATATAACTACTTTTCTAAAGTTTTCAAAGCTGCCATTTCAGAAATCCCCTTCTCTTCCATGATAAGTGTCCTGGGTTCTTTTTACATACATTACTCAAAACAAAGGACCTCCATCCATCTGAATGATGATATTATAGGCCCTACTGAGCCCCAGACCTCTATGCCCAGACTAATCACACAACCACAAACATGGAATGGCCTCCCATCCAAGTAGATTGACTGTGGTCAATGTTGCTTAACATAGGCATTCATGCCACTGGCTCTTCCATTGAGCTAAATGTCTGGAAAATATGGGACTAATGTAAATGTTTTCAATCCTAGACATATTTTGTGCAAAAAATAGTTTTGGAATATTGCTTATATTTATAAAGGATTGACATCAATGGAGATTTGCCTCTCCCAACTCTGGCCTTCCTTACCAATAAGCCAATTCAAATATACCAACTGGCCCTTAAAACAGAAATGTAAAGTTGTCACCATTGATATAAAAATGTTTAAAAAAAATGCTCATATATTAAAATTTACTTCATACATGTATAAGCTTATAATTAAGAATGTGGTTGTAAAACACTTTGTTTAGGTAATTGAGCTGAAAGGGTCGTTGACACCCAGAGTATTCCTCAATGGTACCCAAATATCCTCTATTGCCTGGGTACCATTTGGGAGTACCCTAGGTGACAATGACCCCTAATACCCCTGTGGCATTTATACAGTTAGAAGTCATAGTGAGCTAATAACATTGAACTGTACCAAATGGTTATAACAATCATGAACATTGCCTCCCAGTGTTTGTAATAGCATTCACAGAAAGGAATCACTTTAACCAAACACCACTATAGTGAATATTTTGTTTGGATGTGTACTGGATTGGCCCCATGATGGATGTTCATTATATAGCAGAGTTGCATATTCATCACAGTAAAGAAATCTACAAAATAAAATAACACAAATAATAATACACATTTTAAAATATAAAATCAAATAGAGGTATACAAACTAAGACAGAGGCATATCATTCATAGTGCAGTTTGTAATAATTGGTTTGGCAAGGAATGTATACATGTATCATCAAATATCCTGATGAATAATAGATTTATGTTATGTCTTCGGTAAGATCTAATTTCAAAATTGATCCACTCCAAATGTTACTTTTCAAGGAACTTGTGGGAAGTGTTCAATATCTATTCAGATATTGAACAACAAATTTCATGATCTCATTATGATTTTGTCAGCAACAACCAATAATGTGTTTATCTGTTTTCTTCTTGATCAACAATTCTGCACATTTAGCCTAATGTGTAAAGGTTCCTAAATTCAGGGAAAGCAAACATCTTTTCCAAAAAATAATTTTGTTTGTCCGATTTTGAAATTAACACTCAAAATGTGAATACTTATTGATTTTGTTTCCCTTGTGAACAACCTATTTTAGCTGAGCAGAATATCCAGCATTAAAACCTGTCTCCCATACCAAGTTCTCTCATTGTCTTTCAGCATAAAACCTAGCCTGTCTCCCATAATCCTTGCCAAGTTCTCTCACTGTATTTCAGCATAAAACCTAGCCTGTCTTCCATAATCCATGCCAAGTTCTCTCATTATATTTCAGCATAAAACCTAGCCTGTCTCCCATACAAGTTCTCTCACTGTATTTCAGCATAAAACCTAGCCTGTCTCCCATAATCCATGCCACGTTCTCTCATTGTCTTTCAGCATAAAACCTAGCCTGTCTCCCCATAATCCATGCCAAGTTCTCTCATTGTCTTTCCAGCAAAAACCTGGCCTGTCTCCCATAAATCCATGCCAAGTTCTCTCATTGTCTTTCAGCATAAACCTAGCCTGTCTCCCATAATCCATGCCAAGTTCTCTCATTGTCTTTCAGCATTAAAACCTGGCCTGTCTCCCATACTCCATTTCAAGTTCTCTCAAATTATCTTCCAGCATTCTCACTTCGTCCGTTCGATGCATCTCTTTAGCTTGTCTGATGTAATTCCTAATAATATTCATCTAATAATATTCATCCTAATAATATTCATCTGTTGCATCATTGGATTGTCAGACGATGCCATGAGCTCTGCTTCACTCACAACAGATGGTTTCCAACCCCCTTCTAATGTTTTAGCTCCGCCTGCTGAACCTTTGGTTGGTGATGTTTCTTGTCTACTCTTAGTTAGATTCAAAGGCCAGCTTGGTATTCGGGCGTGGCCCTTTTTCACCATTCTTTCCAATGATTTTTGTTCTTGTTTCTCCTGGTGGAGCCGTTCTTGTCTTTGTGCTTCCAGCTCTGCTTCTTTCTCCATTTGGATCCGGCGGGAGATTGCCACCCTGCGTTCATCCTGGAGTTTCTCAAGTTCTTCTTTCGTTGGCAGGGTAACCATAGCTTGCATGTTAGTTTGCAAGAAGAGAGTGCAGTGGGTTCGGATTTTCTGGTACAACCTTTGATGGGCGGGGCTAGAGGTAGACGTACTGAGAGATAAGATTCTCTTGCTATAAAAATATAAGTAAAGATGACAAAATCCTGAATATCACAGATCAATCTGTAAATCATTTTGACAAGTACAATTTTACACCACTACTGTGTTTTCCACACTGGAAAAATCACAATGACCATTTGCTTAAATTTCTGAGTAACCTTGTAACATTAGTCAACCTAATAGGGGTGGATCCAGGGTGGCAAAGAAAGGGGAAAACAGAAGTATGGTACATTGACAAACATTAAAGGGAGAGTATCGTCATGGTCAGAGCAGACTTTCAACCGAGCATGGAATCAGTGTCCTAGTTTTAAGATGAACACAGTGACTGATAATTACTGGCCCATTTATGCAGCAGCAACAGTAATATGACCTTATCATGTGGGGTATTATTTTCAGTCACTGAGTTAATCTAAAACTAGCACCTGATTCCATGCCCTGTTGATCGTTATGATATTGTCCCTTTAATTGGTGCCATCCTTCATTAAAAACTGTGACAATTCAATTTTGTGTTATATACACATGTAGATCAAATTTAGTTTTGCTTCAACAATCTGTTACCTAACCCAAAGTTTACAATTGTTGATCTTTTGAAGTTTGCATAAAATTGTGCTTTCTTTAAAAGGAAAAATTGACCTTTAAATTTAAAAATAACCAAATGATCAAATTTTAATGTAAAATTCAAAGCCGATGATGGTATTAATCTTCCTGAAAATTTTTTGTTTTCAATTAAAAAATTCAATTATAACCAGGAAAGGGAAAGAGTACTCTTTCCTAAATTCTACATAACAATTCTACAAAACAATCTGAATGCAATTTCACATTTTTCTTTAGTGATTAAGCCGACAATTTCACAGGTTGGTTGTTTAATATATAAATCTTGATTCAGTGATAGCAAGCATAATTACCTGATTACATCAATCAGATCAAAGTTTTTTAGTATTTTGGTCCGTTCTCTCTCCAAGAAATCTCGGCTATGAGTTGAGCTTCCTGATCTACAGATAAGAAAACAATTGACAGGTTGTTTGTTGTCACAATGGTAATTCTTTGGCTGCAGTGTACACTTCTGGTCATTTTTACATAAGTACATCATAGGCATACAGTAACTAAGTTGGAAATTTGCTTAGCAAAACATTTTTGATTTTGAAATATAAACAGACAGGCCGACAGACAGACATGCACAAGTCTATACACTTGTGTGATTATGTGGAGGTTTCATCTACAAGGGTGATGGTCCTTAACACCTGCCCGACTGTCAAGTGGGTAATTTACCCATCAGGCAGGTAAAGTTTACCAGCCTGTGTGGTGGGTAATATTATGAGAGACCAGCACTGGTGGCTTACCAAATACTTGCATCAATCTGGTACAATATCTGCCAGACTAGTTGATTTATTGATTTACCTGCCATACCAGCTTGTGATGAATAAAGTCAAGGTCTGTGCCTATTTTTTCTTAATAGACCGGCAGCCCAGAGCATTTTGGTCAAACGAACGAGGTACCAATATCCGAGTACAGGAACATTTATTGTGTAACCTAACATATTCAGATATGGATGTCTGCCGGGGACCCCCTGCTGCGTGTGGCCCCTGGGGCCCCCAAAAAGGGACCCAATAATGGGCTGGATCAAACATAGGAGGTACCACCTGAAACCAAGATAAAATGAACAATTACACTCTACTAAGTATAAAATATCCATTGCCAGACAAATTGTCTGCTGCATAAGGCCCGCCAGACACCCCCAAAAGGGTCTCAAAATTTGGGCTAGATCAAACATAGGAGGTACCACATGAAACCAAGTTAAAATGAACAATTACACTCTACTAAGTATAAAATATCCATTGCCAGACAAATTGTCTGCTGCATAAGGCCCGCCAGACACCCCTCAAAAGTTTACCCTGTGTACACTATGATAGAATTGGGCTAGAAGATATATTAAAAGTACCGGTACCACATGAAAGTAAGTTTAAATGAACATGTACATCTCACGTAGTGTACAGAATGGCCCCTACAAATTTTTTCCTCCACCAGACAATCTGCATAAGGTCCACCAGACTCCAAAGAGACCAGGGCCGGATGAACCTAGGGGCACAGGCCCCACCCCCATGAAGGGGGCCCCACCAAATGAACCGTTATGTGAATTTCACGTCAAATGTCTATTTAAATTCATGTTGTTATTGTAGCTGGTGGCCTACAAAATATTGTCTAATTTGTCAAATTGTCTTCCTATATTTTAGTTACAATATATAGCAGAGCCTGAAATAACGGTCGGACATCGGACGATTTCCGATCAAATTACAGTTTTTCCAACCAAAACGTTTAATTGGTCGAAAATTTTGTCCAGACAAATTTACTTGTAGACTTACCACAAGTCGACTTCTTTTTCTTTTTCACTTAAAAGAACCCTCTCGCAAAGCGAAAGGTCGAGCGACCGAAGGGCGTCTCAGCAAAATCAAATGTCTATTTAAATTTGAAAAAACAGTGCGATCAGTTTTGTTCAATAAGACTGGATCTGAGAGCATACCGCAAAGAATGCGGGCTCAGGAAACAAGATGGCAGCGTGGCTGTCAAATTTTTGATCTGTCAATAGTATACTATTATACTATTATACTATTACACAAATTCAAAAGCAATGTTAGTGTTTAGCATAAAGAATTATTATACTGCATGGCGGGATTTACCCAACTGAGGGGGTCAAAATGAATCCAAAAAAATAAGTCCGATCAAATTTCATTTTGGCCGGACATTTTGGCCTGCTTTCATTATCTGATCAGATATTCACAAGAAACAGGTTCATGCCATTTTCATGACTTTTTAACAGTAGGCCTAATCTATTATGTGATTATTCCATTTAAGCTCATTGCTTAATTGACTTACATGATTTCATCTCAAAGAAAATACTTCCATCTTTAAAAACAAAACATGACAAATTTTCGGAATGCAATTGTGTGTGCGATATAGTTTACTATTGCAGAGCTTGAAATAACGGTCAAAATTTGCCCGGACAAAATGTCCGGCCAAAATGAATTTTAATCAGACATTTTCAAATTTTATCGGACTTATTTTTTTCGATTCATTTTGACTCCCTCCGTTGGGTAAATCCCGCCATGCAGTAAACATTCTTTATGCTAAACACTAACAGTGCTTTTTAATTTGTGTAATAGTATAATAGTATACTAGATAATTTCATAGACTGACCTTTTGACAGATCAAAAATTTGACAGCCACGCTGCCATCTTGTTTCCTGAGCCCGCATTCTTTGCGGTATGCTGAGCTCAGACCCAGTCTTATTGAAGAAAACTGATCGCACTGTTTTTTCGATTTTGCTGAGCCGCCCTTCGGTCGCTCGACCTTTCGCTTTGCGAGAGGGCTCTTTCAAGTGAAAAAGAAAAAGAAGTCGACTTGTGGCAAGTCTACAAGTAAATTTGTCTGGACAAAATCTCCGACCAATTGAACGTTTGCTTGGAAAAACTTTAATTTGGTCGGAAATTGTCCGATGTCTGACCATTATTTCAGGCTCTGCTATTGTAACTAAAATATAGGAAGACAATTTGACAAATTAGACAATATTTTGTAGGCTTTTACCAGCTACAATAAGAACATGAATTTAAATTGACATTTCACGGTTCATTTGGTGAGGCCCCCTTCATGTGGGGGGCCCGGGGCCAGCCCCCAAGTGCCCCTGGGTTAATCCGGCCATGGTCTGGTGGACCTTAGGCAGATTGTCTGGTACTCCTTATGCAGAGGAAAATTTGTCTGGTAGGGGCCATTCTGTACTCTGTGAGATGTACATGTTCATTTAAACTTACTTTCATGTGGTACTTTTAATGTATCTTCTAGCCCAATTCTATCATAGTGTACACAGGGTAAACTTTTGGGGGGTGTCTGGCGGGCCTTATGCAGCAGACAATTTGTCTGGCAATGGATATTTTATACTTAGTAGAGTGTAATTGTTCATTTTATCTTGGTTTCATGTGGTACCTCCTATGTTTGATCCAGCCCATTATTGGGTCCCTTTTTGGGGGCCCCAGGGGCCACACGCAGCAGGGGGTCCCCGGCAGACATCCATATCTGAATATGTTAGGTTACACAATAAATGTTCCTGTACTCGGATATTGGTACCTTGTTCGTTTGACCAAAATGCTCTGGGCTGCCGCTCTATAATAGTGGCTCAGTTGTCATGGCAAAACATTGCAATTGATAACATTTATGCATACTTTGTGGATTGATAAACAGAACATTTTGATAAAAGCTTGATTATTTTTGGTTAAACAAATATGACAGTATGACTGAATGAATAATACAGACTTGACTATACTTACAGTAATGATTCCAGCTTGGGGTTGTAAACTGACAACTGAGCTATCGCATGGTTCTTGACCTCAGTTAACCTCTGCAAGACAATTCAAATCAAACGTGATCATGTAATAACTGCACTTTGTCTTACTACATGTACTCATTATAAAGGTCATAATTCACATGGTATTAATTGAATGTACTAAAAACATACTCATATACCTCATACAGTAATATCTAAGAATTATGAGCTGATAAAGACCATTGTCTGCTTACAGTGTAATCGTATTAAGCAAATTTAATTTGCTAAGTAAAATTTGCTGAGAACCTGCCAGAGGCAATATACATTAGGTGACAATTAGACTGTAATCTATTTTTGCTAAGTATAACTTTTCTCTGCTAGTGCTTAGCAGCTCTATGAAATTTTGCCCTGGTCACAAAGTAAATACAAACATACCTCATACAGTAATACCACAGCAGGCTTGATGACTTTCTGTCTCATTGTTTGTAGTCTTATTACCAGTAGTTCATCACAGTGCTTGCAAATCCTCAATGTACCACTTACATCATCTGCTTCCCCTCCCTCTGCACCTTGGCATTCCTTGCTTGTTTCTGTTGGTGATCTTGTAACATCTCTGCCTCTGATTTCAGTACATTTTCTATGAAACATGAAGAACATTGATTTAAATTAAAAGCCACATTAGTCACTGTATGCATGCATATGTACTTTATAAACTGGCATTATAAAATGTTAGTCTAAAGTAAAAGTAAATAATTTGTAAACTTCCATTCTGTTGTGTCACACTTCATGTGAGTCAAGATGTTTGATTTATTCAGTGAATGGATTGATGGCTTGTCACAAAATGGCACGTCACAAAATTTCAAATTTGTCACATAAATGTCTCAAATGTCACAGAATTTTTGGCACCTTTTGCACATAATGTCACATCAGTTTTGCCTTTGTCGCATTTGATTGGCATAGATTAAAACATTATGACCAGTTGACCGGTGATACTCATGTCTGTTTCATGAAAAATGGAACCACCACTAAAATGCAACATCAGATTACACTCTGTGTAAATCTACACTGAAGACTCGAAAGTACAAAAGAAAAATCAGGAAAAAGTGAAAGATTGCCCAAAGTGCCTCTGAAGTATAATCCAACTAAAACATGTCACAAAATGTCAGACAATTTTTAATACTTCTGTTTATGTTCCTTTTGTCACATTTTATCACAAAATTTTCAAAATGTCACAGAATGTCACAAATTTTTGGTCAATGAAATTTTGTCACAAAATGTCACCATGATCCATTCTCTGTTTATTACAGTTTCAGCGTAAAATTGCATATTTTCTAACAAGACAACAGTGAAAATGCATTAGCAAACATAAACTTCATATTCATTCTAATGTGGAATTTTGATACAGTCTGTTAAAATTTGTTGATGTACATGACTAGGGAAAAAACATTTGACTATTCTTTTTAAAAAAGTTAGTCAAGGGTCCTGCACCCTATACCCTCCCTCCTTAGTCATTACAAATCTTGCAACCACTGGCCTTATTAGAGGAGAAACTCCTGTCTTCCTTACTACTTACCACAAACTGTATCAGGCACAAAGTCAGAGCATTTCAAACAAGCGATGTTACCACAAAGACGACAATGGTGGCGTCTAAGAGACAGACCAAAACGCTCCAAGCAAAACGGACAGAACTTCATTGAGGAATCTTCCTTCCAAGGCATTACTGTCTTCTCAAAGGCTTAATAGGAAATGAAATGTACAAAGGAAATTCAAATCTAGATATTTCAATATATCTCTAAGGATTTATCTGATTTATATCATTCAAAGAGAAGTTACAAAACTACTTCTAAGAATATGCATAATTTCTTTGAATCAAGATACATATTAAACAAGGAACTTGCAAAAGTTTAATTAAGTTTAATCAGCTTAATAATTACATTGTGTAATGACAAAGCATTCAGATTGTTCATATTCATTTTGTATGTGGAGTACACCAGGGTATATGCCAGGATTTGGAAATAGAATGTCCAAATTTGTTATTCTTTGAAAACAGGGTGTCCAAATATTTAACTTGCAATACCTCTGTATGTGCATTATAAATAAAACAAGGTGTCCATTTAGCAAACTGGGTATTCAAAAGACACCCACAGGTATTGCTAGCTAATACTATGGAGTACATTTTATGATAATCTTATTAGCAATAATTTTACTTTTCTAAAAATAAAAGCAACTCAGAGAATTATTTCTAGGAAGATTTATACCATCAAGAGATTTACACCAAGCAAGATTTACATTCAAATTTGACCATTTGGTTATTTTTGAATTACCAATTCTATACATTATCTTAAAAGCCCAGATACACTATTGGTTAACTTCAAAAAATAAAATTATCTCAGTTTTATCTGAAAGCATAAATGATGGTTTCAACAATCCTGGGAAATAATTCTACCTGAAATAAAAATGTGCAAAGGTTCATTTACAATTCTCATACTGGTGGATTTATATTACTACATGTGTAGTCTTCAGATTTCAATTCAATGTTGACTATTTTACTGAAGTGAAAGCACCTTACAAAGACAATTTCAAGGGATGTTTAACACCATTATTAATTTTACTCCAAAAACATTGAGCTTGGGTAAAACTTTAATATGATTTTTGTATAAAACATTGATGTACAGGGTCTTTAATTAGTAATTTGAATGTTGTTTATTTGCCTGTGGGAGGCTGATATCTTGAAAGACAATGTCTGATTCTGACATCTGTCCATCTAAGGATGTTACCACTAATTCATCAGAATCCATTGTAAATAAAACACTAACACAGTAACAGTAAATATGTCAGCAAATAGTTCCAAGTGTGCAGTTGTGTCAATGTCAATATTCCTGTAGGGGAAAAAATAAAAATTATGCAATGTTGTAAACCATAGCTCAATGGTTGTCCTTTTTTCTTTATCTAACTTATTGGATATTTTCATGGTGAGGATTAGTTGGGCTAATTCTACATTATAATTTATGTGGGTTAAGGGGAAAAAAATTCCAGACGTGTGTGGAAAGTTTAAGTGCTGTGACATGTGTTTGAAATAAACAATGTTTCCTCGTCAAAAACATAGCACATATTACACATGTACCGGTATTACTTTAAAAATTACTTTAAAAATTTAAAACGTTATATTTAGAAATTTGGACCTTAGCGCTTGTCATTATATTTGTTCATGGAAGTTCAGTACCGAGTTTCAGCCTCCCCACACAGGTAGGCCTAAGATTTAAACAAAGAAATTGTCAGTGCGACGACTGACCCCCTGACTGTTACTAATACTAGTGTTAGATAGGACTCCGTTTCACTGCATAGACGGAGTCCTTATTTGGGCTAACGTTAATCCAGTCATGCCAGTGAGTATTTTGTTGTGCTAACGTAAATATAAAAACATGAAAACACATGCTTAAAAAAGACTTAAGTTAACATTAAACGTTTAGGCATTGGGTACAACTAATGAACTATACTATAGAATGCAGGGCCACACCAAAAGTTACTTCTTATAAATTTACGTAATCTCACTTAAATTAAATACACAACTGCGGTTCCTACGACGAGGTCAAATTCAGAAAAAGGGAACATTTTGGCCCTGTATTCTATAGCTACTCCAGACATTGTGCACTTTAGTGGCGGTTGGGTTCGAGATTCTTTCCACAAAATAACAAACCTTCATTTACTTTGGAAACTGTTTCATGGTCCTTAAATTAAAGACCAACGCAGAAAAACCTCAAGCTTCGTCTTCGTCATGTCTTCACCACCACACTCACGTTGCTCAAAATGGCTACCTCATATTACTAGCTATATATACGCACACACAAACCACGTGGATCGTACGCGTGTTCGTACTGGTTCGTAAACGTTTCGTACCCTACGCGGGACAACTACGTTCCCAGAAGGTGTAAGTTACTGGTACTCACTCAGGTCAGGGTCGAAAGGCGGTGGGGACAAGCGAAGGGTCGATACTTCTCAAAGCTCTGAGGACGAAGTCGACGAGGAACCGGCCGGCCGGCGGCCGGACGCATTTATTTTGTTCTCTAAAAGATACAGCGGGTTAAAGGGGCATCGTCACGATCAGAGCAGACTTTCGACAGGGCATAGAATCGATATCCTATAGTTTAATATTAACATAGTGACTGAAAATTAATGGTTCATTTATGCAGCAGCAACAGTAATATGACCTTATCATGTTGTGGTATTATTGCAATCACTGAGTTAATCTAAAACTAGCACTCCGATTCCATGACCTGTTGATCGTGACGATATTGCCTCTTTAAAGGAATGTAGGCCTACATTGGTAGTGTTGGCAACACTGCTTCAACGGGTGTACTCTCTTTTTTTGAATCATTAAATACATATTTTAATCAACCAACATGTCAATGTTTCAGCTCAATGTTCGAGTCTAAGTCATTGCGGAAAAATCACAGAAATCACTTGTAGCAACCGTCTGGCAACATTTTGTAAATGTGTATGTATTTATTCGTATTTTCTCTGAAATAAGATCATTTTCAGAATGATTGGTATCTTTTTGCCAACTTCACATAAAGCTGGCTTTTGGATAATAATAAGGTAATTTTGTAATCAGGCTATACTAATGAATTATACCTTACCTTTAATGCCAAACAAAATATTAAGAGGCTAATCCAGTTTTATTTAAATTATAAAAATTATATTTTCTAGTAAAAAAAAAACCACGTGGACCGAATGTTTTGTTTTAATACAGTTAACATTATCCTAATGCCATTAGATTGATACACTGAGGCCACACAAATAAAATGAATAAATTAATTAAATGGGACGACAATTGTAATCCATTTCAACATTTTGTTTTGTTTTAATTCTAAATATAATGATTTAATTTATTATACACTACTGGTAATGTTGGTAAAAGCATAAAGTATCCTTCCTTCGATATTGTACAACCAACCTGTGAAATATTCATCCAGATTGTCATCATATTCATTATAACGTTCAAATAGTTTTAATAGTGAGTGATTTTCATCTGCTTGTCGTCATTTGTATAAGGCCAAGACATTTTTTTGAGTTGCCCTCCACCGACCGACCCAAAAGTGCTGAAATCTCAGGTCGGGTTTTTTTTTTTTTTTTTTTTCCTTCCCGTCATTCATAGGCCTATTTATTAATGAAACTTACCAATTTTCTGTGTATAAAACATAATACGTTTGATTTGTGAAATTTTCCACTTCAAATTTACCGGTACCCAAGATTCAATCTACATGTTTTCAAATCGAATGGCCCCGGCCCTCACATGGTGCGCTGCCTTCGCGCACACTGTGTGCCTTTTCAAAGTCAAATTTCAGAAGTTTGAAGTCAAGAACTCAAAATATAAACAAAACAAAACCTGTGTTTAACAGTACAACAAAAATGCTTGGGATACTTTTATTCTGAAGCAAAATTCCTTGCTGATAGGTATACAAATGTCTTAATATCATATGTCAACCAATGGGATGCATAAAGTTGTTAAGAACAAAAGTGCTAGAAACAAGTGTATGAAATGTTGAAATAAAGTTGTTGAAAGATTATTATAAAGTTGAATGTGTGATGTCTTTTTATTCTTTAGGTACTTGTGCATACTTTAAAGAAACCGTCCAAAGCAAATAAGTCTATTCCTGATTCTTTTTCCACAGAAAATGGAACAATTAATAATTCGAAATTGATAGCTGAGCACTTTAATAGATTGTTTACCAACATTGGTCCTGATCTCGCCTCAAAAATTCCTCGGTCTCACTCCAACCCCGTAGATTATATAAGTGGTAATTTTCCCAATTCTTTATTCTTAACACCAATTACCTCCATTGAACGTTTGCAATGTATAAATAATTTACCAAACAAAAAAAGTTCTGGACATGATGGCTATTGTGCGTTTATTATTAAACATATTTCAAATTTGATTATTCAACCATTATTGACTATTTTTAACCTGTCACTAACAACGGGAGTAGTACCAGATGACTTGAAACTTGCTAAAGTCATTCCTATTTTTAAAGGTGGCGATTCAAGTATGTTCATCAACTTCAGACCTATATCACTATTACCCTGTTTTTCTAAAATTCTTGAAAGAATAATAGCTAACCGTCTTAATATGTTTATAAATAAATACAACATTCTCTGCGATTTTCAGTATGGGTTTCGTGCCAATTACTCAACACAAATGGCCTTACTTGATCTAGTAGACAAGCTTAGTTCATCATTGGATAAATCAAACCATGCTATAGGGATCTTCTTAGACTTGTCTAAGGCGTTTGACACAATTGATCACGATATTTTGATTTCTAAATTAAACAGATACGGAATAAGAGGCGTGGCCTTGAACTGGTTTAAGAATTACCTTTCAAATAGAAGACAGTTTGTTATCTGGAAAAACGATAAGTCTACCTCCTTGCCTATAACATGTGGCGTTCCACAGGGTTCTATATTAGGGCCAATATTATTTCTTCTTTACATTAATGATATTTATCGTTCTTCAAATCTGCTCTCCTTTATTCTATTTGCTGACGATACAAGTTTATTTTACAGTAGTGCTAATTTAACTCAAGCTATTGCAGTAGTAAACGAAGAACTTTGTAAAGTATCCTTATGGTTTAATTGTAATAGATTATCAGTTAATTTAAAGAAAACATATTCGATGCTCTTTACGAATAAGTGTGTAAATGTGAATTTTGATATTTACTTTAATAAAACCTTAATCAACCAAGTCAACTCCATAAAATTTCTCGGAGTAATTATCGACGAAAACATTACGTGGAAAATTCACTGTGATAAAGTACATACATCCACTTCTCGAATTCTTGGAATTCTTCGCAAACTTAAGTACATACTGCCAGAAAAGACCCTTTTTACAATATATAATACCTTATCCTTACCTCACTTTCAATATGGAATTTTGGTATGGGGTAACACATATCAAACGTATCTAAATAAACTACTAATTGTACAAAAGAAGACACTAAGGGTCATTAATAATACCTCATACAGAGCTCATGCAGCCCCACTATTTATTAGAAACAACACCTTAACCGTCTTTGATTTATATCAATATCATCTAGGAGTTCTTATGTATAAATTTGATAAAAAAGCTTTACCCACCCCATTATCTACTTTTTTACAAGGAATGTTGATATACACCAATATAATACAAGATCTGCCAATAAACTTCACATTAATAAAGTAAGAACTACTTTTAGTAAATCAACAATTAGACATCAGGGACCCATCCTTTGGAATAAATTAACGCCACTTCCTCCCCTACAAACAATACAGAGCTTTAAAAAATACATGAAAAGGTTGTTACTCACTAGTAATTATTATTTATAACTATCAGTAATACCTCATATTTATAATAATACTGTGTAATTCGATTGTAATTAATAATTTACCAAAACATCATGTTTTTACAATTAAATTGTTAATGTATTTTTGCTATAATGTTTCTATATATATACCAGGTGCCTGGTCTCGTATAAGCCCCGGCTTTCTCCCAGGCACCTCCATACTTCCTTGTTATTAATTTCATATTAGTAAAATTGTTGTATTTATTGATGTATGGAAATTCAATAAACTAAACTAAACTAAATACTGCTAGATCATTGTCTTTGAAAAACATGGTATGTGGTTTCAGTTCCAATGCATTTCAATCTTAAAATGACAGTCAAGGAGAAAGAAACAAAAAGAAAAAATCCCGACCGACCGACCCCTTCAAATATTTTTTATATGGCCTAACTTTCAGAATGCGTGTGAATTAAATAAATTATGCGACGGACATTGTGATTCATCGCGCATGGCCTATTAAAACACACTGTTCAATAATTACTTCATAATTCTGGTTTCAAACAGTTATCTCCAAAGCACACGGCTATGCAGCAGTCTACACTGTTGGAATCATAGCCCTCTAGCTGGGATACTGTACTTAGGCTCTGAGTTAAGGCCAGCTATAGAGCAAAACAGCTTCTCATCTTGTTTCATTCTGTTCACGTTTTATAATCAATAGTGATTTCAGTCAAATACTACAGACCAATATCAATCCTTGTTCCCTATTGGGGTCATAGTACTTAGTAGTAGTGTGAACTAAAATGCCCCAAAAGCTGGAATGGAACTCTGACTGAACCCAGTAATATGCCTTTCTGATACCCAATCAATCAGAACGTTTCGAAAGTTGTGAAGGCTACCACTATTTGGGAGGCAGTTTTTGTAACATGGGGTTGTGATAGATTAAATTTGAAAATTGAAATTATTTTCTCTTGTAAAGTAGAACACAAAATAATAAACAGAAACATGATTTAACAGTATTAGCAATACAATCATTTTATAAAAGCATTTTATTAAGTGCTGGTAAACAAAACACTTGGGAGATACATTTGAAATGCAATTAGACCGTTGTCTATATGAGACTGTAGAACACCGAATACAAAAGCACACATAATTTTGTGTCAAGTTGTCATCCCATGTATACACCCATATATAGGGATGCACCTGCGGATGTAAAATGTTTCTTTACAATTTAAATAAAATAATACTTGATATCAATGACAATACATATGACAAGCTTCATATATTTATTACATTATTTATTAAATGATACAAAAATAAGGTGATATCCAGTTTCACATTGGCAGTACCTACATGTATGTTAATGGGATGGAAAATAAACTGTATACAGCTGTTTTTATTTTAATAATAATGATAATGTCATTCATATAACTACTTTTTCTAAAGTTTTCAAAGCTGCCATTTCAGAAATCCCCTTCTCTTCCATGATAAGTGTCCTGGGTTCTTTTACATACAATACTCAAAACAAAGGACCTCCATCCCATCTGAATGATGATATTATAGGGCCCTACTGAGCCCCAGACCTCTATGCCCAGACTAATCACACAACCACAAACATGGAATGGCCTCCCATCCAAGTAGATTGACTGTGGTCAATGTTGCTTAACATAGGCATTCATGCCACTGGCTCTTCCATTGAGCTAAATGTCTGGAAAATATGGGACTAATGTAAATGATTTCAATGTTCTCTCATTGTATTTCAGCATAAAACCTAGCCTGTCTCCCATAATCCATGCCAAATTCTCTCATTGTCTTTCAGCATTAAAACCTGGCCTGTCTCCCATACTCCATTTCAAGTTCTCTCAAATTATCTTCCAGCATTCTCACTTCGTCCGTTCGATGCATCTCTTTAGCTATGTTTTTGACGAGGAAACATTGTTTATTTCAAACACATGTCACAGCACTTAAACTTTCCACACACGTCTGGAATTTTTTTCCCCTTAACCCACATAAATTATAATGTAGAATTAGCCCAACTAATCCTCACCATGAAAATATCCAATAAGTTAGATAAAGAAAAAAGGACAACCATTGAGCTATGGTTTACAACATTGCATAATTTTTATATTTTCCCCTACAGGAATATTGACATTGACACAACTGCACACTTGGAACTATTTGCTGACATAGTTGCTGTTACTGTGTTAGTGTTTTATTCACAATGGATTCTGATGAATTAGTGGTAACATCCTTAGATGGACAGATGTCCGAATCAGACATTGTCTTTCAAGATATCAGCCTCCCACAGGCTCAATACACAGATAATGCATCCACTGTAACATTATCAAAATTCACACTGCCAGATCCAAGTGATGTTCCCCCAGTGGTAGACTCGCACTTTGAGATGTCGGACCAACGGAATGTCATTCAAGACAAGAAAAAAGACGGCCAATTGCAAGGTCCTGAGAGAGAGGCCAAAACATTTGGAGAATTTAAAAACTGTAACATATGTAATGTGATTTTGAACTCTGCGTCACAAGCTGAAATGCACTATGCTGGCAAGATACACCAGAAGAAACTCAGACATATAGCTGATATGACGGGTAAGATTGATGGATACTTCCTCTATCATTTAAATGACAAAATGACCAAAACCGATATAAAATCCCAAACATTTAACACTTTTTGACAGAACAACTCGCCTTGCATTATGAAGTCCTATTCCTTGTACACGATCCAAAATAGACCGGTTACTTAGATTGATTCACATTATTAGATACAGTCTGTAATATGGGTTCTAGACTGTTAGGTATAACATTTGCATACTTGTCTATCTTCAATATTTCCCAGTGAGTCTATATAATTACATTTACATTCTGTTACTTGTTTAGTAGTTTCCATATTCACAAATCACCATCATATTGTGATATGTATCATATTCATGACTCAAGTACCATGTATTATGAGATTACTGTACTACATACATCCCTACCTTACCACTGTATAAAAATACATGATTTTATGTTGGATATTTAGATTCAGCAAAAGCGGAAACCTCTACATCTGCATTAAAAAGCCTATCATCTGGCACAGATACAGGTCTCCTCTTACCACATTGTGACATCTGTGGTCTGACCTTCACGGCTATGTCCCAGGCCAAGATGCACCTCAGTGGAGCTAGACATGCCAAGAAACTACGACAGTTGGCCCAAAAGGAAGGAGTTGATCAAGGTAAGTGGGTTGTAGGGTCAGGGAATTGGCTAAGGTTATCTGTCCTGACCCAGACTTGGCTCAAATGTAATTATATCTACATTTCTCTGTCTGTTTCTGTTGTAGAGACCGTCTTGCTCTTAACACATTCCCCAATTCTTTCATTTGATTTTACAGAACCTGTCAAGTCTGAAGTACAAGGACAGGAATCTTATCACTGCAGTTATTGCAAAAAGACCTGTTCTTCTAAAATACAGTTAGAGCAACACTTTCAAGGTTTGTTGACACTTTGTATGGGAAAAAATTAATGTACTTGTACAGTAGCAAAACTGAGTACTATACATCGTGTTACAACCTAATTAATCTATGATAAAGTGCAATAGATTCAAGCCATTCTTGAGTGTTGATAGAATGGTAGAATATAACATGATTACATAGCAGTGTGATTGATTCACACAGCCTTGATTTTTCCTGAACACAAGTCAATGAAGCCCATAATGAGGCTCTTGTCTAACAAAATCTGGTTCCTATGACCCACTTCATGTTAAACGGACAGTATCGTCACGATCAGAGCAGACATTCAACAGGGTATGGAATTGGTGTCCTATTTTAAGATGAACACAATGACTGAAAATTACTGACTCATTTATGCAACAGCAACGGTAATATTGTAGAGAGCATGGAATTCAGGCCCCCCTTTTTTAATTTTAGACCACCCCACTTTAGTTTGTATAAACCCTACCTCATCTTGTATACCTCTTAAGATAAATGGAACCTTCCGCATACTAATGAGTAGTTGCCACATCAGCAAGGAACCTTTTGCATAGAAGAAGTTGGTTCATTGTTCTACCAGCAATGACCCTTGCAACACAATAAAGTGTTTCTTCGAAAGTTATACAAATCTGATTGCAACTACTTATTATTTATTTACAGGTATGTTGGTTTTATTTCTTTCCATTATTGCTAGCTTACATGTGTATATGTTTATAACTTTGCCATTCTGCTGTTTTCTGGATATTTTAAAGACTTTTAGTAAAGGAAATAGTTTTAGCTTTTCAAGAAAGAGTACAGTTGTATTTAAGAGTTTTCTTCAAAAATCTATTGATCTGAGGTATGTTTCCAGATTTCAGTATTGCTTGAGAATGATTTTGGTATTTCTCTACAACTTTGTATACTTTCATTTAGTTAGATATAATTTTAGATGTTTTCTGTACAGCTCCTGTACTAAGGAATGCTTGTGTACAGTACAAGTTATGCTATATTAATAATAACCAGTACATGTACACTCAGTGGGAGGTCAACCCATACTTAGTGTGTGCAGTGTAAGGCCCACTAGACATTGTTTATTGGCCATTAGGGATTATGTCCAGTGGTGGTTCTTAGAAGTCACTGAGTAGATATGTAAGTTAGCTAACCTTGGGGTCAGGCTGCTCCAGCTGGCCAAGTGGTTGCCATAGTGATAAGACTTGTGACCAGAGTGATTCTTAGACTTGTTATTGATAGCTGGACTAACCTGATATGTTTGTTTACGTTTTGGCCACACCAATTCTTTATGTTGTTTCCAGCGGTTAGATTGCCTGATCGATACATACGTTTGGATTACCGAATGTGCCTTGCACATAGTGACAAGTTATCCTTTCTATCAATGTGTTTTATTGTTCTATTAATTTACTTCTGACATTTTATAGGCAAAGTTTAGGATTTTCTTTAGGCTTATAATTTGGAATTATAATTATTGTGTTGATTTGTTCTACCAGCAATGACCCTTGCAACACAATAAAGTGTTTCTTCGAAAGTTATACAAATCTGATTGCAACTACTTATTATTTATTTACAGAGAGTCATTGACTGATTTACTAAATGTGCCTCGTGTAGATATTCATTCTTGATTATCGTGCGGGCGCTACATTTTGGAGGCACGAGAGGGATGGGCGTGTCCTTTTTCTCCAACCGATGTAAAAGGATGCCAGCGCCCATTCAGTGATTCGATCCCGACCAGTGACGCAATCCTGACCCCTGGACACATGTAGAGACGGATGGCCTTGACCCTGTGGAAGTAGACGGAAGTAACGCACCGTGACAGTTCAGTGAGTGGAGAAGCTTAGGTCTCACGTCATTGAAGGAGCCAGTCGGTGGTTGACATTCCGGAGACTAATCCACTGTCGAGGGAACATCTGCAGCATGGAGGAGGTACTTAAAGCCCACCAGGAGGTCCTGGAATGCGTGAACGTGTTGTCGAAAGAAGAACCACAGAAAGTTCTTACCCACCTTAAGACAGCATGGAGTGATGGAGACAGGCCGCCACGCTTGGTGCGGAAAATCACGGCGTACTTGGCAAGTGAAGAGGTGGAGGGTGCAGAGGACGAGGGCCTGGAAGTTCTCTTGGAGCTCTCTATCTTCATCAAGGAAACCCTGAAGGGAACTGGCGGAGCAGACACAACTGTTGAACCAGGGGCTGGAGGACCAGTTCAGCTGGGGAAAGGGCACCAGCACTGCACAACCGACCCTTGACCCAAAATGTCAAGTCTCCTTCGGAGAGAATTCAAGATCACAGGCCAAATTGGAGATCCGGGGCAAAGGATCGTCTCACCTTTACGAGCTTGGCCCACCAGATCGAGGCTGGGATCGAGAAGGGTACCCAGACTGGGATATTGTTCAGGTGTCATCAGAGCAATAGTCCCAGGATCACCCTCGTAGTTACTTGGAAGGGAGAAGAAATCCCCTTCCCAGTCTCCCCAGAATTGTACGATCACACTTCCAAGAGAGAGACGCGACTGATCTATTTAAACAGCTCTCCCAACTGGCACAGGACAGTAAGGAGTCTCCATAGCGTTCCTCCTCCGGGCGTTTGACATTCGGCAGAAGGTGTTGTTCGCCAGCCAAGAAGTCGACTCCAAGTTGTGCTATGAGCCAAAGTTGGTGCGTGAGATGTTCCGTCACAGTATTCTCACTGGCTTGCGGAGTGATGCCATAAAAACCGAGCTTCGCCCCTACCTTGATGACCCTGAGACTTCAGACGAGACCCTGTTTGAAAAACTCAATGTCTATGCCAGTCTCGATGCGGAGCGAAAGAGGAAGTTGAAGCCGAGTTGTGTCAACGAAGTCACGTGCGAGACACAAAAGCAGAAAGAGAAACCGAAGCAGGGAGATCTGATAGCAGAAATTGCTGCCCTCCGAGCTGGTGTTGCTGAGTTGGCCCCACTTAAGGGTCAAGTGGCCGCCCTCCAGCAACAATTACAGAATAACTATAGTTATCCTCGTCAAGAAGAGCGACGTCCTCCAAGTCAACGTCGTGGCTGTGAGAAGTGTCATCTTGCAGGCAATGGTGAAACTTGCAATCATTGCTATCAATGCGGGTCCTCAGAACACTTCGCACGTGGATGCAGAGAAAGGAGAAGGCCCAGAAATCAGGGAAACGACAAAGGGTTGCCCCACGGGACAGGGAGTAACCTTAAACCACGGATCGTCCCATCCACCAAGTCAACATAACCAATCACATACTACAAAACCCCGAGCGCCTCCATCTGCCAGGGTGACCACCACACAAACCAGAGTCACCAACCTGGTTGGAAAGAAGTGCACCATTAGCTGCTTCATCAACAATGCCCCTGCGACAGTTCTTTGGGACACAGGTGCCCAAGTGTCTATCTTCAATATGTCATGGGTGAACAACAATCTAGCAGAAACCCCTATCCGCCCCATCTCCGAACTCCTTGACTGTGCTGACGAATTAGACCTGAGAGCCGCCAATGGAACACCAATCCCATTCTCGGGATGGGTAGAAGCCAGCTTAGCTCTGCCCTCACAGCGACAGGGTTCAATCTCCATCCAGTTCCCTGCCTTGGTGACCACAGAGACCTTGCAGTACCCCATCATTGGTTACAATGTCATTGAACAAGTGGTGAAGGGCACGGGAAAGGATGCCAGTGACGTCCTATTGAGTGCAATGACAGACCTACGACGTGACAAGGCCGAGACGCTAGTCAACTTGGTACAGACCCCAGAACCGGATATCTTGGGTGCAGTGAGAACCGGAAAACAGAACATAGTCATTCCTAAGCAAAGTCAGGTTGGAGTGAGGTGCTTAGTTCACGCAGGTCAGTGTGACAACAAAGTTACAGCATTGTTTGAGCCAGATGTAGAACAACAGTGGCCGGAGGGTCTTCTTATCGAAGAGTCTGTTGTCAATGTAGCCCCAGGTTCTTCTTGCCCCATTATCATCCGGGCAGTTAATCCAACAGACCGTGACATCACCTTGCCACGCAGAAGTCATCTTGGGCAGATCCAAGTCATTCACTCGGTATGCTCCATAGACCTTTCCACATTCTTGGAGTGGAAAGAAAAGCCGAAGTCACAACAGGACGTCAGCTCAGTTCAAGCCCCTGCACCAACAACCGACAGGTGGATACCCCCTATTGACCTTAGCCACCTATCACCCTCACAGAGGACAGCAGTTGGGAAAATACTTCAGGAGCAATCAGCAGCCTTTGCCAAAGATGAGTCAGATCTAGGTTGCATCAAAAATCTACAGATGAAGATTAAGCTCCATGATGATGAACCAGTTCGTAGGACCTACATGTCCATCCCTCGACCAATGTACCAGGAAGTTCGCACCTATCTGTCCGACCTCATCACACGTGGGTGGATAACAAAATCATCTTCGTCATACTCCTCGCCAGTGGTCTGTGTCAGGAAGAAGGACGGCTCTCACGGCTGTGTGTTGACTACCGTGGCCTCAACAGAAAGACAGTCCCAGATCGTCAACCTATTCCCGTATCAAGGATGTGCTGGATGGCTTAGGTGGTAACAGATGGTTTTCGACACTGGATCAAGGAAAGGCTTACCACCAAGGCTTCATGTCTGAGGAGAGTCGACCTCTAACGGCCTTTATCACGCCTTGGGGACTCTACGAATGGGTTCGCATTCCATTCGGTCTCACCAACGCTCCAGCTGTCTTCCAGAGATACATGGAAACCTGTCTTGATGGTATAAACGGTGACACCGCTCTCGCCTACCTTGACGATGTGTTGGTCTTGGGTAAAGATTTCCAGAGCCATTTAGACAACCTCCGGACAGTTTTGAGTCGAATGAAAGACCATGGGATCAAACTCAGACCGAGTAAGTGTGACCTCTTCCGCAGCGAAGTACGCTACCTTGGTCGACTGTTATCTTCTGAAGGTCACCGCTTGGACCCAGCTGATATTGCCGCAGTGAAGTCTCTCGGTGAAAAGACACCGGCAACTATAGGAGATGTGAGGAAGTTGCTGGGTATCCTGGGGTATTACCGTAGCTACATCAAGGATTTCTCCGCCATTGCAAAGCCATTGTATGCCCTTCTGAAACCAGATCAACAGGTACAGCCTACCAAAACTCAGACAAAAGCCAAGACCATTGCGAAAGCCGGACACCTACATTCCAAGCAGAAGATAGAATGGATGACCCATCATCAGACCATACTAGAGAAGCTCCTAGGATTCCTTATCTCTCCTCCGATCATGGCATTCCCAGACTACAACGAGTCCTTCATCCTTCATACGGATGCCTCTCAGGATGGGCTGGGAGCAGTGTTGTATCAGAGACAGCAAGGAAAGATGAGAGTGATAGCCTATGGATCCCGTACACTGAGCCCAGCAGAGCAGAACTACCACTACCATTCCGGCAAGCTCGAGTTCCTGGCACTTAAATGGGCGATTACAGAGAAGTTCCGAGACTACCTGTTCTACTCTTCTCCATTTACGGTCTACACTGATAACAACCCGTTGACCTACGTGTTATCTTCAGCGTCTGAATGCAACAGGTCACCGGGGGTCGCCGAACTCTCAGATTTCCACTTTGTTATCAAATATCGACCCGCAAAACCAATGCAGACGCTGACACACTATCCCGGATGCCCCTGGACATAGAGCACTACATCAGAGAGTGTACAAGAGAAGTCTCCAAGGGCGAAATGGACGCCACCATTGAGGCAATAGAAGCTCAACAAGACGGTAGAGTGATGTGGGCTGCTGCAGTTTTTGCACAACCAGAGCCTCCAGCAGCACCGCACGCATTCCCCGAGAGCCAGATTTTCACTAAAGGAGACATACAGAAGGCCCAGGATGAGGATCTTAGCATAGCCAGAGTGCTTAGCTACTATCAGAAGGGTCACCGACCAACCAAGAACGAGATGGCTCGAGAACACCCTGATACTGTGGCACTGCTTCGGGAATGGAACTTCCTGATCTTAGATGAGGACATCCTCTACAGAAAGAAAGGTTCCCGCTCCCAAATGATAACTCCTCTGAAGTTAAGACCAATAGTCTACCGGGAACTCCACAATAACATGGGTCACATGGGTGCTGAAAGAGTACTTCAACTCATCAGAGACAGGTTCTACTGGCCCCACATGCAGCGTGATGTGGAACACTACTGTTCAAAGGTCTGCAGGTGTCTAAGAGACAAGAAGCCAACCCGGCACACCAGGGAACCATTGGGTACCATCACCACGACTGCCCCCTTTGAGGTAATCTCCATCGACTTCCTACATCTGGAGCGTAGCAAAGGTGGCTTTGAGTACATATTGGTGCTAGTGGACAACTTCACACGATTCGCCCAGGCATATGCTACCAAAGACAAATCGGGAAAGACTGTTGCGGATAAGATTTTTAATGACTTCATCCTGCGCTTTGGCTACCCTCACCGAATCCACCATGATCAGGGAGGAGAGTTCGAGAACAAGCTTTTCAAGAGGCTGCAACAGCTGTCCGGTATCACAGGCTCTAGGACGACCCCATATCATCCCCAAGGAAATGGGCAATGCGAGAGGTTGAACAGAACCATCCTGGGAATGCTGCGGACCCTCACTACTGAACAGAAGTCAAACTGGAAGGATTCACTCCAGAAAGTAATTCATGCCTATAACTGCACCAGTAATTCTGCTACAGGCTTCTCACCATTCTTCTTGCTGTATGGGAGGTCTCCCCGCCTGCCGATTGATGTCGCCTTTGGGTTGAACCCTAAGGTGGGTCCAGCAGCTGAAGATCACAATCAATTTGTGACCCGTTGGAAGGCACAAATGAAGGAAGCATATTCACTGGCGGCACGTCAGGCAGCCAAGTCCACCGGACGCAGTAAAAGGCATCATGATCTAAAGGCCCACAGTTCTGTTCTTCATCCTGGAGACCGAGTACTTGTTCGCAATCTTGGACGTCACCCAGGACCAGGTAAACTGCGCTCCTACTGGGAGGACAAGGTGTACATTGTACACCAGAGAAAAGGAGAGAACTCCCCAGTCTATGAGGTAAAGGTTGAACATGGCAACGCCAGGCATCGTGTCATCCACCGCAATCTCCTACTACCATGCGACAGTTTGCAACCTGAACTGGTCTCCGATCCCGACCATCAACAACTACGGCGTCACAAGAAGGCCCCCCAGCGACGACAAGTAGGACCTACCCAGCAATTGGATGGGAGTGACAACAGTTCGGATGACGAGCCAAACTTTGTTGTAAGCACCCCTACTGATCAGACAGAGTGGACCGAAGTCAGCCAGCGACTGAACCCCACAGCTACCCCATTCCAGCAGACTTCATCCGAGGCAGAGGTGCTAATGGACTCAGCCAATGAAGCTGTGGATGTAGACCCTGAGCCCCCTCGCCCTGCTGAACCTGAGGCTGTTGAAGCAGTACCTGACGTACTAGGCACTGATGAAGCTGATGGCCAAGTGCAGGAACCACTGGAGACAGCACCAGAAGCCCGGGGACGACCAACGAGGAGTCGGCATCCCCCACGGATATTTGAATACGACAATCTGGGTGAACCTTCTGTACACAGCATGGATCCTCGAGTGAATGTTCTCCAGGCGACTTCAGCTCCATTTCAGCCGATGCAGGTACCAATCCAATTCCCTGCTGTGCCGCCGTGGATGAACCCATACATGCATCAAGTGCCACCCATGATGAACCCCGGTTGGATGTGGAACCCTGCCCCAGTACACGCATGGCCTGCTCCTAGAGTAGTTTAACTCTGCTGAGGATACACAGTTGAGAAGATGTGCTGAATTGATTTTTAAGACATGTGCCTGCACCTTTATGAGATTTTAGCCAGCAATGAGCGTTAAACACTGCAGTGTACTTCGGGGCCAGACATCGTCACCCATCGGCAAGTGAAGTGAGCACAGCCCCACCGGAAGCGATGATGTGGCGTATATGGTCCAAGGATTTAGGAATTGCTGAGCTTATCATCCACGGTTCTACTGACTACCAGTTCTGTCCATTCCACCAGTGATCCCGTGATCCAGAGATGAGGAAGATGGAAGTCATGACTCCATTAACCTTCACCTCTACCAGGTTGTCTAGCGAGGAGGAACTACCTAGCAACTGCAGAGTCATGTGCTCTAGGAATGGACACGCTATGAACTGTTCCACGGATGATTTTGTTTTGTACTACTGTTTAGTTTGATTTTGCACAGTAAATGTTAGGGACAACATTTATTTTTGCAGGGGAGAGTGTAGAGAGCATGGAATTCAGGCCCCCCTTTTTTAATTTTAGACCACCCCACTTTAGTTTGTATAAACCCTACCTCATCTTGTATACCTCTTAAGATAAATGGAACCTTCCGCATACTAATGAGTAGTTGCCACATCAGCAAGGAACCTTTTGCATAGAAGAAGTTGGTTCATTGTTCTACCAGCAATGACCCTTGCAACACAATAAAGTGTTTCTTCGAAAGTTATACAAATCTGATTGCAACTACTTATTATTTATTTACAGGTATGTTGGTTTTATTTCTTTCCATTATTGCTAGCTTACATGTGTATATGTTTATAACTTTGCCATTCTGCTGTTTTCTGGATATTTTAAAGACTTTTAGTAAAGGAAATAGTTTTAGCTTTTCAAGAAAGAGTACAGTTGTATTTAAGAGTTTTCTTCAAAAATCTATTGATCTGAGGTATGTTTCCAGATTTCAGTATTGCTTGAGAATGATTTTGGTATTTCTCTACAACTTTGTATACTTTCATTTAGTTAGATATAATTTTAGATGTTTTCTGTACAGCTCCTGTACTAAGGAATGCTTGTGTACAGTACAAGTTATGCTATATTAATAATAACCAGTACATGTACACTCAGTGGGAGGTCAACCCATACTTAGTGTGTGCAGTGTAAGGCCCACTAGACATTGTTTATTGGCCATTAGGGATTATGTCCAGTGGTGGTTCTTAGAAGTCACTGAGTAGATATGTAAGTTAGCTAACCTTGGGGTCAGGCTGCTCCAGCTGGCCAAGTGGTTGCCATAGTGATAAGACTTGTGACCAGAGTGATTCTTAGACTTGTTATTGATAGCTGGACTAACCTGATATGTTTGTTTACGTTTTGGCCACACCAATTCTTTATGTTGTTTCCAGCGGTTAGATTGCCTGATCGATACATACGTTTGGATTACCGAATGTGCCTTGCACATAGTGACAAGTTATCCTTTCTATCAATGTGTTTTATTGTTCTATTAATTTACTTCTGACATTTTATAGGCAAAGTTTAGGATTTTCTTTAGGCTTATAATTTGGAATTATAATTATTGTGTTGATTTGTTCTACCAGCAATGACCCTTGCAACACAATAAAGTGTTTCTTCGAAAGTTATACAAATCTGATTGCAACTACTTATTATTTATTTACAGAGAGTCATTGACTGATTTACTAAATGTGCCTCGTGTAGATATTCATTCTTGATTATCGTGCGGGCGCTACGACGAGGCGAGGAACTTCTTATCATACTCAGGACTCGGACCTACAATGCGTGACAACATGTCGACAGCCTTAGTATCGGCATTTTATGAATTCAGTGATGCTCTCTACAATAACTTCAAGTTACAGAACCCACCTCCAACGACGCAAAGGCATCTAAAACTTGACAAGAGAGCAGTGGGAACGCCGATCAATGGTGTTAGGAGGCATTCCACTAGCTCAGCAAACATCACGAATGGCAACAGCATGAACACCAACGCTAATGCCAACGACGTGGCTAAACTACGAGATCGGGCCATGAGTGAAAGCGACCGCAACCAGCGAACCCAAACAAGTCGGTATAAAACAGAGTTATGTCGCCCGTTTGAGGAGAATGGCACGTGTAAGTATGGAGATAAATGTCAATTCGCACACGGTATGCACGAACTGAGAAACCTCTCGCCATCCGAAATACAAATCAGAGCTCTGTCGTACTTTCCACACAGTTGGATTCTGCCCGTATGGGCCCCTGCTGCCATTTTATTCACAATCCCGAGGAACGTAAATTAGGCGTTGCCTTTGCAGCGGCAGAGCATGCCAAACATTCCCGTGATCGCACCGTTGAGAGGCCAAAGTTGTTGCACTTCCCCAGTGCCCCACTTGGCTCATCATGCGGTGGCGATCTTACTCCACCCAGCGATAGTCCAACATTAATGACACCACCGCCGTCTATATACGGCGACGACATCATACCCAACATGCCCCTGAGTGCCAGCGTGTTACAGACCGCCGTCAATGTTTTCAACTTCACCCAGCGCCAGAGGAATCAGCAGGAATTGCCGAATGTGATGTCGCCTATGATGTCGCCCACCATAAGCGGTGTCAATAGCCCATTCGGTTCTGGCCCAATGTCTCCCTTTACTTCCTTCAGCAGCTGAGCGCGGAAATCGACCAGCAATCACAACCCAGTTTTCCGCCACCCCAATGAGCCGTCAGGATAGTAGTGTCTTTTTCCGATTCCAACAATCTGAATGACTTTTCGCGAAACACATTTCGCCCACCTTCACCCTGACTCTCTTTCCGACCCAGAGTCGTCTGTTGATTCAATGGGTCCAGCATCCCAACCCCATTCCCCAACATCCTCTGGTCCAACTATCCCTACCCCTAATTCTAGCTCAAGTCCCTCGGCAAATTCGAGGATCGGCCGTCTTCCAATCTTCCGTGGTATGTCCCACGAAGAGCGATTCTGAATCAACGCAAGCCAAGGACGTCCACCTTGATTAAAAAAATGGACCCCCAAACAGCTCACGAACATGACCACTTAATATTTCTTATTTCTATGACACGAATTTTAATGTCTTCCTTTTTGTATGATCCTCATTATTTTGTAATCGTTAAGGATGTGTATAAAATAATTTGATTGTATTTTATTATTAAATATTTGAAATTGTTATCTGAATTAACATGACTTTTGTTGATATTTTCCATGCTCCAGGAGTTATACTATTTATAAAAGAAGCCCTTTGAGGCTATTCCTATTTAATTTTCTGCACTTAAACAGACTTAGCCTTATATTAAACGGACCATGCAAGTCAATTATCATTTCCTTGACCGTAGATATTTAATTGTTATTTCTTTGTATTGTCAAAATTTGTACTATTCAATGCTGAGCATAGTAAATGTTCGCCATAAGTTTAAACCTGCTCAAGTGCAGCCCCTTCTAAGTATTTAAGTTATCCATCTTATTTATTTGAAAACATTATATGCATTTTGGTGAATTTATAATGCCCATATTTATCAGGTTTTACGATGATTAGATATATTATTATATATTATTATTATTGTGATGTGACGCTTGTGTTTTAAATTATATAAACTGTTCAACAATTTTGTTGTCTTTGACGCCGTATGATGAGTACTCAAGTCTCGTTTTCGATACAGTATTTTTTATCTTCCTACTTGGTTCCTAATTATTTCTGGATTGAGATAAAGCAAATTTGATTCTTAAATATCTTGGATTAAGCAAGGATCTCTTCCCCATTAGTTGGATCTGATGTTTTCTTGGGATTACTAAGCTGTTTATAAGTTAATACACATACCTGTCACAGGACATACGTTTTAATACAGATATTAATTATTTCTTTAACTTATGAAATGCTGTTAATGAATATGTGGTTTGGGATTCTATTTTTGCAGTGAGACTGTTTTTGTATATATTCCACCTCCGATAGAATCCTAAATCATATGTTTCTTTGCAGTTTTTGATTTACGCAGAACTTATTCATACACGTTTTGTGCAAAAATATATATATATTAAAATAAAAAATAAAAATGTTTGTGCCACCTTACGGTATGCAACTCGTGCAAAAATATGACAGTAGATCACCAGTGCAAAGATATCGGCTCGTATTTGTACTTAAAAGTGTTCAAAATTCTATTAACTTAACAACCTTGTAGCCATAGTAACTTAAAAGACTGCACATTTGGTGCAGTCAAGTTTGACGTGTTGACTTATTTGACATGAGTTTATAACCAACCCTTGCAAACGTTTAATATAGTATTTTACGACTTTTTCACATTTTCCCAGTTAAACTGACCTGAAAAAAATGTTTCGAATGGTGATAAGACATTACTGCAATAAATGAGGAGCTTATAAATCCAAATGATCAATTACTGTTAAAGAAATACAACAAATATAAGGTTAAAGATTTACATCCTCATGATTAGGGCGAAGCCAAATTTGTTGTAAAGTTTTCCATTTTGTCGAATTTGCATTTCATCTGCACCACTTTGTTCCCAGTGTTAATGTTCAGAACTGTTGAGAAACCTAGTAATCAATTATTGGTTCCAATTAATACACATATTACATTCCGTAGGGTGAATAACCATAAATTACTTTTCCAATTTCCATTCCGATCATAAAAAGTGTATTTTCTACTGTAATTTGAAAAAAAAGAAACTATGCAACTTGACCTAATCCCATATACACTGCCGCTCGGTTTGGGCCTTGCAATAATGTGTTAATGTTAATATTGTACTTAGTTTGAAATTATTTAAGACAAATTTTAAATTGACATTTTTCACGTCGATTGTTATTGAAGTGTGTCTTGGCGAACACCAGAAGTGCCTTTTTTAGCGTTTGAAGAAAGCCCAATGTTGCCTTTTATGGACACGTGTTTTCTAAAATGGCTCATTCTTGATTGTTATTTTTCAACAAGTTTGTTCATTTCCAAACATTGATCCAAAGTGCCTTAATTATTAAACAACATTTAAAAGAAAACTGTTTTATCCAGTGCAACATTTTTTCTACGACTACGAGTATTTCATATTTTTATGATAGTCAACTTTCCAGAAGTTATAACAAATTTTTAGCTGTTAAAAATCTTGGAATTGTTACCCTCATTTCTGCGCATGTGGGTTGTTTTCGCCCAGTGTGGGGGGGGGGGGGACTTCTGCGACTGTTAGATAACATTCAGTCGTTTGTTTGTATCTGTAATTTATGTTTATGTATCTGTGTGTTAAAAGCATATTGTGTTGAATATGAGATATTAACGTTAAATTAAAAAAGGGGGGCCTGAATTCCATGCTCTCTACAATATGACCTTATCATGTGGGATATTATTTTCAGTCACTGAGTTAATTTAAAACTAGCACTCTGATTTTTCCTGAATCAAGTCAATGAAGCCCATAATGAGGCTCTTGTCTAACAAACACTTTGTTTAGGTAATTGAGCTGAAAGGATTGTTGACACCCAGAGTATTCCTCAATGGTACCCAAATATCCTCTATTGCCTGGGTACCATTGGGGAGTACCCTAGTTGACAATGACCCCTAATACCCCTCTGGCATTTATACAGTTAGAAGTCATAGTGAGCTTATAACATTGAACTGTACCAAATGGTTATAACAATCATGAACATTGCCTCCCAGTGTTTGTAATAGCATTCACAGACAGGAATCACTTTAACCAAACACCACTATAGTGAATATTTTGTTTGGATGTGTACTGGATTGGCCCCATGATGGATGTTCATTATAGCAGAGTTGCATATTCATCACAGTAAAGAATCTACAAAATAAAATAATAACACAAATAATAATACAAATTTTAAATTATACAATCAAAGAGAGGTATACAAACTAAGACAGAGGCATATCATTCATAGTGCAGTTTGTAATAATTGGTTTGGCAAGGAATGTTTGATCCATAACTGCTGAAGGAACCCGCTTGATTGATTGAGTTGCCTCTGTGAAATACCTTGGTGTGATCCATAACTGCTGAAGGAATTATCCTGGTTCCATGAATTGTTGTATTCTTTCCATTTGTTCTTTCCCCACGGTAACTTGCTGGTGTTCTTATTGCTGTGTTTGAACTTGCTTGTCCACTAAGGAAGAATAACCACAGGTATGTTATTGTATTAAAATCTTCAAGTGTTTTCAAAAACATTGAAAGGTTTTCATTCCCTTTTCCTCCTAACAGGATAAGTATTGCTTTACTTGTTTTATAACAATTGTAAATTTTGTTTATTTATTTATTTATTTATATTTTTTTTTTGGGGGGTACAAAGCAGTGGCGTAGCTGGCTATGTTCGCCAGGGGGGGGCGAATCGGATCCCAGGGGGCCCAGCAAAAAAACGACTGTACAGATTTTTAGGGCCCCCTCTTTACCTGGGGCCGTGGGCAACTACCCTTTGCCCTTATAAGCGGCCCTGTATACAGGGCCGGATTTATAAGGGGAAGTGCCCGGCCCCTGCCAGAGGGCCCCCAGACTAAGGACTTCCTTTATAAAAAAAAATGTAATAATTATGAAATTAGTTTTATATTTTTTTCGAAGAAATGCGGTTTATCATTCATTTTTTATTTGTCATGTAATTTAACTTCTATGTCGAGGGGCCCCCGAACCTGAAGTGCCCCGGGCCCCTCAAGGTCTAAATCCGGCCCTGCCTGTATAGTCCTGCCTGCTGGTGGGCCCGTCAGTCAGTCCCATAAGCATGTGAAAAAAATTTGCATGTGTTAGGGGGGGCCCACTTATTCTGGAACTGGAGCCAGGGGGGGCGGCCGACCCCCCTGCCCCCCGCTAGCTACGCCACTGGTACAAAGGTATATTTTCTCTCCTCTGGGATCCAGTTAATGTTGTTAATATCATCCAAAACAGCTCATTAAAGGATCCTTTAACCTCAAATGGGTTTTTTACACAATGTATGTTATCAGCTGCATGAATATCGTAGCTCTCTAGTGATTCTGCATGCACTTAAATGGACACACTAGGGTTGCCACATTGATCAGTGGTGATGTAACTGCTTATGCACAGAGTGAATAACACTATCAGGTCCATCTTTGTTCATATCATACCTTGTAGTACATCTCGTTTTATGGGGTACGGCTGATAACGAACTCTTTCTCTATGTAATAACTTGTTTTTGTGTTTTAAGCTTCCCATGTGCTGTTAGGGTAAGAAAGTAGTTACATAAGGAATTACAAAATGGAATAATTAATTTACCTATTTAGGTAAAACTTGTAGCTTTGCATGGTGAAGAGGATAAGTAAGACTAATTGCAGTGACACTATGTGAAATTCTCTATTGAGTAGTTATTAGGCAAAATTACAACCTGGCAAGAAGTACAGGCCATAAGTGCTGAATATGATCAGAGCATACTGATCAAAACGTCAAGTTGTAACCTCCAGTTCTTTTCAGAACTAATTACTACTCAATAGATAATTTCACATGGTGTCACCGCAATTAGTCTTACTTAATTTACCTATTTGTTAAAGTAAAAATAACTAATTGGTAATTCAACAATTCTAGAGACAAATTACAGTGAAAAGGCGTTTTGCCAACATAGCGCCTATCCTTTAATGGAAGGTTGACATTTTTTTCATCTATACTTTTTGATGTTTTGTTTCCAATAGATAAATACAATATTGTTTGCAGATGTTACATTTAGAAGCACACACATATAGTGTATTATGTCAATCATTTCACTGGGTGCCACCATCATTTCCTCTCTCGGATTTAGTAAATTTCAATTTAAGAGTTCTCAAAATTCTGTAATTACTGCGGTAATACAAATGTAACATTCATTTGTTCAATGCTTCTTCAACCAAAACTGTGCATGTAATTTGATCAAACAAATTGGTATTATTGCAGTAATGGTGGTATATGATGGTCAGCAGATAACCAGATACCTGAAGATATTGATGTTCAGAGTTTGTAGAAATATTACAGGAATCACACATGTAGCTAACACCATTATTAATTTTACTCCAAAAACATTGAGCTTGGGTAAAACTTTAATATGATTTTTGTATAAACATTGATGTACAGGGTCTTTAATTAGTAATTTGAATGTTGTTTATTTTTAAATCCCAAACTACTGACAATAAGATAAGAGTGCACAGTTAGTCGTTTTTGTGTATTACACCACTAACCTAATTCTTGTGGTGCCCAAAGTGCATCATCAAATCCTCCAACACATGTTGATGTAGTCACTGGTCCCACCATCACCTCCTCAACAACATCCACAACATCCACTGATGGCTCATCTTGTTTACTTAACAACTTCTTGGCTTTGCCTTGGAATAAATAGAACAGGGAGGATTGAGTAGTATTAAAGACCGGTGCATCCAGTGTTTGCACTATGTACAGACTACAGTACAGGACAGGGACTGTACCTGACCATCACCCATGCCTATCAAGGAAAATGTCTGCCAATGTGTCACATTATCTTACATATTCCCCAGGATGGATGTGGGCCACCGGGGGGGGTGGGGGGTGGGGGGGGGTATAGGGGTACAGACTCTATAGGTGTATTAATGACACTAACCAAAGAATCCTTTTAGTTGATGTAACACAGCCTTGTCCTCATTACTGTGATTATCTTCAAAGTGCGTCTGCAGCTGGTAGACAGAGTTTAGATCTTGTAAGCAAATGGGACACAGAAATCCCTCATGGATAGAGGAGTCATTCCTACTCATTGCTGCTGACATGATGACTGTTCTCTAGGCTTATCTTGTCGCATTCAATCACTGATCAGGGAAAAACAAATGCATTTTACATTATCACTATTTTCTTGTCACCGCAATTAGTCTTACTTATTTTCTTGTTAACAACACAATGAAATAATCTGAGTTTCACAGCTTGGTTTTAATAGTAATAAATATAATCTTGACTTGATTCTTTTAAAGTTTACCAAAAGTGTATACTGGGGTTTAAGTACAGATTCAAGACCGTGGCCATGCATGGGTGATAATGGACCGAATGAACAGTGACAAATTACATAATTATTCTAAAAATAGGAGACTGTGTCTGTGTCTGTGAAGTGAACGGAAGAGGCATTCGGACTAACGTTATGTTAACGTTAACGTTATACTGATAAACTGTCAACATCATTTTTGATGTGGCCAAAACAAATCATCATAACGTTCCTCCATGCCCAAATGTTGTCGTTAAATAAATTGTATTGTATGACACACCTACCTTCTTTCCTTTCCTCCTCCAGCAGCTAGCGCAGCTAGCTAGCGTCGCCATTATAGACCTTATGCACATGACGTCATTTGAGTAGGTCGCCCTCGGCTAGAGGTCAAAAGAAGGTTAGGGTTAATGGAAGGTTGACATTTTTTTCATCTATACTTTTTGATGTTTTGTTTACAATAGATAAATACAATATTGTTTGCAGATGTTACATTTAGAAGCACACACATATAGTGTATTATGTCAATCATTTCACTGGGTGCCACCATCATTTCCTCTCGGATTTAATAAATTTCAATTTAAGAGTTCTCAAAATTCTGTAATTACTGCGGTAATACAAATGTAACATTCATTTGTTCAATGCTTCTTCAACCAAAACTGTGCATGTAATTTGATCAAACAAATTGGTATTATTGCAGCAATGGTGGTATACGATGGTCAGCAGATAACCAGATACCTGAAGATATTGATGTTCAGAGTTTGTAGAAATATTGCAGGAATCACACATGTAGCTAGCGATCATGGATTTACTGATGGAAGCTGGAATTACATAATCATAATGCCCACACACAGCTCCTAAATTCATGCAACAATTAAACAAGTAAATTAAAAACTTTAAGATTCTTATTTTTGTTGAAATTGATCTTCTCCTCTCTCATTTGAAAATAATTAACCTCTCTACAAACAAACAAAACTGATTAAAAACTTGCCGGTGAAATACCGAAACAAACAGAATATGCGTCCTAAAAGATATACTTTCTTTCAAATATTTCTATTTTTGAGTGAATTAAATTATGACAAATTTTCCAAGTGATAATGCTACCCAGGGTTTAAATGGGGCCATTTTAGCCACTATTCAATGGTAATCTCAAAAAACATAAAAGATAACAGTTTTACATGAAACTTATTTGGTATTAATTTCATTATTGTATCTTTCTGTCTGAGGTGCTATCATTTAAGTAAAATTAATAAAATAATTTCTCAAGGGATATGGGCAGTGCTGTCATCATTCAGTATAGGTGACAAAGTTGGTGACACCTGACATTTAAATCCCAAACTACTGACAATAAGATAAGAGTGCACAGTTAGTCGTTTTTGTGTATTACACCACTAACCTAATTCTTGTGGTGCCCAAAGTGCATCATCAAATCCTCCAACACATGTTGATGTAGTCACTGGTCCCACTGGTCCCTCCATCACCTCCTCAACAACATCCACTGATGGCTCATCTTGTTTACTTAACAACTTCTTGGCTTTGCCTTGGAATAAATAGAACAGGGAGGATTGAGTAGTATTAAAGACCGGTGCATCCAGTGTTTGCACTATGTACAGACTACAGTACAGGACAGGGACTGTACCTGACCATCACCCATGCCTATCAAGGAAAATGTCTGCCAATGTGTCACATTATCTTACATATTCCCCAGGATGGATGTGGGCCACCGGGGATGGGGTGGCGGGGAAGCGGGGGAGGGGGGGGGGGGGGGTATAGGGGTACAGACTCTATAGGTGTATTAATGACACTAACCAAAGAATCCTTTTAGTTGATGTAACACAGCCTTGTCCTCATTACTGTGATTATCTTCAAAGTGCGTCTGCAGCTGGTAGACAGAGTTTACATCTTGTAAGCAAATGGGATACAGAAATCCCTCATGGATAGAGGAGTCATTCCTACTCATTGCTGCTGACATGATGACTGTTCTCTAGGCTTATCTTGTCGCATTCAATCACTGATCAGGGAAAAACAAATGCATTTTACATTATCACTATTTTCTTGTTAACAACACAATGAAATAATCTGAGTTTCACAGCTTGGTTTTAATAGTAATAAATATAATCTTGACTTGATTCTTTTAAAGTTTACCAAAAGTGTATACTGGGGTTTAAGTACAGATTCAAGACCGTGGCCATGCATGGGTGATAATGGACCGAGTGGCTGGATATTATAATGAACAGCGACAAATTACATAATTATTCTAAAAATAGGAGACTGTGTCTGTGAAGTGAACGGAAGAGGCATTCGGACTAACGTTATGTTAACGTTAACGTTATACTGATAAACTGTCAACATCATTTTTGATGTGGCCAAAACAAATCATCATAACGTTCCTCCATGCCCAAATGTTGTCGTTAAATAAATTGTATTGTATGACACACCTACCTTCTTTCCTTTCTCCTCCAGCAGCTAAGCGCAGCTAGCTAGCGTCGCCATTATAGACCTTATGCACATGACGTCATTTGAGTAGGTCGCCCTCGGCTAGAGGTCAAAAGAAGGTTAGGGTTAATGGAAGGTTGACATTTTTTTCATCTATACTTTTTGATGTTTTGTTTCCAATAGATAAATACAATATTGTTTGCAGATGTTACATTTAGAAGCACACACATATAGTGTATTATGTCAATCATTTCACTGTGTGCCACCATCATTTCCTCTCGGATTTAATAAATTTCAATTTAAGAGTTCTCAAAATTCTGTAATTACTGCGGTAATACAAATGTAACATTCATTTGTTCAATGCTTCTTCAACCAAAACTGTGCATGTAATTTGATCAAACAAATTGGTATTATTGCAGTAATGGTGGTATATGATGGTCAGCAGATAACCAGATACCTGAAGATATTGATGTTCAGAGTTTGTAGAAATATTGCAGGAATCACACATGTAGCTAGCGACCATGGATTTACTGATGGAAGCTGGAATTACAAGACGACTTTTGTCAGCATTTGCAGCGGCATTCACAATATTCTTGTGTTTACTTCCTATAATAAACAGAGTAAATACAAACCTGTTAATGCACATAGCCAATGCAGTATTTTCATATCACATCTATTCTAGTGTCTAGTTCCCGAAGGACATGGTATAGGATTAAAGGGACAATATCATCACCATCAGAGCATGGATCAGAGTGCTAGTTTTAGATTAACTCAGTGACTGAAAATAATATCCCACATGATAAGGTCATATTACCGTTGCTGTTGCATAAATGAGCCAGTAATTTTCAGTCATTGTGTTCATCTTAAAATAGGACACCAATTCCATACCCTGTTGAATGTCTGCTCTGATCGTGACGATACTGTCCCTTTAACATGAAGTGGGTCAAGAGCCTCATTATGGGCTTCATTGACTTGTGTTCAGGAAAAATCAAGGCTGTGTGAATCGATCACGTGCTATGTAATCATGTTATATTCTACCATTCTATCAACACTCAAGAATGGCTTGAATCTATTGTTCTAAGCACTTTATCATAGATTAATTAGGTTGTAACACGACTTCAACACGATGTATAGTACTCAGTTTTGCTACTGTACAAGTACATTATTTTTTCCCATACAAAGTGTCAACAAACCTTGAAAGTGTTGCTCTAACTGTATTTTAGAAGAACAGGTCTTTTTGCAATAATTGCAGTGATAAGATTCCTGTCCCTGTACTTCAGACTTGACAGGTTCTGTAAAATCAAATGAAAGAATTGGGGAATGTGTTAAGAGCAAGACGGTCTCTATAACAGAAACAGACAGAGAAATGTAAATATAATTACATTTGAGCCAAGTCTGGGTCAGATAACCTTCGCCAATTCCCCTGACCCTACAACCCACTTACCTTGATCAACTCCTTCCTTTTGGGCCAACTGTCGTAGTTTCTGGCATGTCTATCTCCACCGAGGTGCATCTTGGCCTGGGAGGTGTGAGAAGGTCAGACCACAGATGTCACAATGTGGTAAGAGGAGACCTGTATCTGTGCCAGATGATAGGCTCCTTAATGCAGATGTAGAGGTTTCCGCTTTTGCTGAATCTAACATTCCAACATAAAATCATGTATTTTTATACAGTGGTAAGGTAGGGATGTATGTAGTACAGTAATCTCATAATACATGATACTTGAGTCATGAATATGATACATATCACAATATGATGGTGATTTGTGAATATGGAAACTACTAAACAAGTAGGCCTAACAGAATGTAAATGTAATTATATAGACTCACTGGGAAATATTGAAGATAGACAAGTATGCAAATGTTATACCTAACAGTCTAGAACCCATATTACACCACTATAGTGAATATTTTGTTTGGATGTGTACTGGATTGGCCCCATGATGGATGTTCATTATATAGCAGAGTTGCATATTCATCACAGTAAAGAAATCTACAAAATAAAATAATAACACAAATAATAATACAAATTTTAAAATATAAAATCAAAGAGAGGTATACAAACTAAGACAGAGGCATATCATTCATAGTGCAGTTTGTAATAATTGGTTTGGCAAGGAATGTATACATGTATCATCAAATATCCTGATGAATAATAGATTCATGTTATGTCTTCGGTAAGATCTAATTTCATTGGATTGTCAGACGATGCCATGAGCTCTGCTTCACTCACAACAGATGGTTTCCAACCCCCTTCTAATGTTTTAGCTCCGCCTGCTGACCCTTTGGTTGGTGATGTTTCTTGTCTACTCTTAGTTAGATTCAAAGGCCAGCTTGGTATTCGGGCGTGGCCCTTTTTCACCATTCTTTCCAATGATTCTTTCCAATGAAGTGAACGGAAGAGGCATTCGGACTAACGTTATGTTAACGTTAACGTTATACTGATAAACTGTCAACATCATTTTTGATGTGGCCAAAACAAATCATCATAACGTTCCTCCATGCCCAAATGTTGTCGTTAAATAAATTGTATTGTATGACACACCTACCTTCTTTCCTTTCCTCCTCCAGCAGCTAGCGCAGCTAGCTAGCGTCGCCATTATAGACCTTATGCATTATGACGTCATTTGAGTAGGTCGCCTTAGAGGTCAAAAGAAGGTTAGGTTGGGGTTAATGGACATTTTTTCATCTATACTTTTTGATGTTTTGTTTACAATAGATAAATACAATATTGTTTGCAGATGTTACATTTAGAAGCACACACATATAGTGTATTATGTCAATCATTTCACTGGGTGCCACCATCATTTCCTCTCGGATTTAATAAATTTCAATTTAAGAGTTCTCAAAATTCTGTAATTATCATGTAATACAAATGTAACATATCTATTTGTTCAATGCTTCTTCAACCAAAACTGTGCATGTAATTTGGATCAAACAAATTATATTATTGCAGTAATGGTGGTATATGATGGTCAGCAGATAACCAGATACCTGAAGATATTGATGTTCAGAGTTTGTAGAAATATTGCAGGAATCACACATGTAGTTAACACCATTATTAATTTTACTCCAAAAACATTGAGCTTGGGTAAAACTTTAATATGATTTTTGTATAAACATTGATGTACAGGGTCTTTAATTAGTAATTTGAATGTTGTTTATTTTTTTAAATTCACATAAATTAATGAAAATCATTTTAGTGGGAAAATGAAAATGAAATTCGAGATAAACTGCAGCATAAGTATAATTCAAAATAGCTTTAAAAGTAATTAATGTTTTGGCAATGGAATGAAATGTGTATGTTCATGAGCATGATAAAGCCATGGGAACATTGGCAGACACAGGGTGGAGGGTGGTGTGGGTGGTCAGTGGATCACATTAGAGCATGTTCCACTATCCCTTTGAATATCAAGCATGTAAGTTTACTACACGTTTTCACCCAATTTGTTTTGCATTTGTAACCTTCCCTTTTTAACATGTGTCCCTCCTTTCAAAACCACCCTAGCTCCACCCCTGCATAGGATTACTTTGGTTATTACAAGCTCTTCATTACTTTATCTCCATTTTGATTTGAAATAGTAGATTCATCTAAAGAGGGGCTCTAAGGTCAAATTTAGTTTTGTGATGCACTCATTTTCCAATAACTAGAGTCCTTAGTGTGAAAAAATTTCAAAATAAATGAGTCTATAACCTCACATTAAAGTGATGTAAAATGTCATTTTATTTGATAACCTTCCTATGTGAAATTTTTTAACATCCAAAGACAACAGTGACGTCACATTTCAAATAAATGGATCTCTACATTTTTGTACAGTGAATTTGCAGTTCATTCCGAATCTCCACAATATTTGATCAAATCGGCGTTGAAATTGACTTTTGACAAACAAAAATTCCTGTATGGAATGTTACAGACTCATTTGCATCAGAAGAAAATAGTGACGCCGTGTTTCAAATATCGCCTGAAAGGGTATCAAATAAATGATATGTTACACCACTTTAAAGTGAAGTTAGAGACTTGTAACTTTTTAACACTTTTAATAAGCAGTCTATCTATTGGAAAATGAGTGCATCACAAAACTGAATTTGACCTTAGAGTGCCTCTTTAATCAAGACATGTGAATACTGTAAGTACACTAGTAATATTGACAGTATATAAATCAATGCTATGAGAAGTCTATTACTAACTACATGAAGTATGCGAGCCTGCTATAATTATCCAGTTGGACAGCATTGTATCTGAATGTGAGGTAAATGAGTTTGGCTACCCTGTCTTGAGAGCATCAATGTCACCACTTAATTGCTAGTTCCAGAACTATGTGACAGAGTTCTGGTGTTATATTAACAAATTTAGCCATATGAATATTTCAAATACCTGGTAAAGCAAAGTGTGCTTGTAATAACTAAATCAATCCATACTGAATATACACATTTTCTCCATACCTTTGCGTGCTCGTTAATTCTTACGCTCGCAGGGTCACTGCATGCTGCATTATACTTGACCAGTTTTTCTAGACGTATTAATAACTTGTTGGTTTCACAATGCTGCGGTTTCATCCTTGAACCTCGTTGAGCACTGAAGTAATCATAATGCCCACACACAGCTCCTAAATTCATGCAACAATTAAACAAGTAAATTAAAACTTTAAGATTCTTATTTTTGTTGAAATTGATCTTCCTCTCTCATTTGAAAATAATTAACCTCTCTACAAACAAACAAAACTGATTAAAAACTTGCGGTGAAACATCAAACAAACAGAATATGTCCTAAAGATATACTTTCTTTCAAATATTTCTATTTTGCTTTTGAGTGAATTAAATTATGACAAATTTTCCAAGTGATAATGCTTACCCAGGGTTTAAATAGCCATATTTTAGCCACTATTCAATGGTAATCTCAAAAAACATAAAAGATAACAGTTTTACATGAAACTTATTTGGTATTAATTTCATTATTGTATCTTTCTGTCTGAGGTGCTATCAGTATCATTTAAGTAAAATTAATAAAATAATTTCTCAAGGGATATGGGCAGTGCTGTCATCATTCAGTATAAGGTGACAAAGTTGGTGACACCTGACATTTAAATCCCAAACTACTGACAATAAGATAAGAGTGCACAGTTAGTCGTTTTTGTGTATTACACCACTAACCTAATTCTTGTGGTGCCCAAAGTGCAATATTGAACCATCTGTGTTAGTTCTGCAGTATTTATAAGCAAATTTTCTACAACTAATTCACGCAAGTTGAAATGCTTACAACATTTGAACAGCAATTAAACATAGTTCTACATTGTGATGTCGGAATTCACTTATATCTTTCATTGGGCAAGCTGTGTAATCTTGGTTCCAAGACCATGGTGTTTTCACGTCCATAAAACCATCATACACTTATGTCATGATTCAAACATAGAGGGCGCTGTTTCAAGTTTAAGTTTGATTCGTCTAGGCAGGATCCAAAACTTGAACTTGAAACAAGAAGGTCTTGGAACCAAGACTAGGCAAGCTGCTGCACAATAGCTGTAATAAATACCATTACCAATATCCGTCCCTTCATCGTCCATATGGCCGTCCACATTCAGAATAATGTGAAATTATTTTAATAATTGACCTTCCAAATGTATGTTTTCAGATGATGTTGTGATTCACAACAACTTTTTACAAAGAAACTACTTAGTTTTGTAAATAAGGTATGTAATACCTCTCGTATTTTATACGGCTGCCTCCCATCTTAGTGAACACTAACAATTTACTTCAAACAAATGTTTGAAATTACACATTAATTGTGAACAAATTTTATATTGAGCTCACCTGTATAATTTATATGTAAATTCTGTAATTTTATGCATTCATTAATTCTGTAATTTTATGCATTCATTATATTCCTTTAAAAAAAACATAAGGTCTACAAATCCTAGTTTCATTTGTTATTTAATAAATAAATAAATAAAACGAAACATCATATAAATGTACAGTAATGGATTTATTTATTTGTTTATTTCTTTTCATTTGTCTCGTCTGTTTTCAAAAAGTAAGTTGCCTTACTCATTTCAAAGAAATAGCTTTTCGGTATTGGCTTTTCAACAGCCCTTTCCATTCGTACAAAAATGACACTGCAGTATTAAGTTAATACGATCTATGGTTTTAGAAATATTGTAGCGCATCCGTTATTGGCTTAAACGCCCAACCACACATCTATAAAATATATTTTATCCTGCAAGAGCTTTTAGCTCAGAAACCGCAACGTCCCCGTGAAGACCGCCAGCTGTGTTCCAGTAGATAACGATCTCAGTCTCTGCGGTTTGTAGACACGGGCCCCAGAACCAGGAGTGTCTGTGTGTTAAGTCAATGGGATTTTTGGCCCAGAAAAGGAATTTTGAAGAAAAACAAATCAATTTTGACCTTCCGGTACGACCGAAGCAAATGTCGACGATTTTGACGTTAACTTTTCAAATGTTGCCTAAGCCTTGATCTATCAGATCCCAGATTATGAACATCATAGCTTTAGTATATTTTGATATACAGTCGAGGCAGTTTTTGTAACATGGGGTTGTGATAGATTAAATTTGAAAATTGAAATTATTTTCTCTGTAAAGTAGAACACAAAATAATAAACAGAAACATGATTTAACAGTATTAGCAATACAATCATTTTATAAAAGCATTTTATTAAGTGCTGGTAAATAAACAAAACACTTGGGAGATACAATTGAAATGCAATTAGACCGTTGTCTATATGAGACTGTAGAACACCGAATACAAAGCACACATAATTTGTGTGTTGTCATCCCATGTATACACCCATATATAGGGATGCACCTGCGGATGTAAAATGTTTCTTTACAATTTAAATAAAATAATACTTGATATCAATGACAATACATATGACAAGCTTCATATATTTATTACATTATTTATTAAATGATACAAAAATAAGGTGATATCCAGTTTCACATTGGCAGTACCTACATGTATGTTAATGGGATGGAAAATAAACTGTATACAGTTATTATTATCATTATCATTTTAATAATGATAATGTCATTCATATAACTACTTTTTCTAAAGTTTTCAAAGCTGCCATTTCAGAAATCCCCCTTCTCTTCCATGATAAGTGTCCTGGGTTCTTTTACATACATTACTCAAAACAAAGGACCTCCATCCCATCTGAATGATGATATTATAGGGCCCTACTGAGCCCCAGACCTCTATGCCCAGACTAATCACACAACCACAAACATGGAATGGCCTCCCATCCAAGTAGATTGACTGTGGTCAATGTTGCTTAACATAGGCATTCATGCCACTGGCTCTTCCATTGAGCTAAATGTCTGGAAAATATGGGACTAATGTAAATGATTTCAATGTTCTCTCATTGTATTTCAGCATAAAACCTAGCCTGTCTCCCATAATCCATGCCAAATTCTCTCATTGTCTTTCAGCATTAAAACCTGGCCTGTCTCCCATACTCCATTTCAAGTTCTCTCAAATTATCTTCCAGCATTCTCACTTCGTCCGTTCGATGCATCTCTTTAGCTATGTTTTTGACGAGGAAACATTGTTTATTTCAAACACATGTCACAGCACTTAAACTTTCCACACACGTCTGGAATTTTTTTCCCCTTAACCCACATAAATTATAATGTAGAATTAGCCCAACTAATCCTCACCATGAAAATATCCAATAAGTTAGATAAAGAAAAAAGGACAACCATTGAGCTATGGTTTACAACATTGCATAATTTTTATATTTTCCCCTACAGGAATATTGACATTGACACAACTGCACATTTGGAACTATTTGCTGACATAGTTGCTGTTACTGTGTTAGTGTTTTATTCACAATGGATTCTGATGAATTAGTGGGTAACATCCTTAGATGGACAGATGTCCGAATCAGACATTGTCTTTCAAGATATCAGCCTCCCACAGGCTCAATACACAGATAATGCATCCACTGTAACATTATCAAAATTCACACTGCCAGATCCAAGTGATGTTCCCCCATTCAAGACAAGAAGAAAAAAGATGGCCAATTGCAAGGTCCTGAGAGAGGCCAAAACATTTGGAGAATTTAAAAACTGTAACATATGTAATGTGATTTTGAACTCTGCGTCACAAGCTGAAATGCACTATGCTGGCAAGATACACCAGAAGAAACTCAGACATATAGCTGATATGATTTGGTAAGATTGATGGATACTTCCTCTATCATTTAAATGACAAAATGACCAAAACCGATATAAAATCCCAAACATTTAACACTTTTTGACAGAACAACTCGCCTTGCATTATGAAGTCCTATTCCTTGTACACGATCCAAAATAGACCGGTTACTTAGATTGATTCACATTATTAGATACAGTCTGTAATATGGGTTCTAGACTGTTAGGTATAACATTTGCATACTTGTCTATCTTCAATATTTCCCAGTGAGTCTATATAATTACATTTACATTCTGTTACTTGTTTAGTAGTTTCCATATTCACAAATCACCATCATATTGTGATATGTATCATATTCATGACTCAAGTACCATGTATTATGAGATTACTGTACTACATACATCCCTACCTTACCACTGTATAAAAATACATGATTTTATGTTGATATTTAGATTCAGCAAAAGCGGAAACCTCTACATCTGCATTAAAAAGCCTATCATCTGGCACAGATACAGGTCTCCTCTTACCACATTGTGACATCTGTGGTCTGACCTTCACGGCTATGTCCCAGGCCAAGATGCACCTCAGTGGAGCTAGACATGCCAAGAAACTACGACAGTTGGCCCAAAAGGAAGGAGTTGATCAAGGTAAGTGGGTTGTAGGTCAGGGAATTGGCTAAGGTTATCTGTCCTGACCCAGACTTGGCTCAAATGTAATTATATCTACATTTCTCTGTCTGTTTCTGTTGTAGAGACCGTCTTGCTCTTAACACATTCCCCAATTCTTTTCATTTGATTTTACAGAACCTGTCAAGTCTTAAAGTACAAGGACAGGAATCTTATCACTGCAGTTATTGCAAAAGACCTGTTCTTCTAAAATACAGTTAGAGCAACACTTTCAAGGTTTGTTGACACTTTGTATGGGAAAAAATTAATGTACTTGTACAGTAGCAAAACTGAGTACTATACATCGTGTTACAACCTAATTAATCTATGATAAAGTGCAATAGATTCAAGCCATTCTTGAGTGTTGATAGAATGGTAGAATATAACATGATTACATAGCAGTGTGATTGATTCACACAGCCTTGATTTTTCCTGAACACAAGTCAATGAAGCCCATAATGAGGCTCTTGTCTAACAAAATCTGGTTCCTATGACCCACTTCATGTTAAACGGACAGTATCGTCACGATCAGAGCAGACATTCAACAGGGTATGGAATTGGTGTCCTATTTTAAGATGAACACAATGACTGAAAATTACTGACTCATTTATGCAACAGCAACGGTAATATGACCTTATCATGTGGGATATTATTTTCAGTCACTGAGTTAATTTAAAACTAGCACTTGATTTTCCTGAACACAAGTCAATGAAGCCCATAATGAGGCTCTTGTCTAACAAACACTTTGTTTAGGTAATTGAGCTGAAAGGGTTGTTGACACCAGAGTATTCCTCAATGGTACCCAAATATCCTCTATTGCCTGGGTACCATTGGGAGTACCCAGTTGACAATGACCCCTAATACCCCTCTGGCATTTATACAGTTAGAAGTCATAGTGAGCTTATAACATTGAACTGTACCAAATGGTTATAACAATCATGAACATTGCCTCCCAGTGTTTGTAATAGCATTCACAGACAGGAACCACTTTAACCAAACACCACTATAGTGAATATTTTGTTTGGATGTGTACTGGATTGGCCCCATGATGGATGTTCATTATAGCAGAGTTGCATATTCATCACAGTAAAGAAATCTACAAAATAAAATAATAACACAAATAATAATACAAATTTTAAATTATACAATCAAAGAGAGGTATACAAACTAAGACAGAGGCATATCATTCATAGTGCAGTTTGTAATAATTGGTTTGGCAAGGAATGTTTGATCCATAACTGCTGAAGGAACCCGCTTGATTGATTGAGTTGCCTCTGTGAAATACCTTGGTGTGATCCATAACTGCTGAAGGAATTATCCTGGTTCCATGAATTGTTGTATTCTTTCCATTTGTTCTTTCCCCACGGTAACTTGCTGGTGTTCTTATTGCTGTGTTTGAAGTTGCTTGTCCACTAAGGAAGAATAACCACAGGTATGTTATTGTATTAAAATCTTCAAGTGTTTTCAAAAACATTGAAAAGTTTTCATTCCCTTTTCCTCCTAACAGGATAAGTATTGCTTTACTTGTTTTATAACAATTGTAAATTTTGTTTATTTATTTATTTATTTATATTTTTTTTGGGGGGGTACAAAGGTATATTTTCTCTCCTCTGGGATCCAGTTAATGTTGTTAATATCATCCAAAACAGCTCATTAAAGGATCCTTTAACCTCAAATGGTTTTTTTACACAATGTATGTTATCAGCTGCATGAATATCGTAGCTCTCTAGTGATTCTGCGTAATTAAATGGACACTAGGGTTGCCACATTGATCAGTGGTGATGTAACTGCTTATGCACAGAGTGAATAACACTATCAGGTCCATCTTTGTTCATATCATACCTTGTAGTACATCTCGTTTTATGGGGTACGGCTGATAACGAACTCTTTCTCTATGTAATAACTTGTTTTTGTGTTTTAAGCTTCCCATGTGCTGTTAGGGTAAGAAAGTAGTTACATAAGGAATTACAAAATGGAATAATTAATTTACCTATTTAGGTAAAACTTGTAGCTTTGCATGATGAAGAGGATAAGTAAGACTAATTGCAGTGACACTATGTGAAATTCTCTATTGAGTAGTTATTAGGCAAAATTACAACCTGGCAAGAAGTACAGGCCATAAGTGCTGAATATGATCAGAGCATACTGATCAAAACGTCAAGTTGTAACCTCCAGTTCTTTTCAGAACTAATTACTACTCAATAGATAATTTCACATGGTGTCACCGCAATTAGTCTTACTTAATTTACCTATTTGTTAAAGTAAAATAACTAATTGGTAATTCAACAATTCTAGAGACAAATTACAGTGAAAAGGCGTTTTGCCAACATAGCGCCTATCCTTTAATGGAAGGTTGACATTTTTTTCATCTATACTTTTTGATGTTTTGTTTCCAATAGATAAATACAATATTGTTTGCAGATGTTACATTTAGAAGCACACACATATAGTGTATTATGTCAATCATTTCACTGGGTGCCACCATCATTTCCTCTCTCGGATTTAGTAAATTTCAATTTAAGAGTTCTCAAAATTCTGTAATTACTGCGGTAATACAAATGTAACATTCATTTGTTCAATGCTTCTTCAACCAAAACTGTGCATGTAATTTGATCAAACAAATTGGTATTATTGCAGTAATGGTGGTATATGATGGTCAGCAGATAACCAGATACCTGAAGATATTGATGTTCAGAGTTTGTAGAAATATTGCAGGAATCACACATGTAGCTAACACCATTATTAATTTTACTCCAAAAACATTGAGCTTGGGTAAAACTTTAATATGATTTTTGTATAAACATTGGCAGTAATTTGAATGTTGTTTATTTTTTTAAATTTACATAAATTAATGAAAATCATTTTAGTGGGAAAATGAAAATGAAATTCGAGATAAACTGCAGCATAAGTATAATTCAAAATAGCTTTAAAAGTAATTAATGTTTTGGCAATGGAATGAAATGTGTATGTTCATGAGCATGATAAAGCCATGGGAACATTGGCAGACACAGGGTGGAGGGTGGTGTGGGTGGTCAGTGGATCACATTAGAGCATGTTCCACTATCCCTTTGAATATCAAGCATGTAAGTTTACTACACGTTTTCACCCAATTTGTTTTGCATTTGTAACCTTCCCTTTTTAACATGTGTCCCTCCTTTCAAAACCACCCTAGCTCCACCCCTGCATAGGATTACTTTGGTTATTACAAGCTCTTCATTACTTTATCTCCATTTTGATTTGAAATAGTAGATTCATCTAAAGAGGGGCTCTAAGGTCAAATTTAGTTTTGTGATGCACTCATTTTCCAATAACTAGAGTCCTTAGTGTGAAAAAATTTCAAAATAAATTAGTCTATAACCTCACATTAAAGTGATGTAAAATGTCATTTTATTTGATAACCTTCCTATGTGAAATTTGTTAACATCCAAAGACAACAGTGACGTCACATTTCAAATAAATGGATCTCTACATTTTTGTACAGTGAATTTGCAGTTCATTCCTGAATCTCCACAATATTTGATCAAATCGGCGTTGAAATTGACTTTTTGACAAACAAAAAATTCCTGTATGGAATGTTACAGACTCATTTACCGTAAGAAAATAGTGACGTCATGTTTCAAATATCGCTCTGAAAGGGTATCAAATAAAATGATATGTTACACCACTTTAAAGTGAAGTTAGAGACTTGTAACTTTTTTAACACTTTAATAAGCAGTCTATCTATTGGAAAATGAGTGCATCACAAAACTGAATTTGACCTTAGAGAGCCTCTTTAATCAAGACATGTGAATACTGTAAGTACACTAGTAATATTGACAGCATATAAATCAATGCTATGAGAAGTCTATTACTAACTACATGAAGTATGCGAGCCTGCTATAATTATCCAGTTGACAGCATTGTACTCCGAATGTGAGGTAATGAGTTTGGCTACCCTGTCTTGAGAGCATCACGTCACCACTTAATTGCTAGTTCCAGAACTATGTGACAGAGTTCTGGTGTTATATTAACAAATTTAGCCATATGAATATTTCAAATACCTGGTAAAGCAAAGTGTGCTTGTAATAACTAAATCAATCCATACTGAATATACACATTTTCTCCATACCTTTGCGTTCGTTTACCTTCCTTTACGCTTCGCAGGGTCACTGCATGCTGCATTATACTTGACTAGTTTTTCTAGACGTATTAATAACTTGTTGGTTTCCACAATGCTGCGGTCGATCCTTGAACCTCGTTGAGCACTGAAGTAATCATAATGCCCACACACAGCTCCTAAATTCATGCAACAATTAAACAAGTAAATTAAAAACTTTAAGATTCTTATTTTTGTTGAAATTGATCTTCTCCTCTCTCATTTGAAAATAATTAACCTCTCTACAAACAAACAAAACTGATTAAAAACTTGCCGGTGAAATACCGCAACAAACAGAATATCGTCCTAAAAGATATACTTTCTTTCAAATATTTATATTTTTGCTTTTTGAGTGAATTAAATTATGACAAATTTTCCAAGTGATAATGCTACCCAGGGTTTAAATGGGGCCATTTTAGCCACTATTCAATGGTAATCTCAAAAAACATAAAAGATAACAGTTTTACATGAAACTTATTTGGTATTAATTTCATTATTGTATCTTTCTGTCTGAGGTGCTATCATTTAAGTAAAATTAATAAAATAATTTCTCAAGGGATATGGGCAGTGCTGTCATCATTCAGTATAGGTGACAAAGTTGGTGACACCTGACATTTAAATCCCAAACTACTGACAATAAGATAAGAGTGCACAGTTAGTCGTTTTTGTGTATTACACCACTAACCTAATTCTTGTAGTGCCCAAAGTGCATCATCAAATCCTCCAACACATGTTGATGTAGTCACTGGTCCCACTGGTCCCTCCATCACCTCCTCAACAACATCCACTGATGGCTCATCTTGTTTACTTAACAACTTCTTGGCTTTGCCTTGGAATAAATAGAACAGGGAGGATTGAGTAGTATTAAAGACCGGTGCATCCAGTGTTTGCACTATGTACAGACTACAGTACAGGACAGGGACTGTACCTGACCATCACCCATGCCTATCAAGGAAAATGTCTGCCAATGTGTCACATTATCTTACATATTCCCCAGGATGGATGTGGGCCACCGGGGAAGGGGCGGGGGGGGGGGGTATAGGGGTACAGACTCTATAGGTGTATTAATGACACTAACCAAAGAATCCTTTTAGTTGATGTAACACAGCCTTGTCCTCATTACTGTGATTATCTTCAAAGTGCGTCTGCAGCTGGTAGACAGAGTTTACATCTTGTAAGCAAATGGGACACAGAAATCCCTCATGGATAGAGGAGTCATTCCTACTCATTGCTGCTGACATGATGACTGTTCTCTAGGCTTATCTTGTCGCATTCAATCACTGATCAGGGAAAAACAAATGCATTTTACATTATCACTATTTTCTTGTTAACACAATGAAATAATCTGAGTTTCACATCTTGGTTTTAATAGTAATAAATATAATCTTGACTTGATTCTTTTAAAGTTTACCAAAAGTGTATACTGGGGTTTAAGTACAGATTCAAGACCGTGGCCATGCATGGGTGATAATGGACCGAGTGGCTGGATATTATAATGAACAGCGACAAATTACATAATTATTCTAAAAACAGGAGACTGTGTCTGTGAAGTGAACGGAAGAGGCATTCGGACTAACGTTATGTTAACGTTAACGTTATACTGATAAACTGTCAACATCATTTTTGATGTGGCCAAAACAAATCATCATAACGTTCCTCCATGCCCAAATGTTGTCGTTAAATAAATTGTATTGTATGACACACCTACCTTCTTTCCTTTCCTCCTCCAGCAGCTAGCTAGCGTCGCCATTATAGACCTTATGCACATGACGTCATTTGAGTAGGGCGCCCTCGGCTAGAGGTCAAAAGAAAGTTAGGGTTAATGGAAGGTTGACATTTTTTTCATCTATACTTTTTGATGTTTTGTTTCCAATAGATAAATACAATATTGTTTGCAGATGTTACATTTAGAAGCACACACATATAGGCCTAGTGTATTATGTCAATCATTTCACTGGGTGCCACCATCATTTCCTCTCGGATTTAATAAATTTCAATTTAAGAGTTCTCAAAATTCTGTAATTACTGCGGTAATACAAATGTAACATTCATTTGTTCAATGCTTCTTCAACCAAAACTGCATGTAATTTGATCAAACAAATTGGTATTATTGCAGTAATGGTGGTATATGATGGTCAGCAGATAACCAGATACCTGAAGATATTGATGTTCAGAGTTTGTAGAAATATTGCAGGAATATTAAAGTGATTCCTGTCTGTGAATGCTATTACAAACACTGGGAGGCAATGTTCATGATTGTTATAACCAATGGTTGTCCTTTTTTCTTTATCTAAGTTCTAACTTATTGGATATTTTCATGGTGAGGATTAGTTGGGCTAATTCTACATTATAATTTATGTGGGTTAAGGAAAAAAAAATTCTAGACGTGTGTGGAAAGTTTAAGTGCTGTGACATGTGTTTGAAATAAACAATGTTTCCTCGTCAAAAACATAGCACATATTACACATGTATTACTTTAAAAATGACTTTAAACATTTAAAACGTTATATTTTGAAATTTGGACCTTAGCGCTTGTCATTATATTTGTTCATGGAAGTTTAGTACTGAGTTTCAGCCTCCCCACACAGGTAGGCCTAAGATTTAAACAAAGAAATTGTCAGTGCGGCGACTGACCCCCTGACTGTTAGATAGGACTCCGTTTCACTGCATAGACGAGTCCTTATTTGGGCTAACGTTAATCCAGTCATGCCAGTGAGTATTTTGTTGTGCTAACGTAAATACACTACTGAAAACAATTTAGGGAACAAAACAATTTAGGGAACACCGGATTTACTGCAAGAAGTGGTCACACCCGTTATTGGAATGTTCCATGAACCGGGATTTTCATTTGCAACCCCCTCTCTCTTTCAGTAGTCATGTCATGAAATGTGTAATCACTACTGTACATGCATCCTTTATCATGAGATTATTCCCGTGTTCCCTAAATTGTTTTGTTCCCTAAATTGTTTTGAGTAGTATATAAAAACATGAAAACACATGCTTAAAAAAGACTTAAGTTAACATTAAACGTTTAGGCATTGGGTACAACTACACTATAGAATGCAGGGCCACACCAAAAGTTACTTCTCATAAATTTACGTAATCTCACTTAAATTAAATACACAACTGCGGTTCCTACGACTACGAGTACGACGAGGTCAAATTCATAAAAAGGGAAAATTTTGGCCCTGTATTCTATAGCTACTCCAGACATTGTGCACTTTAGGGCGGTTGGGTTCGAGATTCTTTCCACAAAATAACAAACCTCCATTTACTTTGGAAACTGTTTCATGGAGCTTAAATTAAAGACCAACGCAGAAAAACCTCAAGCCATTCTTCGTCTTCGTCATGTCTTCACCACCACACTCACGTTGCACAAAATGGCCACCTCATATTACTAGCTATATATACGCACACACAAACCACGTGGGTCGTACGCGTGTTCGTATTGGTTCGTAAACGTTTCGTACCTTCGCGGGACAACCACGTTCCCAGAAGGTGTAATTTACTGGTACTCACTCAGGTCAGGGTCGAAAGGCGGTGGGGACAAGCGAAGGGTCGATACTTCTCAAAGCCCTGAGGACGAAGTTGACGAGGAACCGGCCGCCGGCGGCCGGACGCATTTATTTTGTTCTCTAAAAGATACAGCGGGTTAAAGGGGCATCGTCACGATCAGAGCAGACTTTCGACAGGGCATAGAATCGATATCCTATAGTTTAATATTAACATAGTGACTGAAAATTAATGGTTCATTTATGCAGCAGCAACAGTAATATGACCTTATCATGTTGTGGTATTATTGCAATCACTGAGTTAATCTAAAACTAGCACTCCGATTCCATGACCTGTTGATCGTGACGATATTGCCTCTTTAAAGGAATGTAGGCATACATTTGTAGTGTTGGCAACACTGCTTCAACGAGTGTACTCTCTTTCTTTGAATTACTAAATACATATTTTAATCAACCAACATGTCAATGTTTCTGCTCAATGTTCGAGTCTAAGTCATTGCGGAAAATCACAATTTTACAGAAATCACTTGTAGCAACCGTCTGGCAACATTTTGTAAATGTGTATGTATTTATTCGTATTTTCACTGAAATAAGATCATTTTCAGAATGATTGGTATCTTTTTGCCAACTTCACATAAAGCTGGCTTTTGGGATAATAATAAGGTAATTTTGTAATCAGGCTATACTAATGAATTATACCTTACCTTTAATGCCAAACAAAATATTAAGAGGCTAATCCAGTTTTATTTAAATTATAAAAATTATATTTTCTAGTAAAAAAAAACACGTGGACCGAATGTTTTGTTTTAATACAGTTAACATTATCCTAATGCCATTAGATTGATACACTGAGGCCACACAAATAAAATGAATAAATTAATTAAATGGGACGACAATTGTAATCCATTTCAACATTTTGTTTTTTTTAATTCTAAATATAATGATTTAATTTATTATACACTACTGGTAATGTTGGTAAAAGCATAAAGTATCCTTCCTTCGATATTGTACAACCAACCTGTGAAATATTCATCCAGATTGTCATCATATTCATTATAACGTTCAAATAGTTTTAATAGTGAGTGATTTTCATCTGCTTGTCGTCATTTGTATAAGGCCAAGAAAAATGTTGAGTTGCCTCACCGACCGACCCAAAAGTGCTGAAATCTCGGGTCGGGTTTTTTTCTTTTTTTTTTTTTTCATTGGCCTATTTATTAATGAAACTTACCAATTTTCTGTATAAAACATAATACGTTTGATTTGTGAAATTTTCCACTTCAAATTTACCGGTACCCAAGACTCAATCTACATGTTTTCAAATCGAATGGCCCCGGCCATCACATGGTGCACTGCCTTCGCGCACACTGTGTGCCTTTCAAAGTCAAATTTCAGAAGTTTGAAGTTAAGAACTCAAAATATAAACAAAACAAAACCTGTGTTTAACAGTACAACAAAATGCTTGGGATACTTTTATTCTGAAGCAAAATTCCTTGCTGATAGGTATACAAATGTCTTAATATCATATGTCAACCAATGGGATGCATAAAGTTGTTAAGAACAAAAGTGCTAGAAACAAGTGTATGAAATGTTGAAATAAAGTTGTTGAAAGATTATTATAAAGTTGAATGTGTGATGTCTTTTTATTCTTTAGGTACTTGTGCATACTGCTAGATCATTGTCTTTGAAAACATGGTATGTGGTTTCAGTTCCAATGCATTTCAATCTTAAAATGACAGTCAAGGAGAGAGAAACAAAAAGAACTAGATATAAGTTTTTGTCACAACAAAAACAAGGTGTTCGGTTGAAGTTAAAATGGTTTACGTCATCAATTCGAAGTGTTGGAGAAGTCAAATGTTAACGTCTGTTGAAGTTCTCGCGAGAAGTTTATGTGAATACAATACAATACTGAATTTAGAAATTATTTAGGTACTTGTGCATACTGCTAGATCATTGTCTTTGAAAAACATGGTATGTGGTTTCAGTTCCAATGCATTTCAATCTTAAAATGACAGTCAAGGAGAAAGAAACAAAAAGAAAAAATCCAGACCGACCGACCCCTTCAAATATTTTTTTTTTTGGCCTAACTTTCAGAATGCGTGTGAATTAAATAAATTATGCGACGGACATTGTGATTCATCGCGCATGGCCTATTAAAACACACTGTTCAATAATTACTTCATAATCCTGGTTTCAAACACAGTTATCTCCAAAGCACACGGCTATGCAGCAGTCTACACTGTTGGAATCATATATAGCCCTCTAGCTGGGATACTGTACTTAGGCTCTGAGTTAAGGCCAGCTATAGAGCAAAACAGCTTCTCATCTTGTTTCATTCTGTTCACGTTTTATAATCAATAGTGATTTCAGTCAAATACTACAGACCAATATCAATCCTTGTTAATTGGGGTCATAGTAGTGTGAACTTAAAAGCTGGAGTGGAACTCTCTGACTGAACCCAGTAATATGCCTTTCTGATACCCAATCAATCAGAACGTTTCGAAAGTTGTGAATGCTATCACTATTTGGGAGGCAGTTTTTGTAACATGGGGTTGTGATAGATTAAATTTGAAAATTGTAATTATTTTCTCTTGTAAAGTAGAACACAAAATAATAAACAGAAACATGATTTAACAGTATTAGCAATACAATCATTTTATAAAAGCATTTTATTAAGTGCTGGTAAACAAAACACTTGGGAGATACATTTGAAATGCAATTAGACCGTTGTCTATATGAGACTGTAGAACACCGAATACAAAAGCACACATAATTTTGTGTCAAGTTGTCATCCCATGTATACACCCATATATAGGGATGCACCTGCGGATGTAAAATGTTTCTTTACAATTTAAATAAAATAATACTTGATATCAATGACAATACATATGACAAGCTTCACATATTTATTACATTATTTATTAAATGATACAAAAATAAGGTGATATCCAGTTTCACATTGGCAGTACCTACATGTATGTTAATGGGATGGAAAATAAACTGTATACAGCTGTTTTTATTTTAATAATAATGATAATGTCATTCATATAACTACTTTTTCTAAAGTTTTCAAAGCTGCCATTTCAGAAATCCCCCTTCTCTTCCATGATAAGTCTCCTGGGTTCTTTTACATACATTACTCAAAACAAAGGACCTCCATCCCATCTGAATGATGATATTATAGGGCCCTACTGAGCCCAGACTTCTATGCCCAGACTAATCACACAACCACAAACATGGAATGGCCTCCCATCCAAGTAGATTGACTGTGGTCAATGTTGCTTAACATAGGCATTCATGCAACTGGCTCTTCCATTGAGCTAAATGTCTGGAAAATATGGGACTAATGTAAATGATTTCAATGTTCTCTCATTGTATTTCAGCATAAAACCTAGCCTGTCTCCCATAATCCATGCCAAATTCTCTCATTGTCTTTCAGCATTAAAACCTGGCCTGTCTCCCATACTCCATTTCAAGTTCTCTCAAATTATCTTCCAGCATTCTCACTTCGTCCGTTCGATGCATCTCTTTAGCTTGTCTGATGTAATTCCTAATAATATTCATCTGTTGCATCATTGGATTGTCAGACGATGCCATGAGCTCTGCTTCACTCAAAACAGATGGTTTCCAACCATAATATGTGCTGTTTTTGACAAGGAAGCATTGTTTATTTCAAACACATGTCACAGCACTTAAACTTTCCACACACGTCTGGAATTTTTTTCTCCTTAACCCACAAATTATAATGTAGAATTAGCCCAACTAATCCTCACCATGAAAATATCCAATAAGTTAGATAAAGAAAAAAGGACAACCATTGAGCTATGGTTTACAACATTGCATAATTTTTATATTTTCCCCTACAGGAATATTGACATTGACACAACTGCACACTTGGAACTATTTGCTGACATAGTTGCTGTTACTGTGTTAGTGTTTTATTCACAATGGATTCTGATGAATTAGTGGTAACATCCTTAGATGGACAGATGTCAGAATCAGACATTGTCTTTCAAGATATCAGCCTCCCACAGGCTCAATACACAGATAATGCATCCACTGTAACATTATCAAAATTCACACTGCCAGATCCAAGTGATGTTCCCCCATTCAAGACAAGAAGAAAAAAGATGGCCAATTGCAAGGTCCTGAGAGAGGCCAAAACATTTGGAGAATTTAAAAACTGTAACATATGTAATGTGATTTTGAACTCTGCGTCACAAGCTGAAATGCACTATGCTGGCAAGATACACCAGAAGAAACTCAGACATATAGCTGATATGACGGGTAAGATTGATGGATACTTCCTCTATCATTTAAATGACCAAAATGACCAAAACCGATATAAAATCCCAAACATTTAACACTTTTTGACAGAACAACTCGCCTTGCATTATGAAGTCCTATTCCTTGTACACGATCCAAAATAGACCGGTTACTTAGATTGATTCACATTATTAGATAGTCTGTAATATGGGTTCTAGACTGTTAGGTATAACATTTGCATACTTGTCTATCTTCAATATTTCCCAGTGAGTCTATATAATTACATTTACATTCTGTTACTTGTTTAGTAGTTTCCATATTCACAAATCACCATCATATTGTGATATATGTATCATATTCATGACTCAAGTATCATGTATTATGAGATTACTGTACTACATACATCCCTACCTTACCACTGTATAAAAATACATGATTTTATGTTGGAATGTTAGATTCAGCAAAAGCGGAAACCTCTACATCTGCATTAAGGAGCCTATCATCTGGCACAGATACATGTCTCCTCTTACCACATTGTGACATCTGTGGTCTGACCTTCACGGCTATCTCCCAGGCCAAGATGCACCTCAGTGGAGATAGACATGCCAAGAAACTACGACAGTTGGCCCAAAAGGAAGGAGTTGATCAAGGTAAGTGGGTTGTAGGGTCAGGGAATTGGCTAAGGTTATCTGTCCTGACCCAGACTTGGCTCAAATGTAATTATACTTACATTTCTCTGTCTGTTTCTGTTGTAGAGACCGTCTTGCTCTTAACACATTCCCCAATTCTTTCATTTGATTTTACAGAACCTGTCAAGTCTGAAGTACAGGGACAGGAATCTTATCACTGCAATTATTGCAAAAAGACCTGTTCTTCTAAAATACAGTTAGAGCAACACTTTCAAGGTTTGTTGACACTTTGTATGGGAAAAAATTAATGTACTTGTAATTGTACAGTAGCAAAACTGAGTACTATACATCGTGTTGAAGTCGTGTTACAACCTAATTAATCTATGATAAAGTGCTTAGAACAATAGATTCAAGCCATTCTTGAGTGTTGATAGAATGGTAGAATATAACATGATTACATAGCACGTGATCGATTCACACAGCCTTGATTTTTCCTGAACACAAGTCAATGAAGCCCATAATGAGGCTCTTGACCCACTTCATGTTAAAGGGACAGTATCGTCACGATCAGAGCAGACATTCAACAGGGTATGGAATTGGTGTCCTATTTTAAGATGAACACAATGACTGAAAATTACTGGCTCATTTATGCAACAGCAACGGTAATATGACCTTATCATGTGGGATATTATTTTCAGTCACTGAGTTAATCTAAAACTAGCACTCTGATTCCATGCTCTGATGGTGATGATATTGTCCCTTTAATCCTATACCATGTCCTTCGGGAACTAGACACTAGAATAGATGTGATATGAAAATACTGCATTGGCTATGTGCATTAACAGGTTTGTATTTACTCTGTTTATTATAGGAAGTAAACACAAGAATATTGTGAATGCCGCTGCAAATGCTGACAAAAGTAGTCTTGTAATTCCAGCTTCCATCAGTAAATCCATGGTCGCTAGCTACATGTGTGATTCCTGCAATATTTCTACAAACTCTGAACATCAATATCTTCAGGTATCTGGTTATCTGCTGACCATCATATACCACCATTACTGCAATAATACCAATTTGTTTGATCAAATTACATGCACAGGTTTGGTTGAAGAAGCATTGAACAAATGAATGTTACACTTGTATTAACGCAGTAATTACAGAATTTCGAGAACTCTTAAATTGAAATTTATTAAATCCGAGAGAGGAAATGATGGTGGCACCCAGTGAAATGATTGACATAATACACTATATGTGTGTGCTTCTAAATGTAACATCTGCAAACAATATTGTATTTATCTATTGGAAACAAAACATCAAAAAGTATAGATGAAAAAAATGTCAACCTTCCATTAAAGGATAGGCGCTATGTTGGCAAAACGCCTTTTCACTGTAATTTGTCTCTAGAATTGTTGAATTACCAATTAGTTATTTTACTTTAACAACAGGTAAATTAAGTAAGACTAATTGCGGTGACACCATGTGAAATTATCTATTGAGTAGTAATTAGTTCTGAAAAGAACTGGAGGTTACAACTTGACGTTTTGATCAGTATGCTCTGATCATATTCAGCACTTATGGCCTGTACTTCTTGCCATGATGTAATTTTGCCTAATAACTACTCAATAGAGAATTTCACATAGTGTCACTGCAATTTGTCTTACTTATCCTCTTCACCATGCAAAGCTACAAGTTTTACCTAAATAGGTAAATTAATTATTCCATTTTGTAATTCCTTATGTAACTACTTTCTTACCCTAACAGCACATGGGAAGCTTAAAACACAAAAACAAGTTATTACACAGAGAAAGAGTTCGTTATCATAATGTTGTTAATATCATCCAAAACAGCTCATTAAAGGATCCTTTAACCTCAAATGGGTTTTTTACACAATGTATGTTATCAGCTGCATGAATATCGTAGCTCTCTAGTGATTCTGCATGCACTTAAATGGACACACTAGGGTTGCCACATTGATCAGTGGTGATGTAACTGCTTATGCACAGAGTGAATAACACTATCAGGTCCATCTTTGTTCATATCATACCTTGTAGTACATCTCGTTTTATGGGCACGCTGATAACGAACTCTTTCTCTATGTAATAACTTGTTTTTGTGTTTTAAGCTTCCCATGTGCTGTTAGGGTAAGAAAGTAGTTACATAAGGAATTACAAAATGGAATAATTAATTTACCTATTTAGGTAAAACTTGTAGCTTTGCATGGTGAGGAGGATAGGTAAGACTAATGTAGTGACACTATGTGAAATTCTCTATTGGTGGTTATTGGGCAAAATTACAACCTGGCAAGAAGTACAGGCCATAAGTGCTGAATATGATCAGAGCATACTGATCAAACGTCAAGTTGTAACCTCCAGTTCTTTTCAGAACTAATTACTACTCAATAGATAATTTCTACATGGTGTCACCGCAATTAGTCTTACTTAATTTACCTATTTGTTAAAGTAAAAATAACTAATTGGTAATTCAACAATTCTAGAGACAAATTACAGTGAAAAGGCATTTTGCCAACATAGCCTATCCTTTAATGGAAGGTTGACATTTTTTCATCTATACTTTGATGTTTTGTTTCCAATAGATAAATACAATATTGTTTGCAGATGTTACATTTAGAAGCACACACATATAGTGTATTATGTCAATCATTTCACTGGGTGCCACCATCATTTCCTCTCGGATTTAATAAATTTCAATTTAAGAGTTCTCAAAATTCTGTAATTACTGCGGTAATACAAATGTAACATTCATTTGTTCAATGCTTCTTCAACCAAAACTGTGCATGTAATTTGATCAAACAAATTGGTATTATTGCAGTAATGGTGGTATATGATGGTCAGCAGATAACCAGATACCTGAAGATATTGATGTTCAGAGTTTGTAGAAATATTGCAGGAATCACACATGTAGCTAGCGATCATGGATTTACTGATGGAAGCTGGAATTACATAATCATAATGCCCACACACAGCTCCTAAATTCATGCAACAATTAAACAAGTAAATTAAAAACTTTAAGATTCTTATTTTTGTTGAAATTGATCTTCTCCTCTCTCATTTGAAAATAATTAACCTCTCTACAAACAAACAAAACTGATTAAAAACTTGCCGGTGAAATACCGAAACAAACAGAATATGCGTCCTATAAAGATATACTTTCTTTCAAATATTTCTATTTTTGCGTGAATTAAATTATGACAAATTTTCCAAGTGATAATGCTACCCAGGGTTTAAATGGGGCCATTTTAGCCACTATTCAATGGTAATCTCAAAAAACATAAAAGATAACAGTTTTACATGAAACTTATTTGGTATTAATTTCATTATTGTATCTTTCTGTCTGAGGTGCTATCATTTAAGTAAAATTAATAAAATAATTTCTCAAGGGATATGGGCAGTGCTGTCATCATTCAGTATAGGTGACAAAGTTGGTGACACCTGACATTTAAATCCCAAACTACTGACAATAAGATAAGAGTGCACAGTTAGTCGTTTTTGTGTATTACACCACTAACCTAATTCTTGTGGTGCCCAAAGTGCATCATCAAATCCTCCAACACATGTTGATGTAGTCACTGGTCCCACTGGTCCCTCCATCACCTCCTCAACAACATCCACTGATGGCTCATCTTGTTTACTTAACAACTTCTTGGCTTTGCCTTGGAATAAATAGAACAGGGAGGATTGAGTAGTATTAAAGACCGGTGCATCCAGTGTTTGCACTATGTACAGACTACAGTACAGGACAGGGACTGTACCTGACCATCACCCATGCCTATCAAGGAAAATGTCTGCCAATGTGTCACATTATCTTACATATTCCCCAGGATGGATGTGGGCCACCGGGGAAGGGGGGAAGGGGAGGCGGGGAGGCGGGGAGGGGGGGGGGGTATAGGGGTGTACAGACTCTATAGGTGTATTAATGACACTAACCAAAGAATCCTTTTAGTTGATGTAACACAGCCTTGTCCTCATTACTGTGATTATCTTCAAAGTGCGTCTGCAGCTGGTAGACAGAGTTTACATCTTGTAAGCAAATGGGATACAGAAATCCCTGATGGATAGAGGAGTCATTCCTACTCATTGCTGCCGACATGATGACTGTTCTCTAGGCTTATCTTGTCGCATTCAATCACTGATCAGGGAAAAACAAATGCATTTTACATTATCACTATTTTCTTGTTAACAACACAATGAAATAATCTGAGTTTCACAGCTTGGTTTTAATAGTAATAAATATAATCTTGACTTGATTCTTTTAAAGTTTACCAAAAGTGTATACTGGGGTTTAAGTACAGATTCAAGACCGTGGCCATGCATGGGTGATAATGGACCGAGTGGCTGGATATTATAATGAACAGCGACAAATTACATAATTATTCTAAAAATAGGAGACTGTCTGTGAAGTGAACGGAAGAGGCATTCGGACTAACGTTATGTTAACGTTAAACTGATAAACTGTCAACATCATTTTTGATGTGGCCAAAACAAATCATCATAACGTTCCTCCATGCCCAAATGTTGTCGTTAAATAAATTGTATGACACACCTACCTTCTTTCCTTTCCTCCTCCAGCAGCTAGCGCAGCTAGCTAGCGTCGCCATTATAGACCTTATGCACATGACGTCATTTGAGTAGGGCGCCCTCGGCAGAGGTCAAAAGAAGGTTAGGGTTAATGGAAGGTTGACATTTTTTTCATCTATACTTTTTGATGTTTTGTTTACAATAGATAAATACAATATTGTTTGCAGATGTTACATTTAGAAGCACACACATATAGTGTATTATGTCAATCATTTCACTGGGTGCCACCATCATTTCCTCTCGGATTTAATAAATTTCAATTTAAGAGTTCTCAAAATTCTGTAATTACTCATGTAATACAAATGTAACATTCATTTGTTCAATGCTTCTTCAACCAAAACTGTGCATGTAATTTGATCAAACAAATTGGTATTATTGCAGTAATGGTGGTATATGATGGTCAGCAGATAACCAGATACCTGAAGATATTGATGTTCAGAGTTTGTAGAAATATTGCAGGAATCACACATGTAGCTAGCGACCATGGATTTACTGATGGAAGCTGGAATTACAAGACGACTTTTGTCAGCATTTGCAGCGGCATTCACAATATTCTTGTGTTTACTTCCTATAATAAACAGAGTAAATACAAACCTGTTAATGCACATAGCCAATGCAGTATTTTCATATCACATCTATTCTAGTGTCTAGTTCCCGAAGGACATGGTATAGGATTAAAGGGACAATATCATCACCATCAGAGCATGGAATCAGAGTGCTAGTTTTAGATTAACTCAGTGACTGAAAATAATATCCCACATGATAAGGTCATATTACCGTTGCTGTTGCATAAATGAGCCAGTAATTTTCAGTCATTGTGTTCATCTTAAAATAGGACACCAATTCCATACCCTGTTGAATGTCTGCTCTGATCGTGACGATACTGTCCCTTTAACATGAAGTGGGTCAAGAGCCTCATTATGGGCTTCATTGACTTGTGTTCAGGAAAAATCAAGGCTGTGTGAATCGATCACGTGCTATGTAATCATGTTATATTCTACCATTCTATCAACACTCAAGAATGGCTTGAATCTATTGTTCTAAGCACTTTATCATAGATTAATTAGGTTGTAACACGACTTCAACACGATGTATAGTACTCAGTTTTGCTACTGTACAAGTACATTAATTTTTTCCCATACAAAGTGTCAACAAACCTTGAAAGTGTTGCTCTAACTGTATTTTAGAAGAACAGGTCTTTTTGCAATAATTGCAGTGATAAGATTCCTGTCCCTGTACTTCAGACTTGACAGGTTCTGTAAAATCAAATGAAAGAATTGGGGAATGTGTTAAGAGCAAGACGGTCTCTACAACAGAAACAGACAGAGAAATGTAAATATAATTACATTTGAGCCAAGTCTGGGTCAGATAACCTTAGCCAATTCCCTGACCCTACAACCCACTTACCTTGATCAACTCCTTCCTTTTGGGCCAACTGTCGTAGTTTCTTGGCATGTCTATCTCCACTGAGGTGCATCTTGGCCTGGGAGATAGCCGTGAAGGTCAGACCACAGATGTCACAATGTGGTAAGAGGAGACCTGTATCTGTGCCAGATGATAGGCTCCTTAATGCAGATGTAGAGGTTTCCGCTTTTGCTGAATCTAACATTCCAACATAAAATCATGTATTTTTATACAGTGGTAAGGTAGGGATGTATGTAGTACAGTAATCTCATAATACATGATACTTGAGTCATGAATATGATACATATATCACAATATGATGGTGATTTGTGAATATGGAAACTACTAAACAAGTAACAGAATGTAAATGTAATTATATAGACTCACTGGGAAATATTGAAGATAGACAAGTATGCAAATGTTATACCTAACAGTCTAGAACCCATATTACACCACTATAGTGAATATTTTGTTTGGATGTGTACTGGATTGGCCCCATGATGGATGTTCATTATATAGCAGAGTTGCATATTCATCACAGTAAAGAAATCTACAAAATAAAATAATAACACAAATAATAATACAAATTTTAAAATATAAAATCAAAGAGAGGTATACAAACTAAGACAGAGGCATATCATTCATAGTGCAGTTTGTAATAATTGGTTTGGCAAGGAATGTATACATGTATCATCAAATATCCTGATGAATAATAGATTCATGTTATGTCTTCGGTAAGATCTAATTTCATTGGATTGTCAGACGATGCCATGAGCTCTGCTTCACTCACAACAGATGGTTTCCAACCCCCTTCTAATGTTTTAGCTCCGCCTGCTGACCCTTTGGTTGGTGATGTTTCTTGTCTACTCTTAGTTAGATTCAAAGGCCAGCTTGGTATTCGGGCGTGGCCCTTTTTCACCATTCTTTCCAATGATTTTTGTTCTTGTTTCTCCTGGTGGAGCCGTTCTTGTCTTTGTGCTTCCAGCTCTGCTTCTTTCTCCATTTGGATCCGGCGGGAGATTGCCACCCTGCGTTCATCCTGGAGTTTCTCAAGTTCTTCTTTCGTTGGCAGGGTAACCATAGCTTGCATGTTAGTTTGCAAGAAGAGAGTGCAGTGGGTTCGGATTTTCTGGTACAACCTTTGATGGGCGGGGCTAGAGGTAGACGTACTGAGAGATAAGATTCTCTTGCTATAAAAAGATAAGTAAAGATGACAAAATCCTGAATATCACAGATCAATCTGTAAATCATTTTGACAAGTACAATTTTACACCACTACTGTGTTTTCCACACTGGAAAAATCACAATGACCATTTGCTTAAATTTCTGAGTAACCTTGTAACATTAGTCAACCTAATAGGGGTGGATCCAGGGTGGATCCAGGGTGGATCCAGGGTGGCAAAGAAAGGGGAAAACAGAAGTATGGTACATTGACAAACATTAAAGGGACAGTATCGTCATGGTCAGAGCAGACTTTCAACCGAGCATGGAATCAGTGTCCTAGTTTTAAGATGAACACAGTGACTGATAATTACTGGCCCATTTATGCAGCAGCAACAGTAATATGACCTTATCATGTGGGGTATTATTTTCAGTCACTGTGTTAATCTGAAACTAGCACTCCGATTCCATGCCCTGTTGATCGTTATGATATTGTCCCTTTAATTGGTGCCATCCTTCATTAAAAAACTGTGACAATTCAATTTTTTGTTATATACACATGTAGATCAAATTTAGTTTTGCTTCAACAATCTGTTACCTAACCCAAAGTTTACAATTGTTGATCTTTTGAAGTTTGCATAAAAATTGTGCTTTCTTTAAAAGGAAAATTGACCTTTAAATTTAAAAATAACCAAATGATCAAATTTTAATGTAAAATTCAAAGCCGATGATGGTATTAATCATACTGAAAATTATTTTGTTTTCAATTTAAAAAAATTCAATTATAACCAGGAAAGGAAAGAGTACCCTTTCCTAAATTCTACATAACAATTCTACAAAACAATCTGAATGCATTTTCACTTTTTTCTTTAGTGATTAAGCTGACACTTTCACAGGTTGGTTGTTTAATATATAAATCTTGATTCAGTGATAGCAAGCATAATTACCTGATTACATCAATCAGATCAAAGTTTTTTAGTATTTTGGTCCGTTCTCTCTCCAAGAAATCTCGGCTATGAGTTGAGCTTCCTGATCTACAGATAAGAAAACAATTGACAGGTTGTTTGTTGTCACAATGGTAATTCTTTGGCTGCAGTGTACACTTCTGGTCATTTTTACATAAGTAAGTACATCATAGGCATACAGTAACTAAGTTGGAAATTTGCTTAGCAAAACACTTTTGATTTTGAAATATAAACAGACAGGCCGACAGACAGACATGCACAAGTCTATACACTTGTGTGATTATGTGGAGGTTTCATCTACAAGGGTGATGGTCCTTAACACCTGCCCGACTGTCAAGTGGGTAAATTTTACCATCAGGCAGGTAAAGTTTACCAGCCTGTGTGGTGGGTAATATTATGAGAGACCAGCACTGGTGGCTTACCAAATACTTGCATCAATCTGGTACAATATCTGCCAGACTAGTTGATTTATTGATTTACCTGCCATACCAGCTTGTGATGAATAAAGTCAAGGTCTGTGCCTATTTTTTCTTAATAGACCGGCAGCCCAGAGCATTTTGGTCAAACGAACGAGGTACCAATATCCGAGTACAGGAACATTTATTGTGTAACCTAACATATTCAGATATGGATGTCTGCCGGGGACCCCCTGCTGCGTGTGGCCCCTGATGGGGCCCCCAAAAAGGGACCCAATAATGGGCTGGATCAAACATAGGAGGTACCACCTGAAACCAAGATAAAATGAACAATTACACTCTACTAAGTATAAAATATCCATTGCCAGACAAATTGTCTGCTGCATAAGGCCCGCCAGACACCCCTCAAAAGTTTACCCTGTGTACACTATGATAGAATTGGGCTAGAAGATATATTAAAAGTACCGGTACCACATGAAAGTAAGTTTAAATGAACATGTACATCTCACGTAGTGTACAGAATGGCCCCTACAAATTTTCCTCTCCACCAGACAATCTGCATAAGGTCCACCAGACCTCCAAAGAGACCAGGGCCGGATTAACCTAGGGGCACAGGCCCCACCCCCATGAAGGGGGCCCCACCAAATGAACCGTTATGTGAATTTCACGTCAAATGTCTATTTAAATTCATGTTGTTATTGTAGCTGGTGGCCTACAGAAATATTCTCTAATTTGTCAAATTGTCTTCCTATATTTTAGTTACAATATATAGCAGAGCCTGAAATAACGGTCGGACATCGGACGATTTCCGATCAAATTAGTTTTTCCAACCAAAACATTTAATTGGTCGAAAATTTTGTCCAGACAAATTTACTTGTGCGATCAGTTTTGTTCAATAAGACTGGATCTGAGAGCATACCGCAAAGAATGCGGGCTCAGGAAACAAGATGGCAGCGTGGCTGTCAAATTTTTGATCTGTCAAAGGGTGAGTCTACGAAATGATCTAGTATACTATTATACTATTATACTATTACACAAATTCAAAAGCAATGTTAGTGTTTAGCATAAAGAATTATTATACTGCATGGCGGGATTTACCCAACTGAGGGGGTCAAAATGAATCCAAAAAAATAAGTCCGATCAAATTTCATTTTGGCGGACATTTTGGCCTACTTTCATTATCTGATCAGATATTCACAAGAAACAGGTTCATGCCATTTTCATGACTTTTTTAACAGTAGGCCTAATCTATTATGTGATTATTCCATTTAAGCTCATTGCTTAATTGACTTACATGATTTCATCTCAAAGAAAATACTTCCATCTTTAAAAACAAAACATGACAAATTTTCGGATTGCAATTGTGTGTGCGATATACTTTACTATTGCAGAGCTTGAAATAACGGTCAAAATTTGCCCGGACAAAATGAATTTTAATCAGACATTTTCAAATTTTATCGGACTTATTTTTTTCGATTCATTTTGACTCCCTCCGTTGGGTAAATCCCGCCATGCAGTAAACATTCTTTATGCTAAACACTAACAGTGCTTTTTAATTTGTGTAATAGTATAATAGTATACTAGATAATTTCATAGACTGACCTTTTGACAGATCAAAAATTTGACAGCCACGCTGCCATCTTGTTTCCTGAGCCCGCATTCTTTGCGGTATGCTGAGCTCAGACCCAGTCTTATTGAAGAAAACTGATCGCACTGTTTTTTCGATTTTGCTGAGCCGCTGCGGTCGCTCGACCTTTCGCTTTGCGAGAGGGCTCTTTCAAGTGAAAAGAAAGAAAAGAAGTCGACTTGTGGCAAGTCTACAAATAAATTTGTCTGGACAAAATCTCCGACCAATTGAACGTTTGCTTGGAAAAACTTTAATTTGGTCGGAAATTGTCCGATGTCTGACCATTATTTCAGGCTCTGCTATTGTAACTAAAATATAGGAAGACAATTTGACAAATTAGACAATATTTTGTAGGCTTTTACCAGCTACAATAAGAACATGAATTTAAATTGACATTTGACGGTTCATTTGGTGAGGCCCCCTTCATGTGGGGGGCCCGGGGCCTGTGCCCCAAGTGCCCCTGGGTTAATCCGGCCATGGTCTGGTGGACCTTAGGCAGATTGTCTGGTACTCCTTATGCAGAGGAAAATTTGTCTGGTAGGGGCCATTCTGTACTCTGTGAGATGTACATGTTCATTTAAACTTACTTTCATGTGGTACTTTTAATGTATCTTCTAGCCCAATTCTATCATAGTGTACACAGGTAAACTTTGGGGGTGTCTATGGTTTTATGCATAGACAATTTGTCTGGCAATGGATATTTTATACTTAGTAGAGTGTAATTGTTCATTTTATCTTGGTTTCATGTGGTACCTCCTATGTTTGATCCAGCCCATTATTGGTCCTTTTGGGGGCCCTAGGGCCACACGCAGCAGGGGGTCCCGGCAGACATCCATATCTGAATATGTTAGGTTACACAATAAATGTTCCTGTACTCGGATATTGGTACCTTGTTCGTTTGACCAAATGCTCTGGGCTGCCGCCTATAATAGTGGCTCAGTTGTCATGGCAAAACATTGCAATTGATAACATTTATGCATACTTTGTGGATTGATAAACAGAACATTTTGATAAAAGCTTGATTATTTTTGGTTAAACAAATATGGACAGTATGACTGAATGAATAATACAGACTTGACTATACTTACAGTAATGATTCCAGCTTGGGGTTGTAAACTGACAACTGAGCTATCGCATGGTTCTTGACCTCAGTTAACCTCTGCAAGACAATTCAAATCAAACGTGATCATGTAATAACTGCACTTTGTCTTACTACATGTACTCATTATAAAGGTCATAATTCACATGGTATTAATTGAATGTACTAAAAACATACTCATATACCTCATACAGTAATATCTAAGAATTATGAGCCGATAAAGACCATTGTCTGCTTACAGTGTAATCGTATTAAGCAAATTTAATTTGCTAAGTAAAATTTGCTGAGAACCTGCCAGAGGCAATATACATTAGGTGACAATTAGACTAATCTATTTTTGCTAAGTATAACTTTTCTCTGCTAGTGCTTAGCAGCTCTATGAAATTTTGCCCTGGTCACAAAGTAAATACAAACATACCTCATACAGTAATACCACAGCAGGCTTGATGACTTTCTGTCTCACTGTTTGTAGTCTTATTACCAGTAGTTCATCACAGTGCTTGCAAATCCTCAATGTACCACTTACATCATCTGCTTCCCCTCCCTCTGCACCTTTGGCATTCCTTGCTTGTTTCTGTTGGTGATCTTGTAACATCTCTGCCTCTGATTTCAGTACATTTTCTGTGAAACATGAAGAACATTGATTTAAATTAAAAGCCACATTAGTCACTGTATGCATGCATATGTACTTTATAAACTGGCATTATAAAATGTTAGTCTAAAGTAAAAGTAAATAATTTGTAAACTTCCATTCTGTTGTGTCACACTTCATGTGAGTCAAGATGTTTGATTTATTCAGTGAATGGATTGATGGCTTGTCACAAAATGTCACGTCACAAAATTTCAAACTTGTCACATAAATGTCTCAAATGTCACAGAATTTTTGGCACCTTTTGCACAGAATGTCACATCAGTTTTGCCTTTGTCGCATTTGATTGGCATAGATTAAAACATTATGACCAGTTGACCGGTGATACTCATGTCTGTTTCATGAAAAATGGAACCACCACTAAAATGCAACATCAGATTACACTCTGTGTAAATCTACACTGAAGACTCAAAAGTACAAAAGAAAAATCAGGAAAAAGTGAAAGATTGCCCAAAGTGCCTCTGAAGTATAATCCAACTAAAGCATGTCACAAAATGTCAGACAATTTTTAATACTTCTGTTTATGTTCCTTTTGTCACATTTTATCACAAAATTGTCAAAATGTCACAGAATGTCACAAATTTTTGGTCAATGAAATTTTGTCACAAAATGTCACCATGTCACAGATGATCCATTCTCTGTTTATTACAGTTTCAGCGTAAAATTGCGTATTTTCTAACAAGACAACAGTGAAAATGCATTAGCAAACATAAACTTCATATTCATTCTAATGTGGAATTTTGATAGTCTGTTAAAATTTGTTGATGTACATGACTAGGGAAAAAACATTTGACTATTCTTTTAAAAAAAGTTGGTCAAGGGTCCTGCACCCTATACCCTCCCTCCCCTTAGTCATTACAAATCTTGCAACCACTGGCCTTATTAGAGGAGAAACTCCTGTCTTCCCTTACTACTTACCACAAACTGTATCAGGCACAAAGTCAGAGCATTTCAAACAAGCGATGTTACCACAAAGACGACAATGGTGGCGTCTAAGAGACAGACCAAAACGCTCCAAGCAAAACGGACAGAACTTCATTGAGGAATCTTCCTTCCAAGGCACTACTGTCTTCTCAAAGGCTTAATAGGAAATGAAATGTACAAAGGAAATTCAAATCTAGATATTTCAATATATCTCTAAGGATTTATCTGATTTATATCATTCAAAGAGAAGTTACAAAACTACTTCTAAGAATATGCATAATTTCTTTGAATCAAGATACATATTAAACAAGGAACTTGCGAAAGTTTAATTAAGTTTAATCAGCTTAATAATTACATTGTGTAATGACAAAGCATTTAGATTGTTCATATTCATTTTGTATGTGGAGTACACCAGAGTATATGCCAGGATTTGGAAATAGAATGTCCAAATTTGTTATTCTTTGAAAACAGGGTGTCCAAATATTTAACTTGCAATACCTCTGTATGTGCATTATAAATAAAACAAGGTGTCCATTTAGCAAACTGGGTATTCAAAAGACACCCACAGGTATTGCTAGCTAATACTATGGAGTACATTTTATGATAATCTTATTAGCAATAATTTTACTTTTCTAAAAAATAAAAGCAACTCAGAGAATTATTTCTAGGAAGATTTATACCATCAAGAGATTTACACCAAGCAAGATTTACATTCAAATTTGACCATTTGGTTATTTTTGAATTACCAATTCTATACATTATCTTAAAAGCCCAGATACACTATTGGTTAACTTCAAAAAATAAAATTATCTCAGTTTTATCTGAAAGCATAAATGATGGTTTCAACAATCCTGGGAAATAATTCTACCTGAAATAAAAATGTGCAAAGGTTCATTTACAATTCTCATACTGGTGGATTTATATTACTACATGTGTAGTCTTCAGATTTCAATTCAATGTTGACTATTTTACTGAAGTGAAAGCACCTTACAAAGACAATTTCAAGGGATGTTTAACACCATTATTAATTTTACTCCAAAAACATTGAGCTTGGGTAAAACTTTAATATGATTTTTGTATAAACATTGATGTACAGGGTCTTTAATTAGTAATTTGAATGTTGTTTATTTGCCTGTGGGAGGCTGATATCTTGAAAGACAATGTATGATTCTGACATCTGTCCATCTAAGGATGTTACCACTAATTCATCAGAATCCATTGTAAATAAAACACTAACACAGTAACAGTAACTATGTCAGCAAATAGTTCCAAGTGTGCAGTTGTGTCAATGTCAATATTCCTGTAGGGGAAAAAATTAAAATTATACAATGTTGTAAACCATAGCTCAATGGTTGTCCTTTTTTCTTTATCTAACTTATTGGATATTTTCATGGTGAGGATTAGTTGGGCTAATTCTACATTATAATTTATGTGGGTTAAGGGGAAAAAAATTCCAGACGTGTGTGGAAAGTTTAAGTGCTGTGACATGTGTTTGAAATAAACAATGTTTCCTCGTCAAAAACATAACACATATTACACATGTATTACTTTAAAAATTACTTTAAAAATTTAAAACGTTATATTTAGAAATTTGGACCTTAGCGCTTGTCATTATATTTGTTCATGGAAGTTTAGTACCGAGTTTCAGCCTCCCCACACAGGTAGGCCTAAGATTTAAACAAAGAAATTGTCAGTGCCACGACTGACCCCCTGACTGTTACTAGTGTTAGATAGGACTCCGTTTCACTGCATAGAGACGGAGTCCTTATTTGGGCTAACGTTAATCCAGTCATGCCAGTGAGTATTTTGTTGTGCTAACGTAAATATAAAAACATGAAAACACATGCTTAAAAAAGACTTAAGTTAACATTAAACGTTTAGGCATTGGGTACAACTAATGAACTATACTATAGAATGCAGGGCCACACCAAAAGTTACTTCTTATAAATTTACGTAATCTCACTTAAATTAAATACACAACTGCGGTTCCTACGACGAGGTCAAATTCAGAAAAAGGGAAAATTTTGGCCCTGTATTCTATAATAGCTACTCCAGACATTGTGCACTTTAGGGCGGTTGGGTTCAAGATTCTTTCCACAAAATAACAAACCTTCATTTACTTTGGAAACTGTTTCATGGAGCTTAAATTAAAGACCCACAACTCAAACTAGTCGGTCAAGTCAACACTCTGTAGTGATGCGGTTTACCGCTTTTACGGAGTAAACAATCCAGATCCAGATCCAGATCCAGACCAACGCAGAAAAACATCAAGCCATTCTTCGTCTTCGTCATGACTCATGTCTTCACCACCACACTCACGTTGCACAAAATGGCTACCTCATATTACTAGCTATATATACGCACACACAAACCACGTGGGTCGTACGCGTGTTCGTACTGGTTCGTAAACGTTTCGTACCTACGCGTCACAACCACGTTCCCAGAAGGTGTAATTTACTGGTACTCACTCAGGTCAGGGTCGAAAGGCGGTGGGGACAAGCGAAGGGTCGATACTTCTCAAAGCCCTGAGGACGAAGTCGACGAGGAACCGGCCGGCCGGCGGCCGGACGCATTTATTTTGTTCTCTAAAAGATACAGCGGGTTAAAGGGGCATCGTCACGATCAGAGCAGACTTTCGACAGGGCATAGAATCGATATCCTATAGTTTAATATTAACATAGTGACTGAAAATTAATGGTTCATTTATGCAGCAGCAACAGTAATATGACCTTATCATGTTGTGGTATTATTGCAATCACTGAGTTAATCTAAAACTAGCACTCCGATTCCATGACCTGTTGATCGTGACGATATTGCCCCTTTAAAGGAATGTAGGCCTACATTGGTAGTGTTGGCAACACTGCTTCAACGTGTGTACTCTCTTTCTTGAATCATTAAATACATATTTTAATCAACCAACATGTCAATGTTTCAGCTCAATGTTCGAGTCTAAGTCATTGCGGAAAAATCACAATTTTTTACAGAAATCACTTGTAGCAACCGTCTGGCAACATTTTGTAAATGTGTATGTATTTATTCGTATTTTCACTGAAATAAGATCATTTTCAGAATGATTGGTATCTTTTTGCCAACTTCACATAAAGCTGGCTTTTGGATAATAATAAGGTAATTTTGTAATCAGGCTATACTAATGAATTATACCTTACCTTTAATGCCAAACAAAATATTAAGAGGCTAATCCAGTTTTATTTAAATTATTAAAATTATATTTTCTAGTAAAAAAAAAACACGTGGACCGAATGTTTTGTTTTAATACAGTTAACATTATCCTAATGCCATTAGATTGATACACTGAGGCCACACAAATAAAATGAATAAATTAATTAAATGGGACGACAATTGTAATGCATTTCAACATTTTTTTTTTTAAATTCTAAATATAATGATTTAATTTATTATACACTACTGGTAATGTTGGTAAAAGCATAAAGTATCCTTCCTTCCATATTGTACAACCAACCTGTGAAATATTCATCCAGATTGTCATCATATTCATTATAACGTTCAAATAGTTTTAATAGTGAGTGATTTTCATCTGCTTGTCGTCATTTGTATAAGGCCAAGAAAAAATGTTGAGTTGCCCTCCACCGACCGACCCAAAAGTGTTGACATCTCGGGTCGGATTTTTATTTTATTTTTTTTCCTTCCCGTCATTCATAGGCCTATTTATTAATGAAACTTACCAATTTTCTGTGTATAAAACATAATACGTTTGATTTGTGAAATTTTCCACTTCAAATATACATGTTTTCAAATCGAATGGCCCCGGCCCTCACTTGGTGCGCTGCCTTCGCGCACACTGTGTGCCTTTTCAAAGTCAAATTTCAGAAGTTTGAAGTCAAGAACTCAAAATATAAACAAAACAAAACCTTCCTTCCATATGCTTGGGATACTTTTATTCTGAAGCAAAATTCCTTGCTGATAGGTATACAAATGTCTTAATATCATATGTCAACCAATGGGATGCATAAAGTTGTTAAGAACAAAAGTGCTAGAAACAAGTGTATGAAATGTTGAAATAAAGTTGTTGAAAGATTATTATAAAGTTGAATGTGTGATGTCTTTTTATTCTTTAGGTACTTGTGCATACTGCTACAATCCCGGCCAAATCTCGCTGCCCCCCCCCCCCGGGCCCCTGACAATGTTGGCTCTCATTGCGCGGTCTGTGCTCCGGCTGAATATAACAACATTGGTGGGGGGGGGGGGCGGGGGAGCGGGGGCCAGGGGAGGGTATGTTTATTGCCACGTGTCCCAAATATTTTGGCCGGGATTGTCTGAATTGTCTCTTAGTTTATCTATGAAGCCGCGAACAAACCGCAGTCGTTGTCTTTGTCTCAGGGACAATACATTGAAGCAGAGGGTAGGGAGACAGGGGAGAGTATGTTTATCGTCACGCGTCCCAACTATTTTGGCCAGGATTGTCTGAATTTTCTCTTAGTTTATCCGTATAAAGCCGTGACCGGATGAGCACAAACCGCAGTTTATGTCTTACCAGGGACAATATATTGAAGTACATCAAATTATTATTTTGGTGGTACGGGCAAGCAACTGATGCATTTTTCAGCATGGTATTTCATGGTTTTATTTCCACCGAAAATCGGGCATATATTCGTCTTTTGCGGAGTATCGGCAAATCACTGAGAGAAATAGCAGTAACGTCCAAAGTATCCCGTAGTTCGGTTCAACGCATCTGTTCAAGTGACGGGCATGCTGACCGTTCTGGCCGTAGCAGAGGTGGCCGCAAAAGAATTTTGTCCAGTCGTCAGGAGCGCCTTTTGGAGAAATTTGCAGAAACTTAGAAAAACTGAGGGGCCATTTACCTCTGCAAGACTAAAGGCTGTATGTGGACTGACGCATGTCTCAGACAGGACCATCAGACGCGCCATGAACCGCATGGGATTCAAATACAGGCAAGCTCGTAAGAAGGGACTTGTGACGAATTTGGACATGCAGAAGAGAGTGAAGTTCGCCAAGAAAATGCGCCGTGAATACCCACGAAATATATGGACAAATCGCATCGCATTCTACTTAGATGCCACCTCTTTTGCCCACAAAACTAATCCAATGGATCAAGCCCGAGCGCCTGGTGCGCGGGTATGGCGAAGGCGTAGTGAAGGGCTCGACCAGCATTGTACAGCAAAGGGGAGCAAAGTTGGAACCGGGGGACGTGTTTTGAAGCTGATGGTGGCAATAACGCACGGAGAAGGCGTGATAATATGCGAACCATATGAAACGATGAATGGAACCTTTTTTGCCGAGTTTGTGACCCAAAAGTTTGAGGCTATGTTTTCACGAGCAGACAAACAAGGAAGTCGACAGTTTATACAAGACGGGGACCCCAGTCAAAACTGCAAGGCTGCCCGGGACGCGATGGCAAAAGTGAATGCAGAACTGATACCCATTCCTCCGAGGAGCCCAGACTTGAATCCCATTAAAAACATTTTCAAACTTGTTGGAGATAAACTGAGGAAGGATGCAATCGCACATAACATAACCTGTGAGAATTACAAAACATTTCAAGCTCGAGTAATTGCAACCATACGTTCGATTTCCTTGGAAACCATAGATAGGACAATATCTTCTATGGACTCGAGAATATCCGCGTTGCTAAATAACGGTGGGAAAAGACTGAAGTATTGAGGGTAGTGAGCAAATACATAAATTCTTTCTTTCAAATCGTTTACAATTATATTACTTGCAAAGACACAGTTATCATTCTCAATCGTTTTTCTAGTAGTGACGAATTTGCATTTTTTGGGAAAAGGAGGTTTTCACAGTTTTATGGTTCTTTTTGTATCTAATTTCAATGAATTATCAATGAATTTGGACTAATAACATCTTAACGTCATGAAATGAATTTGATTGGATTATTAAAAACGGTATGTAAAGTCGAACATTACTGATAATACAATCACAGATAAGTAGGTTTGTGTAATAACACACGGGAGGCGATTTTTTGTAATTTTTGGTTTTTTTTCATAGTCACGAATAAGCAAACGTTTGTGCACAAAAAACATGGGCGAGCGCACATTTTTATTTATTTATTTATTTATTTATTTTTAATTTATTATTTATTTATTTTATTAAAAACAATTTTTTTTTAAACATAGTGACGAATAAGACATCGTTAAGAATACTTAACCTGTCTTATATTTCTAACCATTTTCGTACCGGGTTCAACATTATTTATCGATAACAAATATACATACAAATATGGTCCCTGAAATAAAATCAACTGGAAGGGGGAAAAATTGTTTCTTTCTCATATTTCATTAAATTTCGTACGGGTATATATTTGTATGTTTATTATTCTGATGATAACACCAATAAAATATATAACACAAGAAAAGCAAAATCTGTCTTTGAATTATGTGACTTTATTGAATTAAATTCAAGTGATCAGTTGTCGCTGCCCAGGACGAGAGAGGCAAAACAATGCGCACATGAAGAAATATCTCTCTGTTCATGTTCAGGAATTTGGTGAAAAAATGTAATAGCCGCCATCTTGCTGCCATCATCTCTGTTTCGCGTTCATCGACAGCACCCCCACGGACATACACAAGTTGATGTTTTCCTGTTGCAAACACTGGGCGTCCGACTCCGGAACACTGGATCGCGGGCAAAAGTGAGACTTGGGCGCCGGTAGATGGATGACCCTGGCCTCTAATAGCAGTAGCAAGTCATGCCAAGGAAGAACTGAGGGTGTCCAGCGAAAGTCATTCAAAAAAATAACTTCGGCATTTTCTGCGCCGACCCAGGCGAAGGTTGAACTTGCTGGGTTTGTAAATGTTCTGTAGATGGAGTTCAGTGGGTTCAGGAGGAACGTCTTCCCGCACTTGGCTGGGCCAATGATCATGACATTGCGGTACTTCCCACGGCCTTTGTCAAGAAGTTCCATGCAGGATTCCGCGAAAACGGCCTTTTCCACCCTGTTGTTTATAAGGATCTCCTCGGCGCATGTCATCCAATCACCCCCACAAGTGCAATCGTTTAGCGACGCTTGACGCAACAGATCAAGCCTACTCATCTGGGAACGTTGCAAAGTCTCCTGGGCCGTTTCCATCAAAAAGTGCCGTTATGGGGTGAATAAATAAAAGAAAGAAAGAAAGGGAGGGATGAATGAATGGATGGATTGATGGATGGTTGGATGAAGGGATGAAGTTGGATGAAGGGATGAGAGAAAAACATAAAATAACAAAAAAACAATATACCTGTATATAGCACACTCCACAACCTTGTGTCCTGTTGATGATGAACTCACAAGTCCGTTTTCCCTCCGTTTTTTGTTGATGTGGGTGAGGGCCAACAGTTCCAGACGACTCTTGATGCCTCTGGAACCTGTAATTTGGGACACTTCATATGCCGTCAGTCTGCTTGTCCTCTGCCTTTTCAAGCGGGCGTGACCATCCTCAGGTTCTTCAGACGCGGCTTTTGCCTGGGAGGCCTGAGAGCGGTTCAGGGGGCAAAGCGTTCGCCAAGTCTGGATGGCCTTCGATTGAACAAATGCCACGTCTTCTTTCATCACATATTTCCATGCACTGTAGTAGTTACAGTGATTGGAGGAAAAGTGTAACCCGGATACCGTTCTCTTGTTTCAAAAATTCCGGACCTGCAGCCATCGCTGACGCTGGTGAAGTTTCACCGTCATGTGGTAGTGTGTAAAGCTCCATCCAAATGTGTCTCTTGTGCACATACCCACTGGAGCACTTCTGCGGCATTCCCCGAAGATTGGAAGGCATGCAGTACCACGTCTGCAAACTCCTCTCGAGATGAAATTAGGGCCTCATTTGGCTTTACTGTACGTGTGATTAAGTAGACTTGTCTTATTTGACGGGGTGTAAGGAACGGTCGTCCTGAACACCAGCACCTTCCATCTTGGCCGAATAGGAGAAAGACAGTGGACAGAGTAACTTAAATTCGTCCTATTTAACCCCTTGCGTACAGTTGACGGAATTTCCAGCTGCATTTGCTGAGAATTCGTCTTGAATATAAATCTTCAAGAAGGCTGATCGTTTGGCGTCCAAAAGTTGAATTAAAGAACATTTATTGGTTAAAAAAAATTATTGTAGGTGCTGCGGACAAAATTACAGACACATTCTACTTAGGTGGGATTCGAACATACGATCTCCGCATTTCAGGTCAGATGTCTTAACCACTATACCACCGTGGCAACCTGCAAGCATCCCTAGTTCGATACCCTTGGACGATGCATGACTTTATTGTAGGGTGCACTGCACACGGTTCACCATGACGGTTCACCATGCCATTTTGGTCCATAAGTTCCCAAAAGAGAGTTTGTGTTCAACGCGAAAAGCACATTAAGATACACAAACAACATACAAGCCTCTTCAATTTGATTTCATCCCCTCATTCCGTTATTTTGACGAAAAATCCAACAGTGATCCATCGAAACCAAAATAAAAAGGAAAAGAGTGTGTCAAAGTATTCCCATTTGTATATAGTTCTATAGGTAGTTTTAACTTTTCGTTATCTGCTATTCGCGAATCGATAGCGCATCGATTTTCTTTTAACCAATCGATCGCAATTTAAGTATATTCACGTGTACACAAAGGAATGTGTTACGAGTCTGTTACGTCTGTTCGTTTGTCGTGTCCATCTTTGTCCAGTCCAATGGTGTTATATAGTAGTAACACTAAGTTAAACTCTTAAATTCACGGGTCAATAAATAAATTTGGTCATGGTATAATAGGGTCACTTGTTATGGTAAATAGTCACTTTAGTAAACTTTTGTGAATTTTGGCTGTTTGCGAGATCCAGGTGAAAGCCCATGAGATAGATTTGAGGGAAGTAAGATAGTAAGAGAGGGAGAACTGATATGAAGATGATCGAGTCAAGACGTGATTAGTCAGGGGAGTGGAAAAGTTGAGGAGAGACAGATTAGGTCGATCCCGTAACCACCAGGCGAGTGGGTGCAGCCACCGCAGGTTTTAAGGCCGGCTAACCCACAGTTCAAGCCCGTAGCAGGGCAAATAGTATTATAAGCCCACTCCACTGACCAGATTCCACTCCGCAACAGCCTGAACCAACATCGCTGTAATTATACCGTAAGTTTAAAACCAGTATGTTTTGATTGATCATTTAAATAGCTTGAATTAAATAATTGCGCTAAATGAGTTTCTTGAGAAAACGAAGTTTTCCCTTTGTAATAATTTTTCATAAACTTTATTTAAGATGATGATTGTACAAAATGAGTACAGATCTAATTCTTTTGAAATGATGTTTAGTTGATGTTCTTGTAAATACGAAGTATTATTGGAAAGATATTTGGACGATTTCTTGGTTAATTATCATATTGTAGATGGCCGTTTACCCCGGTGACGAAGCTGGTACCTTGTCCGATGACATCCCATGAGACCGAATCTCCACTTATATGGATGACGGCAGGGACTATAGCAATCCGGTGCACAGTGAAGGGCAGATGACCCCATAGAGACACGCGGACGATTGAAGCCAGAGTTACCGGTGGCATACAATAATCATTTTACAATATATATATATATATATATATATATATATATATATATTTATAGAGAGTATCTCGTATTTTAGGGTACTAGTATAATTTAGGAACCACATTGGGAGGAATTTAATTATTTTTTGTACAGATTAATACGCTTCACATAAATACTCCGCTCATGGTTAGTAGTATGTCCAGATGCCGCATGCCGACCAGCCTCTTATAAAATGATATTTTGGCTCTGAATAATTATTCTTACTTAAATACGCTAAAGCGAATGAGTACATTTTAATCTCACAAAAGAGCTCTTTTGTTTATAAGCGCCATAATCGTATTTGATAAGAAAACTGATTTTTATAAGAGCCAACCGGCTCTTATAAAATGATATTTTATAAGAGCCAACGGCCTCTTATAAAATGATATTTTATAAGAACCAACAACCTCTTAAAATGATATTTTATAAGAGCCAACCGCCTCTTATAAAATGATATTTTGAAATGAATTTCTAAAAAAATATTAGTAAAAGTAAGAATAATTATTCTTACTTTTAATACGCTAAAACGAATGAGTACATTTTAATCTCACAAAGGGCTCTTTTGTTTATAAGCGCTACAATCGTATTGTAATAAAAAGTGAAATTGATAAGCAAACTGATATTTCTTAAAGGCAATCGGCATGCGGCATCTGACATACTACTGCGATCCTTTTTAAAAATATCGCGAGATAAAAGATACTTTAAAAAGTGACATAATGAATCTATATTATATTGTTTAATAGTAAAGATGTCTAATAAATATTTATCGAAATGGACATTGGTTGAATTGAAAAATTTACAGAGAGAAACAAATTCGTATAATTTTAAACGGTAGAGTAGATTTAAAAAACGTTCTTATTACAAAGCTGTAAAATTATATAAAAAAATCATAAACAACCACCATTGATGAATTAATTGCACAATTGAAAAGGCGCATAGTGGTTGAAAATGTTGAGCTACCGTTACACGGCTCGGGAGCGAACTCATGGTTGATTAGAAAAGACTACATTAACGCTATTAAAAGGTTTCACAGTTTTGGATGGATAGTAGATCGTATCAAAGAAATGCTAAACATCATTTCCTCAACCCCTAAATGGTTCTTATAAAAACTTGCATCAACGACGGATGCGAGGGGTTTTACGCGCTCATCTTTTCCCAAACTAAAAAGGGTTGATGGACCCACGTCACGTTGATATCACTGGAATCCAAAATCCTCTAAAATTTTTTCATAAATATAAACAAATAAAGTTTTATAGAACACCTATATGATACTCTGCTAGTTTAACGTAGTTTAAAGTGACATAATGAATTATTTTATATTGTTTAAAAAAAGATGTCTAATAAATATTTATCGAAAGGGACATTGGATGAATTGAAAATTTTGGGAAAAGAAACAAATTTTTAAAATTTTTAAACGGTCAGTAGATTTAAAAACTTTCTTATTAAAAAGCAAAAATTATAAAAAAATCATAAACAAATACCATTTTTGTTAAAATTTGCTCAATTAAAAGGCGCATAGCTCTGAAAATATTACAACGGTTTACAGGGGGAGCGGATGGTTGATTAAAAAAGACACCTTAACGTTTAAAAAGGTTTCACAATAGAAAACCGTTAAATTTAACCCCCGTCGACGGTGGCCGAAATTTTCCCAAACATTTAATATTGTTCCGGAACCCAAAAAAAAAAGTTTTAAAATTTTTTTTAAACTTAAAACCAAAGATTATCGTCGAGTTGACAAAAGCTTGAAAGATTTTAAAAACGTTAATTTTGATATTTTAAATTGTTACGTAAAAATTTTCCCAAACACGGACGTTTTGCCACATGGGTTTTCATAATAAACTCAAGTTGTTTTATTTAATTTAAACAATATCGAAAATGAACTCGTAGACACTTTCCAATTAAAAAGTTTAAAAAAATACACTCACGAGGGTGGGATGGATAGAGATCATCGAAAAAATAATCTAATCATCGGAAAGTTAAACCGAAGGTGGTAGTTATATCGAGCTATGTTATTATATAAAAATAAAAAGCATGCTTAACGTAAAAAAAAGACGACGATTGTTTGCGGTGGGCTTTGCGCCCCCATCTTTTTTCCCCGCGCCGTTTTGAGGGGTTAAGCCCCAATAATGATGGTTTTTTTTTAAAAAATTGACGCGCCAACTCAATCAGCAAATTTAAAACAGTGAAAAAAAAACAATGGCGATAAATGTTTTGGTTGCAAAAAAAACGTTTTGGTTTCATGGATCAACCGGCAAACTGGATCAAAAAATTTAAATTTAATTCACAAAGAAAAAAAAAAGGAACTGATCTCACTACGTATGGAAAAAAGATGTAAACGATTACTTTTCGACCAAACGAAACACGAACATCGTCAGCTTTTTTGTTTGAGATGTTTCAAGGTTTTTTCGACGGGCGTATCTCAAAAACCCCGTAAAAAATGTGTAGGGGAAAAACGATAGACCAACATATCGTAATGCAAAAAGGGTAAAAACGAAAAAATAAAGTTTATCAATTTTCATAAAAGATGAAAGTTACATTCGTAAAAACGCCGACTTTGGGGTTTATTAAACCAATTAAAGACGTAAAATACAACTAATACTAAAAACACAAAACACGTCGTTTGCGGTTTTCGTACGTCGTTGTAAATGCAATGGGAAAGTAGCTCTCCGTTCGATGGGAAAGAGGGTAAAACATTTTAAATAATTACAAAAAAAAAAAGTTTAAATAATATTTAAAAAACCCAAAAAATTAAACATGACTAAAGAAAATAAAGATTAAAAGAACGCAGCACTTGTTGGATATGCGAAAAGGTTTTAAAGCCCTGACGACAAGTTTACTGGAATCACTGCCACTTTCCAAAAGTATCGGGGCGCTGCGCAAATTTTTTTTAATTTTAAAAAGTTTAAAACCAAACAAAACGTTTATTCCGTCACAAATTTGCGGGTTGACCTCATCTCATTATGCGGGCTGCCGGTCTGTCGGGGGTAACGTGTTTTCCCAAACAATATCAAAAAGATATTTTTTTTTAGTATTAATCCACGAATAGACCCCTCAATTTTTACAAGTTGGAAAAACCGTAAAACAAACGATTTTTTTCCATTACGACTAAACTCGAACCCTCCTCTAAAAAAATTTAATCTGTTGAAAAGGGGTTTTATCCTTACAGTAGGGATTTTTCGAGCTTTTAAAAAAACACTTCCCTCAAAAATGTTTTACACGTTTAAGATAGTCATTTCCTCAATACGAGATGCTAGAAGGTATATAATCCTTCGATTGAAAAAACGGTGATTATCACGATTTGTACGTCGTACCGTTTTCCTTGTTGGCGGACGTTTTAAAAAACTTTCTTACTTTTTAAAAACGTAGGGTTTTGGGATCCCAATTATTATCGGTCCTGGGCTGTTGGGACGCTTTGTTAAAACATTCCAAAAAGATTTGTTTACCGAATGACATGCATTTGTTTATTGAAAAAGGAGCAAACGTAGGGTGGAAAACATACGTTAAAAAAAATAATGTATATTTGCGTTACGACAAATCGAAAGGGTTACTTCGTACTTGGCCCTAAAATTTATACGGCTACGCCATGGGTCAACTACCGACCGGTAATTTTAAATGGTTGAGCAAAAGGTTAAAAAACCAAAGAGCAGGGGTTTTAAAAAACAATAAAGGATACATTTAGGGTTGATTTAGAATACCCAACCTTTTTCCCGATTCTCCAACGCATTTCCACTAGCGCCAGAGTCGTTGGTTTTTCCCGAAAGAAGGGATGAGCGACTATCAAAGAATTTACTGAAAAACCCCGCTCCAAACGTTGCTAAATTGTCCAAATTTATCAACAAGAAAAACTACGTGCTTCATTATCTTTTACATTGTATTTACAACTCGGCATGAAACAAAAATTCCAATTTTTTAAAATTTAACGAATCTGTTGATGAAATCGTACATCGATAAAAACACTCTACTCAGAAAAATCCCAAAGGGTGTTTTTAAAAAAAAGTTTTGCCTCATGAACAATTCGGTTTTGGAAAAACGATGGAAAACATATCGCGTAAACGAAATTTAAAACGGCTAAAACCCAAAACAAGACAATTTAATTCGGCACTATCGGAAAACCAAATTTTTGAGAGCGGGGTTTTCGATAACGATCTAGTTTTTTCACATACAAAAAAAAACTCCCAACCCCCCGATTTACGTAGGAATGAGTATACTAGATTTATCTGGTTTTCATGTACGATTTTATTACAATCATTTAAAGCAAAAATAGGGACGTTGGGGAGTTGTTTTAAAAACAAAAGATGTTTACAAAGATATAAAAAAAAGAAAAACGATTGTACGTTTTAGTAATTACGACTCAGTCATTTTAATTCTGAAAAAACAAAAAGTGATCGGTAAAAGAAAGACGGGGGCCCGAAAACTTAATCCTGAAGTTGTTTGTTTAAGACCCAAAATTTTCGATACTTACTTCAGACAAAGCTGAAATAAGAAAACTAAAGGGTTAAAAAAATTTTTCAACAAAAAATTTAATCACGGGGATAAAAACAATTTTTATCGTCTAAAATACCCATCACCCATGAATTTTTGGCACGAAAACCAAGACTATATTCAACTCAGTAAAAAAAATACCCTATTCCTCTGACAAAAAAAACATTTTGAAAACGGAATGCACTCTGCTTATTTTCATTACATGATTGAATGGTTGATTTTGAACAACGATTACGAATGATTAACTTTAAAGCTATCGGAGGACCATTGTATCTCTAGGAATAATTTGTTTTCTTCTTTACAAAACTACGGGGGGGGGCCCCCTTCCATAATACTATGGGTTGTTTCCCAGCCTTCATCTTTAGATATTCTAAAAATTTTTTCCCATATGGATCTGTCCCACGTCTCTATCTTTTCACCCCGGCGCGTATAAATCCCGAACTAAACTATTTTTGGGGGTTTTTTTTTCATTTACAACCATGGGTGATCGGGTTTTGCTCTATTCTAATTTAATCCTTTTGGGTTTCGTTAATCATCGCGTCTCGTTTTTTCGCTTTTACGACCGCCGGAATTTTTTAACCCTTTCGCCCTCGTATCGGTCCTTTCTTGACCGTATTGATGCAAAAAATTTTTCGCAAAATTTTTAAAATCTTCAACTATACCCTGGCTCTGTGATTACCAGCTTCCCCTCGCTGAATTTTTTATTCACCATCAACGCATTAACGCTGCTCATAAATTTTTCCGGGTCGACTTTTTAATTTTAGGCCAAACCAACGGCGACGTTTGCGCTGTGCGGGCGTAAATTTTTAAAAGCATCGCTGACTCGCGCGGCTGTTTTATCGTTAAAGGTCTGCATTTTTATATCTACTTGCTTCATCCACGACCGTTGGGGGTACTTTCGTAATTCACCAAACACCGGGAAGAAACAATAGATCCTTGATGAACCTCGTTTTTTTTCGAGCGAAACTATAGTTGGTCTGGGAATATTTTTGGGGAGGGGTAAAAAAATTTCCCCAAAACCTTTTTTTCCATTGTCGAACGAGTTTTACTTTTCTTTTTTTCTTTAGCCAGCTTGCTGTTCATTTGACCTTTTGTACCCTCTCGGACTATAAAAGCGTTGGATAGTTTTCGTTCATCCATTTATTTATAAATATTATTTTTTCCCAACATTATTCGGCGGGCATGAGCGAGTTTGGAAAAATTCTTGTTTAACAAACCCAAATTTGCGCCCATCGCTTAACCCAATCACCCCAGTTGTTTAACCTTTTTTATTCTTTTTCCTAAATCGGCTGGTTTCATTTTAAATTTTTTTTCACCGAGCATGCTGTATAAAACGACAAAAAGTCATAACTGAGCTGTGATAAACCATCGGCGATCGTTTTCATTTATACATTGAAGACATTTTTTAAATCGTTAAATATAAAAAACTTTTATTCCATTTAAAAACTTTTATTTCTCTGGCGGGGGGGTGGTGTAAAAGTTTCGGGTTCTCTAGCGGGTTCGTTTTAAATGTTGGTTCGAGTTGCGTCTAAACAAGAAAAAAACGTCCCTCAATAAAAAACTATTGCATATAGTCGAGTAACTCAACCACGTTTCATTGCTCATCGAGTTGTTTTCTTTATAACCTTCGCTATCCTCGTCGCTTTGTTTTGGGGGGGTTTAGCAGGAGTTTTTTTTTTTAAATTTCGGCGTTTTTCACCCCTTTTTGGGGTTTTTTCCAGTCGCGGGTTTGGGGAAGGGTTTTTGGCGTTGGTTCGGTTGCCAACTTTTCGCCAGTCGTTTCCATCGCTTTTATTATCAGTTGAAGATAATGTTTTGCAAGTTTCTATTTTTTTTTTTTTTAAATTTTTTTGCCGAAATCAGCGAAACGCTGACAAACCCTCTTGTGTATTTTCCCTTAAAGCATGCTTTTAAGGAACGGTTTTTTCTAAATCGAAATTTAAAACCCTTCATCTAATTTAAAATTTATGGGAACAAATCTACGGTTTAAACTTTTTCCCTTTTGCGCGTATAGCGTTAAAGGGGTCCCCAAATCGGTAATATCGCATTTTGTTTCGTATTGCGTTAAGTTTCCGCTTGTCGCTCAAAGCTTCAAATCGCAACGCAGTTCTTCCAAAAATATTTGGAGTCTCCCCAACACGACCGATAAAGACGAAATTTTTTTTTTTCAGCAATGTTCGTCGTTTACGCTAACGTCGTTAAGGGGGGCCTGATTTTTTCTTTTAATTTTTAATTTTTCCATTTATTTTTGTACGGGAAGAATAATCGTTTAAAATTTTATTAAAAATATAGAAACCAAAAAGTTTTAGAAAACCCCATCAACTTTTAAAAAGCTCGTTAAGATTTAACATTAATCTTTCTGTTCACATCTATCTATTAAATATACCTTTTATTTTTCAGTATTTCGTTTAATCTTGTCCAATTCTTGTCTTTCCGGGTATTTACGAGTTGGTTAAGATTATATAAAAATCATTTACTCGTTCAACGGATATTTTAAAAAAATGCACCGTTAACATTCATATTTATAAATATGCTTTAAATATTTATTAAAATGGAACAAACAGAAATTTGTTTAACCTATGAGAAATTGTTTAACCTATAAATTTGTTTAACCCTATGGTTTTCCAACCTATATAATTGTTTAACCCTATGAGTTTGTTTAACCCTTTGGTATTGTTTAACCTATAAAATTTTAACCAGTTTCTTTTAAACCCTTTGGTAATTGCCTTAACCTATAGTTTTTTAACCCTTTAAGTTCTTTTAAACCCTTTGGAAATTGCTTTTAAACCCTTTAAATAATTGTTTAACCTATGGTAACCTTTTGGGGATCACCAACGACTTGACTAATCACTCATGGTTTTTCCCCAAACCCGGTAGGTGATCCTTTTTTAAAAAATTAATTTATTTTTCTCGTTTTTTTTTTAATTTCCCTCAACTCGAGTTTTAACTCATTTTCTAAGACACCGTGAGTCTCTATCTTTACAATAAAATAAACACGCCCATTTGAGTTTTTCTAAAATTTTTCAATACGCTATTATTTTTGCAAAAAAGAACCAACACTGTTTGTCTTCTCCAAAAACCTTGCGTGATCCATTATTATTCTCGTCGTTTTTTTTTATAATGCCGTTTTTTCGAGCTGCAATCGTCTATAATAAAAAAATTTCTTCCTTTTTAAAGCGTCGCTAAAAATTTGTATAGCCCTATTCAGGATATGTCGTTTAAACGTTAACTTTGGTTATCGTCTTTAAAACCCCATTTTTTTTTTTGTCGCATCATTGTTAAAAATGGTGGGCATAATATAACGATTTTTTTTAAAATATTTAAAATATTCATTTTGTAATTTTAAAAAAATTCAGTTTTCCACACCCCCTTTGTCCACAAATTAATGCGGCGTGTGGATATTTGGAACATTTTCTTTTAAATTAAAAGTTTTTAATAATCCTGATGTTTAATAATCGACCGATTCGAAAATGAGTTTCAATGTTTATTGGGGTATGATAATAAAAAAATATACATGTTTAGTTCACCCGCACCTCGGGTTCTTTTTTTAATTTGAATGGGTTTTTTCGGGAAAATTTTACTGCTTTCCCCTTTCCCTGTAATACATTATCGGTACTGTTCTTAAATCTAAAAAAACCATTTATCATGATAATAACGTATTTTTGTTGGCCAAATCTAAATTTTAAACCGTATAGCGTGTTGTTTTCAATCACCGAAATATTTTGAAATCTCTTCCCCTTTTTGATAGCTTTTTTATTCCGTGCGCGTGGTTGATTGGAACGCCTTTGATCGTAATACTAACTTTTTTTATTTTCGGATTATAAAACTTGTTGCTTTCTTTCCCTTGGGTTCTTAAAAAAACAATATTCCTTTCATACTTTTGCTGGGTTTTAAATTTATATTCCCTTGTATCTTTTTGTTTTGGGGTTCGTTGTCTCAATACCGGGTCAAACAATATATCGTTCTATCGCTTTTTGATTTCTAATTGTTCTAGGGTTCCGGCATATGAACAACCCCAAATTCAAAGAAATTCCACTTATAACATATTTAGCGTTGTCGTCGGTGCTTTTTATTACGTTATAAATTTATTAAACACGAGTTCGTAAGTTAATCATTCCGATGGACGATATAAAGGGTTTATGATCGGTCAAAAATTCAAAAACGAGGGGAAATTATATCTTTTTATCGCGTCTGCGACACTTTATCTTTTCCCCGTTTTGGCTACATCTTTTTCGCTAGGGCTATTCTTATTTTAGTCGTTTTTCTATTCCTTGATATTAAATTTTCGCGTTGATTTTTTTTAAAATTTGTCTTTGTAACAATTGAATACATCCCATCGTCTAAAAAAATATTTCGTTTCCTTCCCTTTAATTATTTATGTTTTACGATGTTTTTATTTTTTACCAACGTTCTATTTTCATCGCCTGAGCTAATAGGGGCAAGTTGAAAGTAATCGCGTTGTATTCGGAACGATGACGTTTCATTCCCAAATTTGGGAAAAAGAACCCCCAACAATTTATTTTTTTTATGGTACTCGGTTGTTTGTAATGACGACTTTTGGCGCATTCCTTTTTAAACCTCGGTTCTTTATTCTTCTGTTTGGGTCACTTTTTTATTTTTAACATATTTAACGTTAGTAAATAATAATTTTTTTTGTTTTCTAAAAAAAATGTTTTAGGGTGATGGTTGGGCGCCGAACAACGCGAGCTTTTCCGGGTCAATTTTTATTTAGTAATTTCTGGCAATGACGCAGAACGAGCCAAACGACACGATTTGCGTTGGAACATCTTTCAAAACTAGGACGTTTGTAAAAAGGGTTTTAAAAAATCTAGATTATTTTAAAAGAAAAACAAAAAAAATCAGCGCTATAAGAAGTTTAATAACATTAACAAGGGTGCAAAAATATTGCGGGTTTTGAATACACAGTAAAATTTTCCCCTCGTTTTCGTAAAGAACCGGTTAGAAGATTTTACGATGTTACGAAGATCAAAAAAAAGGGAGAAATTGATTTATCATTATTGGTATAGTGTATTTTACGGAGTTTAGATTGTTAAATAAAAAATATTATAAAAAGGGAAAAAGGAGGAAAAACCATATAAATTAGACCCAATTTTAATCAACGAAATGAAATTTTGATGATGAAAAGCGTGATAACAAGGGGGATATTCCCATGGAACGGGAAAATTTTTTGTTTATCTCAAAAAAAAGATTACGTAAAGAAAGTCGATGATTTTATACAAGAAGGTTTTTAAATTTTAAAAGACTATACTAGATTCAATATAAACTAAAAGAAAATAAAGTGGGTTTACTTTTTTTAAAAGGTAAAACAAAATGATTAAAATTTAAAAACGTTTTATTTTTTTGGGAAAAACTAAAGGGCCGGCCCCCAAAAACCAAAGAATGTTAAAAAAAAAAAATCGGAAAAATTTCCCCGAAAATTACAAATTGCTTCGATTGGGGAAAAAAAAAATTAAAAAAAGGCGAAAGTTGGTGATTTTCCGGCAGGTAACGAACAAAAAAAAACGCCGGATATGAAAAATAAGGGGACGCAAAAAATTAAAAAAAAAAAACCAAAATTTAGAACAAATATAAAAAGAAATAGAGAAAAAAGATGCGCATGTTTTATTCTTCGAGTCAAATTAATAGAATTAAAGAAAAGGCTCAAAAATGTTGAAAAAGGGATTTCGTTGGGAAAAATTAAAAATTTTTTTTGAAAAAGGCAACGTCGGTATATTAACGGCTTTGTTGACCATCCTTTTATCGTCAAATCGATCGGTAAATTTTTGTTCTGTGTTCCAAAAAACTCTGGCCCGAACCCAACCCCAAACCGAGCGGCGGTGAAAGTGGATACAAAAACATTAAAAATCTGAGATTATTATCTAAACTGGGGAAAACTTTGGCCCTTTTCCCCCCATTATCTCGGTTGTGTTTTTTTAAAAAGGGCCCCAAAATTGTTGGGGGACGGCGGAAATTTATGGTTGGTGATAAGGGAGTCGGGTATTGGTTTAGCTTTTTCTCAGAAAACGTGACGCGATGCGTTTAAAATAACAATTCATAAATCATAACGGTTTGGCAAAAAAAAACCAAGTATTAAAAATTTTTTCTTTTTGATGACTAGCACGTCTAAAAAGCGCTTCGGATTGCGTCTTTCGCGTGGAAAAATGATTTCATGTTTTGAATTTACGATTGTTGCGTTTGTAAAGGTAAAAGGGGGGAAAAGCGGGCGTTGTTTTTATCTAAAATTTTAAACCCAAAAATAAACCGCTCGTCCGATTAATAATTTTGTATCCGCATAATTGCCCATTCGTAAATTCATTTCCGGCTCATTTTAAAAATTTTTTCCCGACAAAAGTTTTAAAAATCGGCGTTTTTAAAACATCTTGATATCGTTGAATGCGTTTTTAAATCGACCGAAGTTCCCCCTTATATATTTATAAAATTCGGGGGTCTAAAAACCTAACCCCAAAAATGAGCTTTTTTGGCGAGCCCCAAAATCGCGTAAGCGTTCTTAACGGTCGTTTATTCGTTGCGACCAACATCCCAAAACCCTTTTAACCCCAAAAATAATATAAATTTTTAACCAAGCGAGCTCCGTTGGGTTGTGAAATAATGATCGTAGGGGGCGAGGAAAAATTCCAAAAATCATTTTTTGTCGCGGTTTTTGAATAATCGTAATCGGTCACCTCGGTAGAAATAACATTCAAACATTTTATCTTCTCGTTGGGTACCCTTTGTAACCGTCATCTAATAATAACCGTTCCTAATCCGTTTGAATTAAAATCACTGTTGTTTCCCAAATTTGAGGTTGAAAATGAAAATTTTTTTTTTTTTCGCGCAACGTCTATATTTTGGCAAACGCGTCGTAAAAAATTTTTAAAAGAGCTGGGCGCTCATTTCTTTGAGCAATCGTCTTTTTATAATAACGTGAAATCTAAAAAAAACGAAACATCATATTTAAATGTTTAAATGTTGATAACTCACGCCGACCCCGCGGGGGCGTACGTCAAAATTTATTTGATTTTGATAAAATTTTCGGGTTGGAATACCCTCGACCGTCGTCGCTTTTTAAAGAGGCACGGGTCGTTGAAAAAATTATTAAAACGAACGTTAAAAACTCGTTCTTGTTTACGTAAAGTTTATATCGTTAAATCACCATCGTTAAAATCGAGAGGCCTTTTAAAATTTCCAGAGCTCGCGAATACGTAAATTACTCTCAATGCTAAAGGAAACGACATTTTATTATATTAAAATAATAAAAAGTATCATACGTTAAAACGAAATTTGGGAAAGAAAAGGGGGGTCGGTTCAATTATACAACGTCATCGATAATCGACAAGATAATTCTCGATTATATTACACAGCTAAACATTTGGGGGGGATATTCAACGTGCGTAAAAAAAAAAGAAATAATTGAGGTGGGTGAATCGAAGGAGATGTAAAATTTTAAACGGGGGTTTTTATCAAAATCGAAATTATAAAAAAAAATGAGCCTTTGGGTACCTCTAGAATCGATAACAAAGGGGGAATACACCCCTTAATATTAGCTCAATGAACAAGGCGTTAAATTTTTCATCTGGGGTTTTAATTTATTGGGGTTGATAGCAATCTCTAACCGCGGAGAATACAACAACAAAAAATTGACGTACAACAAAATTTTTTTTCCCTTGGTCAAAAATTTTTACAAACGATAATTATTTCAACGGAAAAACCCTGCACAATTTTAAAATCTTTTTCCTTTGAAGCGTCGTTTAAACATGTACATCAATATAAAACCCTTTGCAAAAAAATTTGACTCGAACTTTTTAAGGGTTGGGTTTTGAACAAAAGTGAGATATACTAATCACGGTTTCCCCCTTATTTTAAAAGTTGAAATTATATAAATATGGGGTACGGGGTAGTCCCCTGACTGAACGCAACGACGTTGGGGCTATAACGAGCGCTGGGGCGGTTGAAAAGGGGTTTTCGAACATCACGGATATCTAAAAAGAGACGAAATTTTATGGCAGGTTTTTAAATTTAAAATTTGACGTTACAGGATGGCACGATACGTTTAAACAACCCTTTTCTTGTTTGACCCCGCCTACGTTTGGCATTTTACGCGTTTATAAAAAATGATGTTTTGCACCCTTGGCGAGAAATTTCGCCCCAACATTTTTTATATTCCTTTCCGCAAGGATGAAAGTTTCATTTCTGAAAATGAAACGCAACATTTAAAATACGAAATGTGTTTTTAAAAAGGGAAAAGTTAAAAAGTTTTTGTTGAAACTAGTTTTTTCGTTCCTTTCAAAATCTGTTTCAATATAAAAAAGCAGTTTACCGTCTAATTAAATGTTGAAATTATATAAAAGGCAGTATTTCGGGATAGTAAAAGTCAAACAACAATAATCAAAAAGGGAAACCCAAAAATTTTTTTAAAAAATGGTTATATGTTGATGAACTTTCAAATATAACTTATAAAATTAGACGATATATTTTCATCCCAAAGGACTAACGAAAAAGACATCTGTTTCAAAATTTGTCATCTTTGAAGACACAACAAAACTTGCGGAATTTTTATAAAAATTTCAAAGGGGAAAAAATTTTTTAAAACACATAAACGAACAATAAACCCGTTTACGATTTGATTTTTTTTTGATTGAAAGGAAAACGTGTTTTTTTCCGGGAAAGGTGAAGATTCAAAGCTTTTTTAAGGGAAAAATTTTTTTCAAAATGCAAAATAAAAAATTTTGTACAGTCGACCTTTGGGGTGTTTAAAAAGGAATCTGTTACGATATGAAAATTTTCGGTCGTTAAAATTAAAAAAAAAAATCTTGGTTTAATAAAACAATGAGCGAATCGACGAATGCTTTTCCAAATTTACCGCCTTTGACGAATGACGCTAAATCATTTCGATTCAAACAATTTTCGATATTCAAAAAAAAATTTCGAATCGAAATAAACGAACGTGAACCGTATATAAAAATATAATAAAATCATAAACGCTTGTGATCGTAGAAATTATCGCAGAAGGGTTGTAGGGGGGAGCCATCGGAAACCAGTATCGCCATTATAGCGTCGCCGGAATTAGCTTTTGGGTTTAGCGGGGGGGGTAGCGCAGCCGCTATCGATAGGAAAAAAAAGTTTTGCTAAAAAACACGATGAAATCAATTTTGGTTTAGAAACTCGAAAGATCAAAAACCCCGTTGTAAAGCTAAGAAGACGGTTACATCAACCAAGAAGAATTTACGCTCGGGGCGAAGAGCGAGAAAAATATTATAAAAAGAAAAAAAAATCCCTAACGCCGTCCAAAGGTGTCCGACGACTATACCGAGGGTTAAACCTATCAGCAGAAAAAAAAATTTTATAGAAAAAATTTTTGGGTTTTAAAATAGCGACGATAAAAAAAGTATTATACAACTGTTAAACAAAAACACGCTTGCAGTAGGGGGCGTAAAAAAAGTTTGATGAAACCCCCTCCTTATAATTATAATTTATAAATTTTTTTCGACAATTCTTTCATCACCTATTTAGCTCGTTTGTTTTTTCTCCACATATAATTCTTGTGTTTTTAAAAAAACCCGACTTTGTTTTGTCCATTTTTTTATATACAAAAGGAAGTGGAATACTTTTTTCCCGACGAATACGGTATCGATGCATCGGGGGAAAGATCATCGGAAAACTCATTCCACAAACTTGCAGTTTTCCAATAAAGCCTTCAAAAAAACATCGTTCTATCATCAATATTAAACAATATAAAATAGATTCTTATTTACTTTTTAAACTCGTTAAATCTGGAGTATCATAGGTGTTCTTAAAAAACTTTTTTGTTTTATTTTGAAAATTTAAAGGTGATTCGGAAGTCCAGTGATATCAACGTATGCAGATCCCTCAACGCTTATTAGTTGGAAAAAATGGGGGGTAAAATCCATCTCGTCGTTGATGGTTTTTATAAGAACCCCTTTCAGGGTTGAGGTATCGTGTTTAGATACTTCGATACGATTCTATCCATCCAAACGAAACCTTTTTCCCCTTAATTGTCTTTTCTAATAAGGGGTTCGCCCCAGCCGGTAACGGTATCAACATTTTTCCCCCTATGCGCCTTTTTTAATTGTTAAATTTTAATTATAAAATTTTTGTTTATGATTTTTTATAATTTTTAAGCTTTGTAATAAGAACGTTTTTTTAAAACTACTCTCCGTTTAAAAATTTTCAATTTTTTCTCTCAAAATTTTTTAATTCAACCCAAAGTCCTTTGATAAATATTTATTGACACACTTTAAACAATATAATATAGATTCAAATTACTTTTAAATATCTTTTTTCCGATATTTTTAAAAAAGGGTCGGTGTATTCGATCCCATGCCGGTGCCTTTTTAAAAAATATCGTTTGCTTATAATTTCCTTTTTTTTAAATGATTGAACATAAAAAAAAGAGCTCGGGGGTAAAAACTTCGTTTAGGTTTAAAAGTAAAATAATTATTCCCTTTTTTAATATTTTTTTTTGAAATTATTTCAAAAATATCATTTTTTAAGGGCGGTTGGTTTTAAAAACATTTTTTAAGGCCCGGGTTTGGGCTCTTATAAAATATCATTTTATAAGAGGCCGGTTGGCTCTTATAAAATCAGTTTTCTTATCAAATACGATTGTAGCGCTTATAAACAAAAGAGCTCTTTTGTGAGATTAAATGTACTCATTCGCTTTAGCGTTTTTTAAGTAAGAATAATTATTCAGAGCCAAAAATATCATTTTATAAGAGGCTGGTCGGCATGCGGCATCTGACATACTACTTGGTTTGATATGTTTTATTACTTTATTATCTGCGATATTTCACAAACTTGTCAGACACAACCATCGAGCCAAATGTTCAGTCGAATTGAGTGTTTCTTGTAAATAATTGTAAATAGTAATTTGTATTAAATTAAAGTTTAATATAATAATTGTTCCAAGTTAAAGCATTGTTTCCATCGTTTTTTATTTATTTTGTCGCCCATAAGGAGATACGCATTGTCACGAGTATTTTTAGAACTAGTGTGACAGAGTGACTCTACCTTTATTGTCCAGTGGTGAACCGTGGTTACATTATCCATCGACATATGAATGGGATCGAACTGGTGTATACCACGGTGGTATAGTGGATAAGACACCTGCTGTAAAACGCGGGAGCATAGGTTCGAGTCCACCCTAGTAGAATTATTGATTTTGTCCACAGCACTCGGAAACTCGAGTGTACAGTGCTTGTCATACATTATGATAAAATCAACAATAATATTGTATTTTTGTTTTAAATGTTGTTATTTTCCTCAATGTTCTTTAATTCAAAATTTGCCTCCACTTCAGCTGGTACCACGGTGGTGTATTGGCTAAGACTTCGTTGAACGCGGGGATCGCAGGTTCGAATCACACCCATATAGAACGATTGTGTATTTTTGTCCGCAGCACTCGAAACACTGAATATACAGAGTGTATAGTGCTTATCACATATTAGGGCAACAATAACATGTTATTATTCTTTTTGAATATTGTTGTCTTTCCCCTTGAATTAAACCTTTACGTCCACTTCAGCGTATACGACGGTGGTAGTGGTTAAGACATCTGCGTTGGAACATGAGGTGTATAGGTTCGAATCACCGTGTATAACGATTGTGTATTTTTGTCCTCAGCACTCGGTAAACACTGGTATACAGAGTGTTACAGTGCCTATCACATATTAGGTAAAATAAACAATAACGTGTTATTATTCGTTTTGAATATTGGTGTCGTTTCCCCAATGTTCTAAATTCAACCTACTGTCCACTTCAGCGGTACCACGGTGGTGTAGTGGTTGAGACATGTGCGTTGGAACGCGGTGATCGTAGGTTCGAATCCCACCCGTGTAGCACTCGGGAAACACTGAGTATACAGTACTTGTCACACGTTAGCGTAAATCTGCAGTAATATTTTATTATTTTTCCCAAAATAAATGTTCTATAATTCAACCTTTGGATGCATTTCATGTTTGGAAACAAAACAAACACCCTCAGGTAAAAAAAAATAGTACTACTGTAATAACAAAATAAAAAAAACTGAAATAAAATAAAATTCACAAAGACAGACAAGAAGCGCATAATAATAATAATAATAATAATAGATTTATAGCGCGCACATATCCACCTGCTGGGCTCAAGGCGGAAACAAAGAAAAACATGAATACAAACAATATACAATGATAGCATAGGGAAAAAAATTATGTCCGAGTACATGACCTACTGCAATTACAAATATACATCATCTTTGAAGAGTTGTGACATAAGATGAGTTTTAAGCATCGACTTAAATCTGGTTATACTATGACAAGATTTGAGTTTAGTTGGAAGATGATTCCAGAGTCTCGAGCTGCGACAGAAAACGACCTATCACCCAGCTCCGTTTTGAAGTGACATGTTGCTGGAGCGCAAATTGCGTGATGGAGTGTAGACTTTAAGCAGTTCAGAAATATAAATTGGAGCAATGTTATTGAAAGATTTGTGAACAATTAGCATAAGTTTAAAACAATTCTCTGTGAAACAGGAAGCCAGTCAGTTCTTTCAAGATTGGCGTGATATGGCATGACTTTCTGGACAAAGTCACAACACGAGCTGCTGTGTTTTGTATGTGCTGAAGACGAGATATTTGATTCTGCGGAGACCGTAAGGAGAGCATTCCGTTATCGAGCCTTGATGTGACAAACGCATGTATAATTTGTTCAGCAGCACTTTTATTCAAGTATTTCTAATTCGGCTTATATTTCTGATATGAAATGATGATATGCGAACAATGTTGGAGATATGTGGTTTTAAAGTCATTGTCGAGTCAAATATAACACCCAAATTACGTGCATGTAATAAGGGGGTTATCTGCGAGTCATCAATTGTAATAAATGGAAGAGAAACTTTAGACAATTGCTGACGTGATCCAAATAGAACAAATTCTGTTTTTTCATCGTTTAATTTCAAATTTTGTCTCATCCCAAATTGAATCTCTTTAATACATTTCT